>CM033624.1:36625266-36980202 GCA_019453435.1 Rhinogobius similis | reverse complement strand
GACGTCGTCTACATGAAACTTCCTGCTAACCATAGACTTTTAGATGATGTGCACAACTACAATTCACTTTCAGGATTCCTCCTTTTCACTCTGTAAAACTGTGATTTACATGTGATTAAACCCTGCAAAATAAAACCATGAGAATTCAGAATCTTGATTTGTGTCATTTTTAGACCACCCACTTGGGTCAGAGGGATATGGACACGCAAATGTCACATGATTAAAACAGAACATAGGAGTGATTCGCTGGTGGTGCAGTGGTTAAGGGCTTTAAGTAGCATTTTACTTTATTAAACGTCTTTGTAAGTCCGTGTTGTGGTTGCATATGTATTTTCGAGGTGTTTGAAGCTCCCATCATCGCCCCCTGCTGTCTCTGAGCAGAAAACCAGTTTTGCCGACATCAACCCGAAGACTCTCCTGAGAAACCCTGGCTCTTGTTTTTACATTTGGCAACATGAAAGGTTTTTGTATGTGATTGTACTTATTTCAATAAAAAAGAAGAAAAAAAAGAAGCTTTTGCGTTTTTTCACTTGCAGTGTATTTACAGAAGAGCGGTGTGGAGGAGCTCTGTCTGGTAAATTACTTAGTTCTGCTTTAATTTAAATAGTAAAATCACCTAGGAATATCAAATTTGAGAGATTATTGTGAGAAAAGCAACATGATCAAATTTTCTTTCATTCCCATTTTCTAACACATTACTTTTCCTCAAATTTGTGACTAGCTTTACGAAATCGAACTTCTGAACGGCAAAATAAAGTTAATATGAAAAAACAGCCAGATAAAAAGTTATTTACATTTAGATGTATTACTATATATACTATAGATCAAATTAAAAACTGTTAATTTTGATTCTAAAAGTGACAGGATTCATATTTTTTATTTGTTACTAGATTATTAGTGGTAGAGATTAGTGCTAAATTAAGCAGACAGGCTCATGGCCATGTAACAAACAATTCTTAAAGTCTATATGAAGGTTCTCATTATATTCAAATTATGGCTTAGTTTGGTGGGACGGCACTTGTGAAAATATTTAGCATAGTTTTACATTTTTTAAGTTGCAGTTCCAGAAGAAATTTTAATAAATAAAAAAAAAGTTTAAAATTACAGGATGTAGTGCTGTGTTCTAAAGAGGAATCCCTCTGTGATGTCATCAAAATGTGACGTGCAGTTGAAAATATATAGACAGTTAACACTCAACTGACACATTTTTCTGACGGTTTAAACGGTCATTCAACAAAATAATAACATAACAAAAGGTGTTATCAGGTTTTATTATTTGTCAAATCATAACTATTGTGTCAAACTGAGGAGAAAGAGGCAAAATGTTTTATAAAATCTTAAACACAATCATATACACTACATTTTAGTCAAATGTGTAGTCTAACCTTTAAACGTAACATTGTGCTGAACAATATTTCACCAAAAATATTGCTGGCCATAACAGTTTGATAAGGACGAATTTGTTTAATCTCATCAAGCACCAGAAAACCTTCAAATATTCATGACCTTAGAAACTAGAGCTAGAAGTTAGCAATTGACTGTTTTCAACAAACATCTAAACAATAAGAAACAAACTCATAAGTGCCGTCTACAAAGGACAAAATTATTAAATGAATGGGACAAACTGTATTCTAAACACGTCACTCCTGGAGGGGTTTATTGATCACCAATCATGGCTGTCAATATGGAGCCACTGGTGATAAAAGAACACTCAACTTTGTTGCTCTTTTCCCACAAACATCGCCAAATGATAGTGAAGCGATACCATGTTAAATCATTTACTGGTTTGAAGCTTCTATCATCTGGTTCACTCTCATACTCCGCCTATATAAAGCCTTCTGCTCCAACGGACTTTACACAATTAAAAATGAAGAGCTTGGCATTTGTTGTGTTGCTGGTGCTTCTTTTTGAGAGATCAGTGCAAGAAGGGAACCAAAAGCCTAAAAAACCAAATAACTTTCAGGAAAATGAGAACGAAGAGGAGCAAAGCAATGACATATGTCCCATGTGTGCTGAGCTGAGAGACATGGTGATCGAGCAACGTCTGGGAATGCAAATACTGAGAGAGAAACTGGCTGAACACGAGGTGGTTCTGAAGTCCACACAAGAAGAACTGAAGTCCACCAAACTGCAGCATCAGTCTGAGCTGGAGACTCTGAGATCACAGCTGTCAGAAGCTGAGTCCAGAGTACCCAAGATGGAGGCTAAACTGGAGCCTAAAGTGGCCTTCTCTGTTGGACTCACCACTGATGGGTATGTGGGGCCTTTCAACATGGATACTACTGTGGTCTTTAAAAAAGTCTTCTACAACTTGGGTGGAGGTTATCACGGCGGAACAGGCGCCTTCACTGCTCCAGTCAAAGGAGTGTACTACTTCTTTTTCACTGGTTTTGACTATCAGGGTCAGTCTTCCAGCACTGCTGCACAGATGTATCACCGCGGGCAGAGGCTTTTTTCCATTGGAGGGTCTGGATCAGAGTACATGTATTATTCAAATGCGAGGGTAGTCCAAATGGAGAAGGGAGAAACTCTCTTGGTGAGACTTCCTGCTAACAAGAGACTTTTTGACGATCACGGCCACTACGTGTCACTTTCAGGATTCCTCCTTTTCACTCTGTAAAACTCTACATATAACTCTAGATACAACACTGCAACATATGATGCAGCATAATAAAATCTATGAGAATTTTGAATCTTTTTGTGTTTTTTATGGAACAGAAGCTTCACTGCAAAAAATATTATTGTTTATGTGACGCAGAATATTTCACTGTTTCAAGGTAAATCTGACTGATCATGCGATTATTTATTTATTATTTAGCTTATAATAAGAACATGCATTTGCCAGTGGGGTGAGTAAAATTATCTTAACCCAGTGGCAGATAATTTGGCTTGAAGTAAGAAAGTTATGTATTGAAACAAATCAGAAACGGGTTGAAACAAGAATGATCTACTCTCACGAAAAGAAAAGAAATAGTCTTAACTAATCGTAACCTGTCAAAACCTCTGAAATTAAGATAAATATCCTGAAATCAAGACATTTTTTTTGCAATGTAGTCCAGTTACTACACTCATACTTGCACAAAGACGAATTGATGTTGCCTGTTCTCTGTGCACTCTGAGTTTTCTGTGCATGTGAAACACGGGTCACATTCTACAGTAATCATTATCACGTCTGGAACCAATAATATAATCAAACATTTGACCAAAAATATTTTACAGAACAGAGAAGAACTTTGTTAAATTCTGTCAAATGGACGTTTTAAATATCTCTCTAAACGAAGTACTTATCTACACTTAAACTGACACACTAGCTGTTTAGTCTGGAGTATTTCTGATTTGTTGAGTCCATTACGTACTTTTCTTTGATAACTTCTATATTTAGATTTATATAGTTTAACTTAGTAAAAATGAAAGCATTTAATAAATCATACAACAGAATGTGAAAGATTGTGGACTGGTATCAAGTTTATTCATTTACTGGTTTTCAGCCGTGTTATCTTACATAATCTGTTTATAAAGGTCAGTAAAATCAGTCCTCGGCTGAGCTCGACCAAAGAAGAACAGAAGGTTTTTAAGATACAATAGATACAATAGAGAACAGCAAAACAAAAACCCATTCTGTTACAGGATGGAGCTGCAGCCGAAGGAGAAATTGGTTGAACATGTCGTGGTTCTGAGGAACACTCAAGAGGAACTACACTGTGCTCAAGAAGAACTAAAGTCAACTCAAGAGGAACTAAAGTCAACTGAAGAGGAACTAAAGTGTACTAAAGAGGAACTAAAGTCAACTCAAGAGGAACTGAAGTGCAATCAAGAGAAACTAAAGTCTACTCAAGAAGAACTGAAGTCCACCAAGCAGCAGCACTATCAGACTGAGATAGAGGCTCTGAGATCACAGCTGTCCACTGCTGAGTCCAGAATGTCCAAGATGGAGGTCAAATTGAAGTACGACGCCAAAGAGCCCAGAGTGGCCTTCTCCGATGGTCTCTTAGAAAGTGGACATGTGGGGCCTTTCAATGTGGATACTACTATTGTTTATAAAAAAGTCTCCTACAACAGTGGTCCCCAACCCCTGGGCCGGTCCGCGGATCAATTGGGACCAAACAAATAATTAATTTATTATCAGAGTCTGAGCAATCTTTTATTTTGAAAAAAATGACCGGATTCTCTAGGATATGTAAGAGCTTAGATTCTTGGCCCGAACCTGACCCGAAATAGCCGAAAAGCTGCTGGACCAGACGTTGTCTCCCCCTCCTCCTGAGACACTGTGCAGACGAGCTGACTCCTATCTTCATAGACATTTTTAACACCTCCCTGGAGTCATGCCATGTCCCAGCCTGATTCAAGTCGTACATCATCGTCCCTGTCCCCAAGAAGCCCCAGATCACTGGACTTAATGACTTCAGGCCTGTGGCGCTGACGCCTGTCGTCATGATGTCATTTGAGCGCCTGGTCCTGCCCCTCCTCAAGTCCTTCACCTCCTCCGCCCTGGACCCACTGCAGTTCGCCTAAGGAGCCAACAGATATTTAGACGACACCATCAATTTTGAGACTCTGAGATCACAGCTGTCAGAAGCAGAGTCCAGAGTGCCCAAGATGGAGGCTAAACTGGAGCCCAAAGTGGCCTTCTCTGTTGGACTCACAGACGATGGGTATGTGGGCCCTTTCAACGTGGATACTACTCTGGTCTATAAAAATGTCTATTACAACATGGGCCAAGCTTATAATCCAATAACAGGCCTCTTCACTGCTCCAGTCAACGGAGTGTACTACTTTCGTTTCACTGGTTTTGACTATCAGGGTCAGACTCAAAACTCTGCTGTACAGATGTATCACAACCAGAAGAAGATACTTTCCAATTGGGGTCGTGCCAGTCTAAGCATGTATTTTTCAAATGCGAGAATAATCCAAATGGAGAAGGGAGACATCGTCTACATGAAACTTCCTGCTAACAGTAGACTTTATGACGATGTAAACAACTACAATTCACTTTCAGGATTCCTTCTTTTCACACTGTAAAACTCTGACTTACATGTGATTAAATCCTGCAAAATAAAACCACGAGAATTCAGAATCTTGATTTGTGTCATTTTTAGACCGCCCACTTGGATCAGAGGGATATGGACACACAAATGTCACATGATTAAAACAGAGCATAGGAGTTACAAATGTCTTTGTAAGTCCGTGTGGTGGTTGTATTTTTGAGGATCTTCAGGTCTGTTTTCATTACAATCTGCCATGGCTGTTCATTAGTGTCTCGTTAACAGTGACTTGAAACACTGCCATGTGCGAGGGCTTAACCTTTCTACTCACTGGTTTTTAATCGCTACATCCTCAGCGACGGCATCTCTCGCTCGGCTTTCATAACCGCCAGAGAAAAGCCCGATCTGCCGTTGAATAAAAGCCTATCAGACTCTTGCTCTTTTCCCACAAACATCGCCAAATGATAGTGACGCGATACCATGTTAAATCATTTACTGGTTTGAAGCTTCTATCATCTGGTTCACTCTCATACTCCGCCTATTTAAAGCCTTCTGCTCCAACGGACTTTATACAATTAAAAATGAAGAGCTTGGCATTTGTTGTGTTGTTGGTGCTTCTTTTCGAGAGATCAGTGCAAGAAGTGAACCAAAAGCCTCAAAGGACAAATAACTTTCAGGAAAATGAGCACCAAGAGCAGCAAAGCAATAAAGTATCATGTCCCACATGTGCTGAGCTGAAGGAGCTGAGAGACATGGTGATCGAGCAACGTCTGGGAATGCAAATACTGAGAGAGAAACTGGCTGAACACAACGTGGTTCTGAAGTCCACTCAAGTGGAACTGAAGTCTACAAAAGATGAACTGAAGTCTACACAAGAAGAACTGAAGTCTACACAAGAGAAAGTAACATCTACTCAAGAGGAACTGAAGTCCACTCAAGAGGAACTGAAGTCTACACAAGAGAAAGTAACGTCTACTCAAGAGGAACTGAAGTCTACAAAAGACGAACTGAAGTCTACAAAAGATGAACTGAAGTCTACACAAGAGAAAGTAACATCTACTCAAGAAGAACTGAAGTCCACACAAGAAGAACTGAAGTCCACCAAACTGCAGCATCAGTCTGAGCTGCAGACTCTGAGATCACAGCTGTCAGAAGTAGAGTTCAGAGTGTCCAAGATGGAGGCTGAACTGAGACCTAAAGTGGCCTTCTCTGTTGGACTCACAGACGATAGCTACGTGGGCCCTTTCAATGTGGATACTACTCTGGTCTATAAAAAAGTCTTCTACAACATGGGCCAAGCTTATAATGCCATAACAGGCGTCTTCACTGCTCCAGTCAAAGGAGTGTACTACTTTCGTTTCACTGGCTTTGACTATCAGGCTCAGACTTACAACACTGGTGTACAGATGTATCACAACCAGAAGATTATACTTTTCAATTGGGTTTTTGCCAGTCCACACATGTATTATTCAAATGCGAGGATAATCCAAATGGAGAAGGGAGACACTCTCTACATGAGACTTCCTGCTGGCTATAGACTTTTTGACAATTTAGGCAACCACGTGTCACTTTCAGGATTCCTACTTTTCACTTTGTAAAACTCTACATATAACTCTAGAAACAACAGTGCAAAATATGATACAACAAAATAAAAATCTATGAGAATTCAGAGAATGTGTGTTTTTTTAATGGAACAGAAGCTACACTGCAAAAAAAATGACCTTAAAATGACCTTAAAATGACTTGAATTTATAATTTTTATCTGGATTTGAGTAGTTTTGACTCTATTGTTTATGTGACGCAGAATATTTCACAGATTTCAAGGTCCAAAGTCACTGGGAAAGGCTCCAGTCACTCGCGACCCCCGAAACGGGAATAAGTGGTAGAAAATGAATGAATGAATGAATGAATAAGAAAATACATTTGCCAGTGGGGTGAGTAAAATTATCTTCACCCAGTGGCAGATAATTTGGCTTGAAGTAAAAAATAATGTATTGAAACAAATCAGAAACGGGTTGAAACAAGAATGATCTACTCCCATGAAAAGAGTCTTAACTAATGGTAACCAGTCAAAACCTCTGAAATTAAGATAAATATCCTGAAATCAAGACATTTTAACTCATCTAGAAATTGTTTTTTTTGCAATGTAGTCCAGTTACTACACTCATACGTTTACTTGCACACCAGGAAAACCAGGTTAGTCACCCAGTCTGTTTGGAACAGATTTTTCAAAGGCAAAGACGAATTGATGTCTGTTCTCTGTGCACTCTGAGTTTTCTGTGCATGTGAAACACGGGTCACATTCTACAGTAATCATTATCACGTCTGGAACCAATAATATAATCAAACATTCAACAAACAAATGAATGTTTTTAGAATAAATACGTTTCCTCTTTAATCCAAGTACTTCTTCAGTTTTGACACAGATCTGTGTCTTAAATATCTCTGAAGGAAGTACTTATCTACACTTAAACTGACACACTCTAGCTGTTTAGTCAGGAGTATTTCTCATTTGTTGAGTCTGTTAAGTACTTTGATAACTTCTATATTTAGATTTATATAGTTTAACTTAGTAAAAATGAAAGCCTTTAATATATCACACAAGAGAGTGTGAAGGATTGTGGACTGGTATCAAGTTTAATCATTTACTGGTTTTCAGCTGTGTTATCTTACATACTCTGTTTATAAAGGTCAGTAAAATCAGTCCTGGGCTGAGCTCGACCAAAGAAGAACAGAAGGTTTTAAGATAAATTATAATAGAGAACAGCAAAACAAAAACCTATTCTGTTAAATGATGGAGCTGCGGCCGAAGGAGAAACTGGCTGAACATGCCGTGATTCTGAAGAACACTCAAGAGGAACTAAACTTTGCTCAAGAGGAACTAAAGTTAACTCAAGAGGAACTAAAGTCAACTGAAGAGGAACTAAAGTCAACTGAAGTGGAACTAAAGTTAACTCAAGAGGACCTGAAGTCAACTGAAGAGGAACTAAAGTCAACTCAAGAGGAACTAAAGTTAACTCAAGAGGACCTAAAGTCAACTGAAGAGGAACTAAAGTCAACTGAAGTGGAACTAAAGTTAACTCAAGAGGACCTAAAGTCAACTGAAGAAGAACTAAAGTCAACTCAAGAGGAACTAAAGTTAACTCAAGAGGACCTAAAGTCAACTGAAGAGGAACTAAAGTCAACTCAAGAGGAACTAAAGTTATCTCAAGAGGACCTAAAGTCAACTCAAGAGGAACTTAAGTCAACTCAAGAGGAACTAAAGTCAACTCAAGAGGAACTAAAGTGTACTAAAGAGGAACTTAAGTCAACTCAAGAGGAACTAAAGTGCAATCAAGAGAAACTAAAGTCTACTCAAGAAGAACTGAAGTCCACCAAGCAGCAGCACTATAAGACTGAGATAGAGGCTCTGAGATCTCAGCTGTCCACCGCTGAGTCCAGAATGTCCAAGATGGAGGCCAAACTGGAGCACGACGCCAAAGAGCCCAGAGTGGCCTTCTCTGTTGGTCTGTCAGAAAGTGGACATGTGGGGCCTTTCAATGTGGATACTACTGTGGTTTATAAAAATGTCTTCTACAACACGGGCCAAGCTTATAATCCAATCACAGGCGTCTTCACTGCTCCAGTCAAAGGAGTGTACTACTTCACCTTCACTGGTTTTAACCATCTGGGTCAGCCAACTACAGTACAGATGTATCACAACCAGAAGCAGCTGCTGTCCAACTGGGGTCAAGACTCAAATTACATGTACATTTCAAACGCGAGGATAATCCAAATGGAGGAGGGAGACGTCTTGTACATAAAACTTCATGCTAACCATAGACTTTATGACGATCACGGCAACTACAATTCACTTTCAGGATTCCTCCTTTTTACACTGTAAAACTCAGCAAACAAACAAAATAAAAATCCAAGAGAATCATGATCTTGATTTGTGTTTCTGTGTATTTCTGAAGTCACACTATGGTCAAAACAGATCACAGCTGCAATTGTTTAGGTCCAAGGAATTCTGAAAATATTGGTCACATTTAAACACTTGAACCAACAATATGTTCCAACATTTTAACTGTCAATGTATGCAGTGTGGGGGGTGCACGGTGGCAGAGCGGCTAGAGCTTCTGCCTCTCAATAAGGAGATTGTGGGTTCGAATCCCAGACCACCCCAACATCGTGGTTTCGAATTCCGAACCACCCCAACATCACACAATCTCTCTGGGTGGAGTCTGCATGTCCTCCCTGTGTTACCGTGGGTTCTCTCCGGGTTCTCCGGCTTCCTCCCACCGTCCAAAGACATGACTGTGTAGGTTAATTGACAACTCTAAATTGCCCGTAGTGTGTGAATGTGAGAGTGAATGGTTGTCTGTCCTTGTCTGTCTCTCTGTGTCAGCCCTGTGATGAGTTGGCCACTGTCCAGGGTGTACCCCGCCTAAGGCCCAAAGTCACTGGGATGGGCTCCAGTCACCCGCGACCCCTAACGGGAATAAGCGGTAGAAAATGAATGAATGAATGTATGCAGTGTTTATGCAGAGGGAATGAGTTTGATTTTGATCTGTATCTGTAATCTTAATGTGATAAATTAGGATGGCTGTGTTAAGAGATGTCAGCAGATCATAGTTTCTTTGAATCTGTTATGTTTTTATGATCTGAGGGTCAATGTGGCTGGCCTCGGTCCAACAGGCGACTATGGATGGAAATAAGCTTTGGCTAAAATCCTGCGCATTTTCAGGTATGTTTTTCTGAATCTTCTTTTTTAATATGCATTGTCCCTTTAATAAATGAATGAATTAAATGCAGATATACATTAAATAAAAACTCAATAGTAATTCCCAATAACTTACTATATTGAGGTCTGGGGCAATACATATGTGACAAATACAAAATCATTATTCACCTTATTCTGCCCCGCCGACTTTTGCGTTTTTTTTGCCACAGATACGCATTTCTGTGTAAACGCACTTCCGTTTGACGAGAACTCCGTTAAAGCTAATGACGAACGAAGGAAAAGTCTCGCCGCTAAAATGTTACATAAAGTAGGTTGATTTGTGTGAAATGTTTAATGAACACGAGCAACAACAAGTCAACAACGCAACGATTTCCTGAAGTCTGAAAACGGCTTTTTAGTCGAGTAGAACTTATTTTCTGTTGAGCTCGTCTGCTCCGTGTGAACTACAACGGAAACAAGATGGTGGCTGGTTGGTTGTGGGTAGCCGTAATGTTTGTTTTATGGTTTTAAGTTGTTCAGTCCAATACTCAACATAGCAATATTCCTGTCCTCTGTGTCCATATCCGTTTATTCTGCTTTTGACACTGCGTTCTGAAATTAAATTGCAACGAAACGTATCTGGATCCAGCGTCTTTGTTTATGTGTAAAAGCACATCATTCAATGTTACAGGAACCACCAACTTTGCTCCTCAGCGGTTTCAGGAGCAGGCAGCCGCTATATTTTACCTTGAAAAAAAAACAATAAGAACAAATGCATTCTCAACTTATAATAAACAGACTAATGGTATTATTCAAAACCTTCAAAGATTGAATTTTTATGATTCAGTCGAGCTATATACACTGACAATCTTCTGTCAAGATCATTACAGAATATGTTCAAAATCAGAGCTAGCCAAATAAACTTAGAGGAACAGCAAGGTTTATGAAAAAGAAATTCAGAACAAATAGAGATATATGTAGATCTCTGGAACAGTTGCACAGATTGACTTAAATCTTGTCCTACGCTTTTCTATTTTAATAAGGTATGTTTTAAATGTAAAACTATCAGCACATACATGAATTCTGAGCCTTAGTCTGAATGTTGTACTTGGCATTGGTTATTGTACAGTTTCCTTCTGCTTTTGTTCAAATTATGACGGTCTCACACTTGTATTACAACAGTGAGGTATAAAGGGTTGGACTAATGAGCTTCAGCGACACCTTTTCAGTCCATCTGCATGTCCAAACATACCTGTGAGTGAAATAAACAAATCATACATACAAACACAAAAATACAAACAAATTACATTTCACCAAAATGTTTACAGAGAAAATTAAGTCTCCGGTGGAGACTACTCTGTCCAAGCTTTGTGCTGTTGTAGTGCAGGGCAAAGTTTATGATTGAAGATGAAGCAATACATTAATAGATGATTTACTCGTTTACGGATTATCTCTGGTTCACTCTCATTTCCAGACTTCTGCCTCAACAGATATCACAACACTCAAAATGAAGAGCTTGGTGTTTTTTGTGTTGCTGTTTCTTTTTGACAGATCCGTGCAAGAGGGCGACCAAAATGAGAACGATCAGCAGCAAAGCAAAGCAATGTTACAGAGTAACACGTGTGCTGAGCTGAAGGAGCTGAGAGACATGGTGATCGAGCAGCGTCTGGGAATGCAAACACTGAGAGACAAACTGGCTGAACACAACGTGGTTCTGAAGTCCACTCAAGAGGAACTGAAGTCTACACAAGAGAAAGTAACATCTACTCAAGAGGAACTGAAGTCCACCAAACTGCAGCATCAGTCTGAGCTGGAGACTCTGAGATCACAGCTGTCAGAAGCAGAGTCCAGAGTGTCTAAGATGGAGGCTGAACTGGAGCCCAAAGTGGCCTTCTCTGTTGGACTCACGGACGATGAGTATGTGGGACCTTTCAACGTGGATACTACTGTGGTCTTTAAAAAAGTCTTCTACAACATGGGCCAAGCTTATAATGCCATAACAGGCGTCTTCACTGCTCCAGTCAAAGGAGTGTACTACTTTCGATTCACTGGTTTTGTCTTTCGGGGTCAGGTATACAGCACTGGAATACAGATGTATCACAACCAGGAGAGGCTTATTTCCAATGGAGGTCCTGGATCAGAGTACATGTATTATTCAAATGCGAGGATAATCCAAATGGAGAAGGGAGACGTTCTATACATGAAAATTCCTGCTGAGAATAGACTTTTTGACAATATATACAACCACGTGTCCCTTTCAGGATTCCTACTTTTCATTCTGTAAAACTCTACATATAACTCTGTATACAACACTGCAAAATATGATGCAACAAAATAAAAATCTATGAGAATTCAGAATCTTGATTTGCGTTTTTTTATGGAACAGGAGATAGTCTAGTCACTCACACGTTTTCTTGCACTCCAGGAAAACCGGGTAAATGTCCGTTTTAAACCAATTTTTCAAAGGCAAAGACAAATTAATGTTGCCTGTTCTCTGTGCAGTCTGAGTTCTCCGTGCATGTGAACATTGTAACTGCATGTACAGCAAATACAGGTTACATCTAACCATCATCACATCTGGAACCAACAATATGTCCAAACATTTGACAAAACATGTTTTACAGAACAGAGGAACTTTGTTTTTCTTTTTAAACTTGCACATGTTAACCTGAGAACTAAAGCAACAGACAGTTAAAGGGGCCTGATTTTGTTTAGAAACGTGAAAAACAAAACTAGTTGATGTTAAAGCCTTAACATCAGTCACTTTCCTAATGCAGTCCCAGAATCCTAAATATTCACCACCACGAGTTTATAAGCACTTTTCACGAGTTTCTGAGCCCAGAGTAGGATAAAGTAAATAAACATTAGCATGCTAACAGCACACTTCCTGCTTCGCTCGTAGGACAAAACATAAAATGTTATTAAAAAAAGAAACAAAAAATAATTCTACTCTTGGTCGAAAATAGGATTCACCGACTGTAGTTTACTTTTTCTGTCTGTTATATTGGTTTAGTGCAGGGCCAAGTTTAAGAATATTCACCCAGTAGAGAACAGAACTAAAAAAAAAAAGTACCAGGAACTTAAAAGTGTTCAAGTGCAAAAACCCCTATTGTTAAATCATTCATGGGTGTCATGACGGGCTTGGTGTTTCTGAAGTTCATTCAAGAAGAACTGATGTCTGCTCAGGTGGAACTAAAGTCCACCAACAGTGAAGTCTAGTCTGAACTGGAGGAGATCGCTGCAGTCAGAAGTGTCTTTGGTGGAGGTCCCACTGGAGAACGACACACAGCCCAAAGTGGCCTTCTCTGTCGGGTTCACGGACGTTGGGTCAGTGAAGTCATTCAACTTCCTGCTAACCATAGACTTGACTGACACGTTCACTTTCAGGGTTCCTTTTCATACTGTAAAAATGTTTAGCTATAAGCTTTCTCACTGCAGACAGTGGTGGGTGTGTGCTCGTCTTCTGCCCCTCATCGTGACCCGGGCAGCGCTGTTCTGAACATACTGAGGCTTTAGGACGCTCCTGCCAGGGATCCGGACGAGGAGTGTGTTGAAGCAATCCAATTTGTACCTATTCTGTCCCAGCTTTGTGCTGTTTTAGTGCAGGGCAAAGTTTATGATTATAAAGCAATACATTTATAAATTATTTACTAGTTTACGGCTTATATTTGGTTCACTCTCATCCTCGGCTCATTTCAAGACTTCTGCCTCAACAGAAAGCAACACAAAAAACACCAAGCTCTTCATTTTGAATGCTGTGATGTTTCTTTTGGACAGATCAGCACAAGAGGTCGACCAACAGCCTCAAATGACAAATGACTTTCAGGAAAATGAGAACGATCAGCAGCAAAGCAAAGCCATGTTACTCTGTTCTGAGCTGAAGGAGCTGAGAGACATGGTGATCGAGCAGCGTGTGGGAATGCAAACACTGAGAGAGAAACTGGCTGAACACAACGTGGTTCTGAAGTCCACTCAAGAGGAACTGAAGTCTACAAGAGAAGAACTGAAGTCTACACAAGAGGAACTAAAGTCTGCTCAAAAGGAGCTCAATTCCACCAAACAGCAGCATCAGTCTGAGCTGGAGACTCTGAGATCACAGCTGTCAGAAGCAGAGTCCAGAGTGTCCAAGATGGAGGCTGAACTGGAGCCTAAAGTGGCCTTCTCTGTTGGACTCACCAACGATAGGTACGTGGGCCCTTTCAACGTGGATACTACTCTGGTCTATAAAAATGTCTTCTACAACATGGGCCAGGCTTATAATGCCGTAACAGGCCTCTTCACTGCTCCAGTCAAAGGAGTGTACTACTTTCGTTTCACTTGTTTTGACCATGATGGTCAGAGGAACAACTCTGGTGTACAGATGTATCACAACCAGATGAAGCTACTGTTCAATTGGGGTCATACCAGTCCAACCATGCATTATTCAAATGCGAGGATAATCCAAATGGAGAAGGGAGACGTCGTCTACATGAAACTTCCTGCTAACCATAGACTTTTTGATGATGGATGCAACTACACTTCACTTTCAGGATTCCTCCTTTTCACACTGTAAAACTCTGATTTACATGTGATTCTTAAACATAACATTGTGCTGAACAATATTTCACCAAAAATATAGCAGGCCACAACAATATGACAAGGACGATTTTGTTAAATTATTAAATAAATGGGACAGACTGTATTCTAAACACGTCACTCCAGGAGGGGTTTATTGATCACCAATCATGGCTGTCAATATGGAGTGTAATCGCAGTTATAGGTTTTGCATTCTCATTCTGACTTGCTATGATTAACTTAAACTTTAACATCTCTTTAGCACCTCTTTTGTTCGCTCCCAGTCCCGGTCACAAAGATAGAGAACGGGCATCTAATCCTTTTATGACGTCCTTTCACTCTGAAATCTGGCTTTAACTGGAAACACCACTGACAGCTGTTGTTTTTCATAAGTATTGATAGTCACATATGTCCTTGCTCTTGTTTCACACTGATGTTTCATGTTGTCTCCTCATGATGTGATAACTATGTCTCCACCTGTGTCTTGTATAAAAAGCATGTGTTCTGATTGTCATGTACCTCTGTCGACCAGCAGAGGTCACTGTGTCAGGGAAAGGCCACTATTCACTTTGGTACCAGTGAATAAATCAACTCATTTATTGTTTAACTTGTTTTAGAAATCCACAATAGCAATTCTCCCGTAACAGTAGCCACTTTCAGGTCTGTTTTCATTACAATCTGCCATGGCTGTTCATTAATGTCTCTTTAACGGTGACTTGAAACACTGCCATGTACGAGGGCTCAAACTTTCTGCTCTGTTTTTGATCGCCACAACCTCAGCGACGGCATCTCTCACTCAACTTTCATAACCGCCAAAGAACAGTCCAATCTGCAGTTTAATAAAAGCCTATCAGACTCTTGAACATCGCCAAATGATAGTGAAGCGATACCATGTGAAATCATTTACTGGTTTGAAGCTTCTATCATCTGGTTCACTCTCATACTCATCTTATTTGAAGCCTTCTGCTCCAATGGACTTTATACAATTAAAAATGAAGAGCTTGGCATTTTTTGTGCTGCTGGCAATTTTCCCTCTAATTTTTCATGTTTCTGAGCGAACATGAAAACTCCCTGAGCAGTGCCTTGGACCACTATGAGCAACATCGGATGCACACTATGGCCACATCGGTTCACTTGTTCAAAACCTGAGATCGGAGCACTGCAGTTACACAGTCTATATTGGGTTTTGTTGGCCTTCATACATTAATGAAGCATCCCTGGATAGAAATCTGAATTTAACTTACAGCAGGTAAGTTTGAAAACTGGCTGAAAAATGGCTGTAATTTCCTGGGATTTGGGGCGTTTTAGATCAACAAATTCAAATGTTACAGTGATACATTTTATGATCATGCAATAGGCTAATGGCAGGCCCTCCACACAAAAGTTACATAGTGCACCTTTAATCATACATTATGATGCAGTCCACTTCTGTCCAAGATTTAAATGGAGGCATTGTTTATCATAAGAAAACTTGTGGCACAGTTGTTTTAATCTGTGTAGTTCACATGCTGCTGATCACTTGTGTCTAAATCTTGTCAGTGTTTCTCTGTGAGCTGCTCTGTCCTCTGCTCCTCTCTCTGATCACAGCCCCTCAGCTATAATTTGGTTTAGGTAGAATTAATAATAATTAAAAAAAAAATGATATCATCATTAAATTGTGTTCAATCAGAGTCATGGTGTTTGTCCCCTCTCCGAAGCCTTCACACTTTTCTGATGCATTTTAACATAAACACTGACTCACATCCAGCAACACTTCTGTGCAATATTAATTTAACTCTGTCACCTGCTTACATTCCCTCTGGAAGTGCCTGGACAAAGTGACCTGTGTGTCATGTTTAGAACATAAGCCTAGGTTTCAAATAGGCCTAATGATAATTTACAGTTAATTTTTGACTAAGGATGTCATTGATTAGACTTTACTGTAGCTCTGACACAACAACACAGTCTTCAATAGCCTAAATAAACTTTCCGTCAGTGGCCATTATTTTTCATTCTTCCAATTTTCACTTGGGATTATTCTATGCGCATAGAGCACTTAACGCCACGGTTCATTTGCACATCAGTACAACTTTGTAGTAGCGCTAAACTTTGTAGAAGGGCTGTGGTGTTTGCTCTGATCGGTTCATGATTCTTCATCATTTGAGCTGAAGACAGAGGAGTCTGAGAAGTCTGTCTGTGCCGCGCTGCTCACGGCGCTCATGCCGCTGCCACATAAAGACACGCGGAGACAAGTCGGATCCAGAATGTATGAGCTCAAATCAAGTTTGTCATCGTGAGAGTTCGAGATTGGGTCAATTAAATTTCAGAAAGTGTACAGCCTGACTCTGGATTAAGTCTGTGTCTAATGTGATGGTTTGACTCCAGAGGCATTGATTTTAGTGGGACTACTTTTCTGTGTGTAAGGTGGAGGAGCTCGTCTACGTGCCTGCTGGTACAGCGTACTACCACCATATGTTTTAGGGGTCTGCAGTAACGGGCCGTAATGCGTTACTTTCACCCCCTAGGAAGTGCGAGTCTTCGCGGTAATTTGCGCTATTCTCAGCGCATTAGTTCGTCAGCAGTTTGTTCTCAAAACTCAGTGAATCCGAGGCAGGTTGGTCCAGAATAAAGACTAGTTAAAAGCGTATGGGATGTAATTGCGCACACGCGCAGCTTAGAGGGAACAGTGGTGGTTGCTGGTGCTTCTTTTTGAGAGACAGCACATAGCACATATGCTGATTTATACTTAGATTAGTCATAGATTATTGATCGAGTAATTATTGAAATCAGCAATAATCGAAAATACAATTAATTGCAGAATCACAAGATACTTCTCACTTTCATAAATCATTAATAATAAAAGATATTCAGTCTATGACGATTTAAAGAAATACACAAATGCATGTAAACACACTGTGCCAAAGACCAAGACGTCCACCAAAAACCTCAAAGAACAAATCACTTTTTTGCAAATGTCAACTCAGACCAGACATATCCTGAAACGTGTGATGTAAATTTGATTGATGTTTATTTTATATTAGAAGTAGGCAGCATAAATTGTAAATTGTATATTGTTTGATATCGTCACATCAGACATTAAACATGAATCAAAGGACCTGTACAAAAATATTATTTATTGATGTTTTACTTTGACAAGAGCAGCACATGACAGGGTTTCAGGTTGTGTTATGACCTTGTCGTGCCAAATACTGAGACCTGACAAAGAATCTGTTGCACATCAGATGAACATACTGATCTGCAGTTGAATAAAAGCCTATCAGATTGCTGCACTCTGACCACAAATACTGTGGTGCAATACCCTGTTCAATCATTTACCAGTTTGGAACTTATATCATTTGGTTCACTCTAATACTCGGCTTATTTAAAGCCTTCTGCTCCAACGGACTACATACAATTCAAAATGAAAATAGGGGTATTTTTTGTGTTGTTTCTTTTTGAGAGATCAGTGCAAGAGGTCAACCAAAAGCCGGAAAATGAGAACCAAGAGCAGCAAAGCAATGACATATTCTGTAACACGTGTGCTGAGCTGAAGGAGCTGAGAGTCATGGTGATCGAGCAACGTCTGGGATTGCAACCACTGAGAGACAAACTGGCTGAACACGATGTGGTTCTGAAGTCCACTCAAGAGGAACTGAAGTCTACACAAGAGAAAGTAACATCTACTCAAGAAGAACTGAAGTCCACTCAAGAAGAACTGAAGTCCACTCAAGAAGAACTGAAGTCCACTCAAGAAGAACTGAAGTCCACTCAAGAAAAACTGAAGTCCACACAAAATAAACTGAAGTCCACCAAACTGCAGCATCAGTCTAAGCTGCAGACTCTGAGGTCACAGCTGTCAGAAGCAGAGTCCAGAGTGTCCAAGATGGAGGCTGAACTAGAGCCCAAAGTGGCCTTCTCTGTTGGACTCACAGACGATGGGACAGTGGGCCCTTTCTACGTGATTACTACTGTGGTCTTTAAAAAAGTCTTCTACAACATGGGCCAAGCTTATAATGCCATAACAGGAGTCTTCACTGCTCCAGTCAAAGGAGTGTACTACTTTTTTTTCACTGGTTTTGACTATCAGGGTCAGACTCACAACACTGGAATACTGATGTATCACAACCAGGAGAAGCTTATTGCCAATGGAGGTCCTGGATCAGAGTACATGTATTATTCAAATGCGAGGGTAGTCCAAATGGAGAAGGGAGACGTTCTCTACGTGAGACTTCCTGTTGGCTATAGACTTTTTGACAATGTAAACAACCACGTGTCCCTTTCAGGATTCCTACTTTTCATTCTGTAAAACTCTACATATAACTCTGTATACAACACTGCAAAATATGATGCAACAAAATAAAAATCAATGAGAATTCAGAATCTTGATTTGCGTTTTTTTTATGGAACAGGAGATAGTCTAGTCACTCATACGTTTTCTTGCACTCCAGGAAAACCGGGTAAATGTCCGTTTTAAACTGATTTTTCAAAGGCAAAGACAAATTAATGTTGCCTGTTCTCTGTGCAGTCTGAGTTCTCCGTGCATGTGAACATTGTAACTGCATGTACAGCAAATACAGGTTACATCTAACCATCATCACATCTGGAACCAACAATATGTCCAAACATTTGACCAAACATGTTTTACAGAACAAAGAGGAACTTTGTTTTTCTGAAGCACTAAACTTGCACATGTTAATCTGAGTTGGGGGTGAATGGGGTTGATCATTATAGAGCTATTGTGTTTTATTCTTATTTTATATATATCTTATTTTGTTTATAATACTTTACTGTCTCTACTGGTCGGTTGCACATGTAACAAAAAGAATTTCCCCTTGGGGATAAATAAAAGTAATTCTGATTCTGAGAACTAAAGCAACAGACAGTTAAAGGGGCCTGATTTTTACTGTTTAGAAACGTGAAAAACAAACCTAGTTGATGTTAAAGCCTTAACATCAGTCACTTTCCTAATGTAGTCCCAGAATCCTAAATATTCACCACCACGAGTTTATAAGCACTTTTCACGAGTTTCTGAGCCCAGAGCAGGATAAAACAAATAAACATTAGTATGCTAACAGCACACTTCCTGCTTCGCTCGTAGGATAAAACACTCTGTAAAAAGATGGCCTTTGGAGAGGGAAGAGGAAACTGAAATGTTATTAAAACAAGAAACAAAAAATAATTCTACTCTTGGTCGAAAATAGGATTCACCGACTGTAGTTTACTTATTCTGTCTGTTATATTGGTTTAGTGCAGGGCCAAGTTTAAGAATATTCACCCAGTTTAATACTACTTTTGATATGGAGCTGTATTGTGTGCAAAGGAGGGTTCAGACTGCAGCGACCAGTTTACATGTAAAGTCTATGGTGTCGCGCGACAAAAGCCTCCTGCGATTTTGCGGCACGACCGGCGCGGTGCGAATCCTGCGATTCTGTCGTGCGGCGCGACGCGACAAGAGCGACATTGCGGCGGCTGCAAAATCGTTTCATTCGCGTGACTGGGGCGAAGAAGGACGTAAACAAAGCAAACGCATGATTGACCGATTGACCGAACAGACCCGAGCCCGCGCACGTGTAGAACCGTAAACTGGGTTCCGTGCAGAGTTTTATTGGCAGAATAAGCCTGACAGGGCTTCAAGTGTGTTTAGTGTTCTACCTGCACCAACGGGACGTCTCCTGTCCCAGAAGTGCCTGTCCCTCCGCTGACGCTGGACCAATGATCCCTCTCCCTCGCTCTTTTCTTCAGCTTTTTGGGAGGGCATCCGTGGCTCTCTCTCTCCCTCTCTCCTCTGCTCTGTGCAGCAGCCGCGCGCTTTTATTATGGTGCCGTCACATATTTTGATCACTTTATCGAGGAAAACAACACAGTGCTGGCTGCACACCGCGCTCCGTGTTACACAGTGACACCACACGTGCTCGTCTCTGCCCTGAGACCGAGCCCACACGGCCCAGGTCCGCGCCCAGCCCGACAACAGAGCGGAAAATGTGGTCCCGAACGCCCCGCTCCCAGGAATCTAAACTTTAGCAGCAGGTCAGCTGCGCTGGTCGCTGACGTAACAGACATGCGCAGAGAGGATTCTGTGGCGTGTTTACATTAATCATTTTTATTCCGATCAGGTTTTTAATCCGATTACATGTGTCCATGTAAACGTGGCTAGTGACTGCCCCATTCAGCTCTCCCTTTATAGCACGACCACATGCTGTATTCAACACTATATTATGACTGACTCAAAGGTGGCTATTATACCATTATTACCATATCATGTACATCCTCTTCGATATCCGTCAGTGTAACGTTGTTTATTTTAGACGTGCTGGCCAAAGGCTGATGAGTCCGGGACTCGGCCCAACAGTTCGACATCAGCGGGTGTTGACACGGAGTGTCCGGGCTGGTGCTCTTCACCTCCCTCCTCTTCTACTGTCGTCCGGGGCCACCGGCTCATTAACAGCTACTGTTGTTGACACCGTGAAAAAGTTTGTTAACTTAGGTAGCGTGGCTACATATTTACTAGTTTGCTTGCGTTTTTTGCGTTTTTCTGCACCGCTTGGATAAGTCCGCTTCATTTCTTGTCATGTGTTGTCTTGTTTTGCTACCTGAGGTTACCGCCTCTACTCAGGGTTGGTGACGTAACGATGATGACGAAGAGGAACAGTCCATTATCGTGTTGAGTGGAGGGGTGTCCACATTATGCATGTGTTGCAATTTTGCGTTTCAGAACACTTTTGTGAATGCCGTTTTAATTTCCTTATTGTACACACAGCGAAAACAACTGGGTATGATGATTGCGGGGAGGGAGGTTGTCGGGGGCCCCCAATAGTAGGGGGCCCAAGGCATGTGCGGCCCCTTGCCTAATGGTAAGTCCGCCACTGAAGTCTAGTCTGAACTGGAGGAGATCGCTGCAGTCAGAAGTGTCTTTAGTGGAGGTCCCACTGGAGAACGACAAACAGCCCAAAGTGGCCTGCTCTGTCGGGTTCACGGACGTTGGGTCAGTGAAGTCATTCAACTTCCCGCTAACCATAGACTTTTTGATGATGGATGCAACTACACTTCACTTTCAGGATTCCTCCTTTTCACACTGTAAAACTCTGATTTACATGTGATTCTTAAACATAACATTGTGCTGAACAATATTTCACCAAAAATATAGCAGGCCACAACAATATGACAAGGACGATTTTGTTAAATAATTAAATAAATGGGACAGACTGTATTCTAAACACGTCACTCCAGGAGGGGTTTATTGATCACCAATCATGGCTGTCAATATGGAGTGTAATCGCAGTTATACGTTTTGCATTCTCATTCTGACTTGCTATGATTAACTTAAACTTTAACATCTCTTTAGCACCTCTTTTGTTCGCTCCCAGTCCCGGTCACAAAGATAGAGAACGGGCATCTAATGCTTGTCCTTGCTCTTGTTTCACACTGATGTTTCATGTCGTCTCCTCATGATGTCATAACTATGTCTCCACCTGTGTCTTGTGTATAAAAAGCGTGTGTTCTGATTGTTATGTACCTCCGTCGACCAGCAGAGGTCACTGTGTCAGGGAAAGGCGACTATTCACTTTGGTACCAGTGAATAAATGTTTTCATTACAATCTGCCATGGCTGTTCATTAATGTCTCTTTAACGGTGACTTGAAACACTGCCATGTACGAGGGCTCAAACTTTCTGCTCTGTTTTTGATCGCCACAACCTCAGCGACGGCATCTCTCACTCAACTTTGAAAACCGCCAAAGAACAGTCCAATCTGCAGTTTAATAAAAGCCTATCAGACTCTTGAACATCGCCAAATGATAGTGAAGCGATACCATGTGAAATCATTTACTGGTTTGAAGCTTCCATCATCTGGTTCACTCTCATACTCATCTTATTTAAAGCCTTCTGCTCCAATGGACTTTATACAATTAAAAATGAAGAGCTTGGCATTTGTTTTGCTGCTGGCAATTTTCCCTCTAATTTTTCATGTTTCTGAGTGAACATGAAAACTCCCTGAGCAGTGCCTTGGACCACTATGAGCGACATCGGATGCACACTATGGCCACATCGGTTCACTTGTTCAAAACCTGAGATCGGAGCACTACAGTTACACAGTCTATATTGGGTTTTGTTGGCCTTCATCCATTAATGAAGCATCCCTGGATAGAATTCTGAATTTAACTTACAGCAGGTAAGTTTGAAAACTGGCTGAAAAATGGCTGTAATTTCCTGGGATTTGGGGCGTTTTAGATCAACAAATTCAAATGTTACAGTGATACATTTTATGATCATGCAATAGGCTAATGGCAGGCCCTCCACACAAAAGTTACATAGTGCACCTTTAATCATACATTATGATGCAGTCCACTTCTGTCCAAGATTTAAATGGAGGCTTTGTTTATCATAAGAAAACTTGTGGCACAGTTGGGTTCACCTGTGTAGTTCACATGCTGCTGATCACTTGTGTCTAAATCTTGTCAGTGTTTCTCTGTGAGCTGCTCTGTCCTCTGCTTCTCTCTCTGATCACAGCCCCTCAGCTATAATTTGGTTTAGGTAGAATTAATAATAATTTTAAAAAAAATGATATCGTCATTAAATTGTGTTCAATCAGAGTCATGGTGTTTTTCCCCTCCGAAGCCTTCACACTTTTCTGGTGCATTTTAACATAAACACTGACTCACATCCAGCAACACTTCTGTGCAATATTAATTTAATTCTGTCACCTGCTTACATTCCCTCTGGAAGTGCCTGGACAAAGTGACCTGTGTGTCATGTTTAGAACATAAGCCTAGGTTTCAAATAGGCCTAATGATAATTTACAGTTAATTTTTGACTAAGGATGTCATTGATTAGACTTTACTGTAGCTCTGACACAACAACACAGTCTTCAATAGCCTAAATAAACTTTCCGTCAGTGGCCATTATTTTTCATTCTTCCAATTTTCACTTGGGATTATTCTATGCGCATAGAGCACATAACGCCGCGGTTCATTTGCACATCAGTACAACTTTGTAGTAGCGCTAAACTTTGTAGAAGGGCTGTGGTGTTTGCTCTGATCGGTTCATGATTCTTCATCATTTGAGCTGAAGACAGAGGAGTCTGAGAAGTCTGTCTGTGCTGCGCTGCTCACGGCGCTCATGCAGCTGCCACATAAAGACACGCGGAGACAAGTCGGATCCAGAATGAATGAGCTCAAATCAAGTTTGTCATCGTGAGAGTTCGAGATTGGGTCAATTAAATTTCAGAAAGTGTACAGCCTGACTCTGGATTAAGTCTGTGTCTAATGTGATGGTTTGACTCCAGAGGCATTGATTTTAGTGGGACTACTTTTCTGTGTGTAAGGTGGAGGAGCTCGTCTACGTGCCTGCTGGTACAGCGTACTACCAGCAAATATTTTAGGGCCAAAGACCAAGACGTCCACCAAAAACCTCAAAGAACAAATCACTGCAGACAGTGGTGGGTGTGTGCTTGTTTTTCTGCCCCTCATCGTGACCCGGGCAGCACTGTTCTGAACTCACTGAGGCTTTAGGACGCTCCTGCCAGGGATCCAGACGAGGAGTGTGTTGAAGCAATACAACCTGTACCTACTCTGTCCCAGCTTTGTGCTGCTGTAGTGCAGGGCAAAGTTTATAAGGCAATACATTTATAAATGATTTACTAGTTTATGGCTTATCTCTGGTTCACTCTCATTTCCAGACTTCAGACTCAACAGATATCACAACATTCAAAATGAAGAGCTTGGTGTTTTTTGTGTTGCTGTTTCTTTTTGACAGATCAGTGCAAGAGGTCGACCAAAATGAGAACGATCAGCAGCAAAGCAAAGCAATGTTTCTCTGTAACATGTGTTCTGAGCTGAAGGAGCTGAGAGACATGGTGATCGAGCAGCGTGTGGGAATGCAAACACTGAGAGACAAACTCGCTGAAAACAATGTGGTTCTGAAGTCCACTCAAGAGGAACTGAAGTCTACAAAAGAAGAACTGAAGTCTACACAAGAGAAAGTAACATCTACTCAAGAGGAACTGAAGTCTACAAAAGAAGAACTGAAGTCTACTCAAGAGAGAGTAAAGGAGCTGGAGACTCTGAAATCACAGCTCTACACAACAGAGTCCAGAGTGTCCAAGATGGAGGCTGAACTGGAGCCTAAAGTGGCCTTCTCTGTTGGACTCACAGACGATATGCATGTGGGACCTTTCAACGTGGATACTACTCTGGTCTATAAAAATGTCTACTACAACATGGGCCAAGCTTATGATGCCGTAACAGGCGTCTTCACTGCTCCAGTCAAAGGAGTGTACTACTTTCGTTTCACTGGTTTTGACTATCAGGGTCAGACGCACAACTCTGCTGTACAGATGTATCACAACCAGAAGAGGATACTTCACAACTGGGGTCAACACAGTATGACCACGTATTATTCAAATGCGAGGATAATCCAAATGGAGAAGGGAGACGTCTTCTACATGAAACTTCCTGTTGACCACAGACTTTATGACGATCCAGACAACTACAGTTCACTTTCAGGATTCCTCCTTTTCACTCTGTAAAACTCTGATTTACATGTGATTAAACCCTGCAAAATTAAAACATGAGAAATCAGTTTTGTGTCAATCTTGATTTGTGTTATTTTTAGACCGCCCCCTTGGGCGGTTTGTAATTACACGTTTATGGCTGTAAGACATGGATAAAGCTTTTGTAAACAAAACACAGCTTCCATTTTTTTTCTTTTTTGCATTTATTTCACTCCTCTGCACCTCTATGCCACGTTTTAACTTCTCTCCATGAAATGTGTAGAGTTGGCTGCCATAGGCATTGAAAAAACATTACTTTGGGTCTAAGCCTGGCCTGAATGAAAGGACTCAGTGTGTTAAATGTGATGGCTTGTCCTCTGAATTTTTGAATGTCCACAAGGGGGTGCCACAGAGTTCAATATTAGGACCCCTTCTTTTCATTTTGTATATTAATGAACTAGGACAAAATCTCCCAGATGCTAATATTCATCTTTATGCTGACGACACAATTATCTATTGCTTTGGACCTAGTCCAGCAAAAGCAGTTGAATCTTTGCAGAAAGCTTTTGATAATGTGCAGCTCACACTTCTGCAGCTGAAACTTGTTCTAAACGCTGAAAAGACTAAATTCATGTTCTTTTCTAAAACCAAAAAGGTGTAAGTAGAACTCCCTAAGATCCTCACTCTTCACGGAGATGCTATAGAGCAAGTACATGAGTACAAGTATCTTGGGGTCTTACTTGATGATTTTTTGACATTCAAGCCTCACATCAAAAATGTTGTGAAGAAAGTAAAACTGAAATTGGGTTTTCTTTTTAGAAATAAGCGTTGTTTCTCTTTTGAGGTAAAAAAAAAAAAAAACGGCTTGTGACAGCAACATTTTTATCTGTTTTAGACTACGGGGACCTTTTGTACATGAACGCTTCATCTCAGTGTCTTTACAGTTTGGACACGGTGTATCCTGCTGCTCTGAGGTTTATCACCAACTGTAGAGCGTTAACGCATCACTGTGAACTGTACTCTCGTGTTGGTTGGTCATCCTTGTCCACAAGGAGGCGGGACATTGGTACACTTTTATTTATAAGGCCATGCTTGGTCTGCTTCCCTCCTACATCGGTGATTTACTAACGAGCAGAAGTGTTGATTCTTATTCTTTGCTGTTGCTCTGTGTCCCACATGTCCGCACAGAACTGGGAAAAAGATCTTTTTCTCACGCTGCTCCCACTTCATGGAACACACTGCAATAAAGCTGGAAGCTCCCTGAACTTATCTCTTTAAATGATTTTAAAGCCAGACTGAGAGAACTTGAGGTCAACTCGTTTAATTGTAACTGTTTTATATAATTGTATGACATTTTATTTGTTGTCTATGTCTGTAACTTTTTGCTGCCTCTTGGCCAGGACTCCCTTGTAAAAGAGGTTTTTAATCTCAATGGGACTTTCTTGGTTAAATAAACGTTAAATAAAATAAATAAATAAATAAGTGGAGTGCCATGCATCGTAAACAGGAAACAGCTGATGCTAACATGTGCTAGCTTTGTTTTGTTAACTCTCATCTCAGCAAACAACGTTATCGTCTCTGGGAATTACGGCTGTAGTCGACTAAAGAAAAGCTTAGTCGACTAAAGACACGACCAATTAGTCGACTAAAAGGGGGTGTGGCAAAATATATCAAAACTATGAAGTATCTGCATGTTTGCACAAACTGTGCTCAAAAGACCACAACTGCACAGGAGTTCATGCAAGGATAACAATTTATAACAGAAAGTACTGCGAAAGTATTTATTAGGGCTGTAGTCGACTGAAGAAATTCTTGGTCGACTAAAGACCTGCTTTATCGACCGATTAGTCGACTAAAACCAAACTGCACTGAAAAGAACTGAACTGTAGAGGTCATGCAAAAATAACTATTAATACAGAAAAGCACAAGGAGACTTATACGTGAAACCTCCAAAATCTTCAGAAAATTCACTTCATATCTTCTTGTTTTTGTCATATAAAATCATAATAATTGAATATAGATAAAATGATTAGTTGAATAATAAAAATATTGCTCGATTAAGATGAATCTAAATGACTAAACAACAAAAGGACTACAGCCCTAGTATCTATATGTTGGACTCCAAAGTCTTCAGGTAATTAACGTATATTCTCAAGTTAGCTTTTTTTGCTATATAAATCCATTACATTTAAATAAAATAGACTCCATCGAACGATTAATCAAACTAACAACCAAAGGATTACAGCCGTACAGGAAATGCAGCGGTTTTTCACAAGATAACGTCAGCGTTTGGTGAGGAATTATTATTTTGTCTTATTTTGTAGCTTTTTGCCACTTCGTACTTACCTGAGTCTATGTTCTCTTTTGCTCTCTCTCGTCCAATCATCTCGCTCTACACTGGTGCGTGTTCTGAAGTGAGCAGCTCATACTGAGAGCTCGTACCTCTCACGGCCCCCTTCGGACCTCTCAAACAATGGAAACACCTCGAACCGTCCCGCTCCGCGCCGTACCGGGTTAATGGAAACATGACTTTGTAGATTTGCTCGCAGTGAATCGAGGAACAACACTTTTAATTCAGTAAGAGACGCTGTACATTATATTACTCAGCTCAAGTAGGAGAAGTAGTATTGGAAAAGTACAATTTGTAGTTCTGGTTCTGGTCTCTATGATGTCAAAGTCGTGGTTTTGGTTTACTCACAGTCCGCTGGGGATGCACTCGAGGGTCAGGCTGTTCCCCTTCAGAGCCAGAACGGAGCTGCGGAGGCCCGAGGGAGTGAAGAGGCGGGGCTTTCGGCCGTGGAGCACACTGTTACCTGAAAACATAATATCAACCATAACATATCACAGCTCAACACTGCCCTGCCCTTTTAGTCCTGGTTCAGTCCAGGTTCAGTCCTGGGTCAGTCCTGGTCCAGTCCTTGTAATAGTCCTGGTTTAGTCCTGGCCTAGTCCTAGTAACAGTCCTGGGTCAGTCCCTGTAATAATCCTGGTTCCTTATTTAGACCTGGTTCAGCCCCGGTTTAGACCTGGTTAAGTCTTGGTTCAGTCCATGTTTGATCCTTGTTCAGTCCTTATTTAGACCTGGTTAAGTCTTGATTCAGTCCTAGTTTATACCCGGGGAAGTCCTTCTTTAGTCCTGGTTCAGTCCTGGTTCAGTCCTGGTTCAGTCCTGGTTTAGACCTGGTTCAGTCCTGGTTCAGTCCTGGTTCAGTCCTGGTTCAGTCCTTGTTTGGTCCTGGTTCAGCCCTTGTTTGATCCTGGTTCAGTCCTTGCTTAGACCTGGTTAAGTCTTGATTCAGTCCTTGTTTAGACCTGGTTCAGTCCTTGTTTGATCCTGGTTCAGTCCTTGCTTAGACCTGGTTAAGTCTTGATTCAGTCCTTGTTTAGACCTGGTTCAGTCCTTGTTTAGACCTGGTTCAGTCCTTGTTTAGACCTGGTTCAGTCCTTGTTCCGTCCTGATTCATGAACTCACTGGACATGACGGTGAGGGCGACGGCGGTCTCGGGCAGAACTGTCATGGCCGCCGTGTACTGGGCGTTGCAGATGTAGTCGGTCCTGGAGTCGGTCTTCACCAGGTTTGAGAAGTACAGGTTTCCGTCGAGACCAGCGGTGACTCTCTCGCTCAGCTTTATGTGGACCATCCCTGAAAAGACGACGCACACGACACATTCAGACCTGAAAACTGTACGCAACTAAAGGTTATTTTAGTAGTGGAAGAAGTCAAACAATTATTTCTACTGTATTCTGAGATTTTTAGATACATGTTTAACGACACAGTGGTTGAAATATGGTGCCTGAAGATAAATACAAGTGTACCATTGATGAGTATCCTTTTTTGACATTTTGATTTAATAATGCCACTGACAAAAACTCCAAAAAGTGATAAATATGCGTTCAAAAGTGACAAAAACGTGACAAAAAACAACAAGAATGTGACTTAATGTGACAAAAGTGCGACTACAATGACGAAGGCGCGACTAAATGTAACAAAGACGCATTTAAATGTGAGAAACACAACTGAATGTGACAAAAATTGTGTTTAAAATGTGAATTTGGACAGAATCCTATTATTAAAACATAAATCTTAAATCTAATCACAATTGCACTGGACAGAAAAGTCACGATTAGATATTTTTCCTAAATCGTCCAGCTCTGTTAAGGACAATAGAAAAATACAAAGTGAAAATGAATCGCGATAAAATTGAAATCATGATCTGGCCCCAAGAAAATCACGATAATAATTTCTGGCCAAATCACCCAGGCCTGTGAACACGAGCAACAACAAGTCACACTGCACTGATTTCCTGAGGCCTGAAAACGACTTTTTAGTCCATGTTATTTTCTGTCGAGCTCGTCTGCCCCGTGTAAACTAATACAATGGAAACAAGATGGCGGCGCGTACGGCAACTTCCGGAATAAGGTGACTAGCCTAGTTTCATTCATACTTCATAAACGTGTATCAGCGACTCGCAGACTTACTCTTGTCCATCCAGTGAATGTGTGGAGGCGTGGAGCTCTCTGGAGGACTGCAGGACAGCACCAGGCTCTCCCCTTCGAACGCTTTCTTGTGGATTTTCTGCTGTTTCTGAATAACCGGATGGCCTGCAAGAAACACACAGACAGATTTAAATAAGTGAGACTGGTGCAGCGGTTCCCAGCCTGGAGGGTGCCTGAGATTTCAGAGGGTCAGAGAGTCAGGTCTAGGTCTGGGTGATAAAATGTGACAATCTGCTGTTTTTGTGACATCGTTGTATTGTGCTCGGAAAGCCAGCCATCGTCTGAGGTGGTGCTTAGTGTGAAAAGTTTAAGAAACACTGGTCTAGATCTCAACGGGTTCTGACCTAGATAATTTATATGTTAATAAAAATACATTGATTGTATTGTATTTGTGTATTTTATTTAACATAGCAGAGTCTTATTTACGGATTTTAATCATAATAACCAGAAGAAGAAGAATCAGAAGAAAAAGAACCAGAAGAAGAATCAGAAGAAGAAGAATCAGAAGAAGAATCAGAAGAAGAAGAATCAGAAGAAGAAGAATCAGAAGAAAAAGAATCAGAAGAAGAAGCAGAAGAAAAATCAGAAGAAGAATCAGAAGAAGCAGAAGAAGAAGAATCAGAAGAAGAAGAATCAGAAGAAGAAGAATCAGGAGAAAAATCAGAAGAAGAAGAATCAGAAGAAGAAGAATCAGGAGAAGAAGAATCAGGAGAAAAATCAGAAGAAGAAGAATCAGAAGAAGAAGAATCAGAAGAAGAAGAATCAGGAGAAAAATCAGAAGAAGAAGAAGAATCAGAAGAAGAAGAATCAGGAGAAAAATCAGAAGAAGAAGAAGAATCAGAAGAAGAATGAGAAGAAGAAGAATCAGAAGAATGAGAAGAAGAATTAGAAGTAGTAGTATGTTTAAAGTTTATTTTAAATCTCTGCGTGTCTGCAAGTGCGTCTGAAGTTCTGTAAACAGCTGAAAATCTGAATTTCGGTCTGTCTACTTATCTAATATTTACCTAAAATGACTTAATAAAAGAAACACTGCTGACTTTCATTTTCTGTCGAACCCATGGCCCATCTACAAAGAGCAAAGATCACGAGAGAGCCGAGGATTTATTCACAATTTGTACCAAAATGTTTACAGGATGCCGTTGAATCCTACATAAGACCGTCCTCTACATCAGCAGTTCGGCCTCATGCCCACGGGGAGGCGCTACAGACCTCTGCCAGTCAAGTCTGAAGTCTGCGGGATTTGAAAACAGTTTCATCCTCTCTGCCATGAGCGCACTTCATCAAGCTCTGGACTGAACACACACCTCTGTGCAGGAAACTTTATAAAACTCAAACATGCGTCAGTCCAGTTTAAGAGGAATTTATAATCTACCAACGCCTGGTCACATCATTTAACCGCACGACTAATAAATCTGAACAAACTTAAGGCTCAAGGCGGTGTGTGTTATAAAGTATACGATAAGGACCGCACTTAAGTAAATTTTGTAGGTATCTGTACTTTACTTAAGTACATTTTACAGTAGACACTTTTACTTTACTACATTTCAGAGCGTGTATCTGTACTTTCTGCTTCACTACATTTTTTAACTGGACAGAAAAGTAAAAGTATATTTTCTAAAGGTTTTAGCCTGCTGAAAAGGTTGGGGGATTTATCTTTTAGCAAAAGATGACCTCTAAAGAGAAAAATAACCTGGAATGTTGTCTATAATGACCAAAACTCAGCAGAATAAATCAATCAAAATTAGAATTGTATGCTTTAATAGTTCTCCAAGCCAAAAATAATTACTTTTTTACTTTGTTACTCTTAAAGTACATTTTTAAAGGAATACTTTAAAGGACACATATTCTGCTACAGTGACTTTTCTGAGCTTTTAACCCTGTTCTAACAATGTTCTGTCACAAAAACACACCTGAAGTTGCATTCAGTTGCATTCACACTGTTCTGTTTATTCAAAGATCCTCCCCCTCCGAGCGTCGTGCCTTCTTTCCCGGACGTATTTTCAGACTTCACACGTCACTTATCAGAGAATCTTCCGCTGTTTTTAGTCCTTAAATCATTGCTAAACTCGTTCTGAGCATTTCTGCCTCTAAACACGATCACTGCAACAGGAAACCAGCATCAGAACTTATTTTCAGTGCTCACTTAACTACATTGTACATAGCGCTGGCGCCATCTGCTGGCTGGATGCACGAAGTAGGTATAATTTCATAGTAAAATAATAAGAAAAAATGATTAAGAAACTTTTTTTTTTTAACACGAGATGCAAATTTAAGGCACTCAAGAGCATGTTTAAAGGTTAATAACAATATGAAAAATTTTAAATATTTTTCCTTTAATACTTTAACTTGAGTAGATTTAAAATGTGATGCTTTTACTTTTACTTGAGAAACAAAATTAAGAACTTCATCCCCCGCTTTGTGTAAGTGAGGTTTCTTTGACCTCCAGATCTGGACTCACGTTCGACGATGACGTGCACGGTCTTGGTCACGGCGGTCCCGAGCGTGTTGGAGGCGTAGCAGCGATACGAGCCGTGGTACTGGTCCAGACTGTCGTTTTTATCCGCTCGGATCGTCCCTTCGCCAATGAGGTCCAGCTCCATCGTCTCGCCATCTTTCACCCAACGGAAACTGAAAACACACAGGGGGGAAGTCAGCGAGAGACTAGCCCCGTGACCTGGGGCGAGATGGTGTGAATGTAGAGCGTATCGTTTGTAGTAAAAACGCATCGATGATTAAAAAACAAGTGGATAAAGTGAGATTTTTTCACTTGTGTGGGTCATTTTACACTCCATTCACATTTGTTGGAAACTTAAACCTCAACGAATACATTTAAAGACACGTATTTACACTTCTGTTGAATTCAAAAGCAAGACTAAAACCGGATTGAACAGAAACAGGACTAAATCAAGACTAAAAAGGACTAAAACAGGGCTAAACCAGGAATAACTCAAGACTAAAGCAAGACAAAACCAGGACTGAATCAGGACTAAACCAGGACTAAAGCAAGACTAAATCAGGACTAAAGCAATACTAAATCAGGACTAAACCAGGACTAAACCAGGACTAAACCAGGACTAAACCAGGACTAAACCAGGACTAAACCAGGACTAAACCAGGACTAAACCAGGACTAAATCAGGACTAAATCAGGACTAAACCAGGACTAAACCAGGACTAAACCAGGACTAAACCAGGACTAAATCAGGACTAAATCAGGACTAAAGCAGGACTAAAGCAGGTCTAAATCAGGACTAAACCAGGACTAAAGCAGGACTAAAGCAGGACTAAAGCAGGACTAAAGCAGGACTAAAGCAGGACTAAAGCAGGACTAAAGCAGGTCTAAATCAGGACTAAACCAGGACTAAAGCAAGACTAAATCAGGACTAAATCAGGACTAAACCAAGACTAAATCAGGACTAAATCAGGACTAAACCAGGACTAAACCAGGACTAAACCAGGACTAAAGCAGGACTAAAGCAGGACTAAATCAGGACTAAATCAGGACTAAACCAGGACTAAACCAGGACTAAATCAGGACTAAAGCAGGACTAAAGCAGGACTAAAGCAGGACTAAAGCAGGTCTAAATCAGGACTAAACCAGGACTAAAGCAAGACTAAATCAGGACTAAATCAGGACTAAACCAAGACTAAATCAGGACTAAAGCAGGACTAAAGCAATACTAAATCAGGACTAAACCAGGTCTAAATCAGGACTAAATCAGGACTAAACCAGGACTAAATCAGGACTAAATCAGGACTAAAGCAGGACTAAATCAGGACTAAAGCAGGGACTAAATCAGGACTAAACCAGGGACTAAACCAGGGTTAAACCAGAGACTAAAGCAGGTCTAAACCAGGACTAAAGCAGGATTAACACAAAAAATAAGAAGAATAACATGCTCTCTCATAAGAACAGAATTTAAACAGGACTCAGCAAAGACAAACCCAGAGTCGATCCATGACAAGGCTTGAACTAGAGCGGATTATAACAGCAGGACTAGGTCTAGACCAGGTTTAAACCAAGACCAACCCTAATGTAGGTCCACTTTTGGATTACATTTGTCTTAAACCATATCTTGAAGAGGACAAGACCACAAAATCTGAACCAGCGACCCATTTTACCATGACGGGCCACATCATATTGATTGGTGGGCTGGATTAGGTCCGCGGGCCGCCAATTGCATAGCCCTGATTTAGACATTTTTATTTATGGTCTATATTTTCAAACTTTATATTCTTTTTGGGAGATTATACTAGATGTTTCAATTAATTTTACTATTAATAAGTGCATTCTGCGGTCAGTTTAATGGTTTAAAATATAGACTAAATACTCGACATTCTAATTATGCATCTCCAGGACAACAATGGCGCAGTTATCCATCAACAATTAATGTATAAAGTGGTATTTCTTCACTTGTGTGGGTCATTTTACAGTCCATTCACGTTTGTTGGAAACTTAAACCTCAACTAATACATTTAAAGACACGTATTTTCACTTTCACATTTTCACAAGCAAGACTAAACCTTCATCGAATATTTAGTCTATATTTTAAACCATTAAAACTGACCGCAGAATGCACTTATTAATAGTAAAATTCATAGAAACATCTAGTATAATCTCCCAACAAGAATATAAAGTAGGCCTGTCACGATGGAGGTTTAAAATATACAAGAAATACTCGACATTCTAATTATGCATCTCCAGGACCAAAATGGCGCCGTTATCCATCAACAATTTAAAAAACAAGTGAATAAAGTGATATTTCTTCACTTGTGCGGGTCATTTTACAGTCCAGACACATATTTACACTTTTCAAAATTCAAAAGCAAGACTAAACCTTCATTGAATATTTAAAACCATTAAAACTGACAGCAGAATGCACTTATTAATAGTAAAATTCATAGAAACATCTAGTATAATCTCCCAACAAGAATATAAAGTAGGCCTGTCACGATGGAGGTTTAAAATATACAAGAAATACTCCACATTCTAATTATTATGCATCTCCAGAACAACAAAGGCGCCGTTGTCCATCTTTCCATATCTCCCAGCTGCGTCTGACACACTCGTGGGAGTTTGTTTGTGGCGTCTGGAGCACGTACGTGGGTGTGGGGTTTCCTCGGGCCTCGCAGGGCAGACGGACGTCGTCCTGGGTGAAGGCTGTGAAGGACTCGGGCGTCTCCAGCAGCACCGGAGGCTCTGGTACTGAACAAACACAAAAACACACAGACACGATCACGTTTCTGCAGCAGCGGACGCTTAAAGGCCATGTGACAGGTTCATGATTTTGTAATTCTGACTTAGTTTGGTTAGTTTGGGAGGGCAAATGTGGTAAATGTTTATTATAGTTTTACATGTGTGAAGTGTCAGTTTGTGAAGAAATCCTGAAAAATAAAAAGTTTAAAATGACTGGAAGCTGAATCCCTCCGTGATGTCGTGCCATTGAAAATACAGAGACAAGTTACAGACAACTGACACATTTTGCTGACAGTTTAAACCAGTGTTTCTCAACCAGGGGTACAAGGACCCCAAGGGGTACATGAGTAAAATCTGGAACAGTCTCCCTGAAGATGTGAGACAGGCCTCCACTCTGACAATGTTTAAATCCAGGCTAAAAACAGTTCTCTTTAGACGTGCAAACGACTGAAAGATCTATCTGCACTCTTCTCTTTTAAAATGATTCTCTGTGTTTGTGTTTTGTGATTTTAATGCAACTTTTCCTGTTATGTAAAGCACTTTGAATTGCCTTGTGTACGAATTGTGATCTACAAATAAACTTGCCTTGCCTTGAGTAATGACCAGGGGGTACATGGAATGGTTTAAGGTTTTAAATAAAGATGAAATGTACTTTTATCTGAATACAAAGAGTCATTAGTTGTAAATTTAGCATCTTTTTGGAGTATCTTGGACTATAAATATAATTAAAACAAAAAAATATAATAGTAATAATGTAGTAAACCCATTTATTTGCCTGAAACTCAAGTTAAGGGGCACTTATGAGTGTGAGACAAAGCTTAGGGGGGACTCGAGGAAAAAAAAGGTTGGGAACCACTGGTTTAAACTGTCATTCAACAAAATAAAGGTGTAATCAGGTATTATTATTTGTCAAATCATAACTACTGTGCCGTGTATATGGATGCTGTCTCTTGTTTACAGTCTGGTTGCTATGGTAACAGTTGTGGAATTATGTCTAACGATGTCATATTTGTGCTCATCTTCAACCAGGAAGTAACATAAACAAACTGTCAAACTGGGGACAAACAGGCAAAATGTTTAGTAAAATCTTAAACCGAATGATGTTCACAACGTTTTAGTGAAATGTGTCGTCTAAATTGTAAAATAGACTTTAACAAGCAGCTGACTCATTTATGTAACTTTGAATTATAAAGGAAATGTTCATTTGCTGATCTATATAACATGTAAAACAAGTCAAGTAATTAGATCTTACGAGGAAATGCATCGAAACCAATACAAAATACTTAAACAAACAAGATTAACTGAAGTCATTAGACTGATTCCCTTTGGCAGCGTGTATCGAAAGTAATATTATCTTGATTTGAGGTTTGCCAAGATTTGACAATGGAGCAAGTGATTTTTTTCTTATTTCAAGTACTACTCAATACTCAAGTGAAAAAATGCTATTCTTTTTCTTATTTTAGTAAAGTAAGGCAGCAAGTAACGACTATTTTAGTAATCGATTAGTCTGGTGATTATTCTTTTGATTAATCAATTTGTTTAAATTACAAAAGGCCAGTGAATATGAGATTTTTAAACGATTTAACTGAGAGGAAGCTAAAAAAAAATGCTGCTTGACATGATCCTCAGATGATCCTTACAACAAATATGTTTTTGTTTGTTTTTTTCTGTTAAAACGCTTAACTTCACACATTTCTTGAGTCCTTTTAGGTGAATTTCTGCCTCATCTGAGATACAAAACATTCTTTCTCAGCCAATGACACGTTTTGGAGGTTCAAAGGTTCAAAAAACGATTATTCGAATCAAAATAGTCACTGAAATTAGTTGCGATTAATTGATTAAACATTTTAGGCTTGTTCCATTGGGGAATATTATTTGAAGACAGACAAAGTATACTCAAATCAAGATGAATACTACTTCATTTATTCACTCATTATCTTATTGAAGACACTGAGGTTTGTTTTTCCACAGCAGAACTTCAAGCAACAGAAGGGGAAGATCAAATCCAAACAAATGAGCAAAGTGCCCTCTGCTTCAAATATATTATGTTCAAATATATTCAATTCTGTGACTGTTGTCGTTGTTCTTTTTCCAATTACAGTATTTGTGTTTGAGCAAAAAATCAATAATAAACAGAATATTTTGATCCATCTTTGTTGTTCGTATTTGTTTAAAGAGTTTGTTCGCGGAGGGCACTTTAGGAAACAAAGCTGTCACACAGAACACATCTACAGAGGAAAGTTACTTACTGTTTTGAAATGTGTCTATTTGTCCAAACGGAGGCAGAAAAAGCAGCAGAAATGAGAGAGAGGTTAGTCATCGTGCAGTAAAACAGAAAACCAGATTAACACAGCCATTCTGCAAAAAATTAAACCGACCGACGACATCCACCGCCTCAGGATCAGACTCACAGGCGACACGGGTCAGTTTACTGCACACAAGGGAGCTCCAGACTAAACAAGGACTAAACCAGGACTAAACCAGGACTAAAGACAGATTAAACCAGGACTAGACCAGGACTAAAACAGGACTAAAACAGGACTAAAGACAGATTAAACCAGGACTAAAACAGGACTAAAACAGGACTAAAGACAGATTAAAACAGGACTAAAACAGGACTAAACCAGGACTAAAGACAGGACTAAAGACAGACTAAACAAGGACTAAACCAGGACTAAAGACAGATTAAACCAGGACTAAACCAGGACTAAAGACAGATTAAACCAGGACTAAACCAGGACTAAAGACAGACTAAACAAGGACTAAACCAGGACTAAAGATAGATTAAAACAGGACTAAACCAGGACTAAAGACAGATTAAAACAGGACTAAACCAGGACTAAAGACAGGACTAAAGACAGAGTAAAACAGGACTAAACCAGGACTAAAGCCAGACTAAACCAGGACTAAAACCAGGATTAAAGACAGACTAAAACAGGACTAATCCAGGACTAAATCAGGACTAAAACCAGACTAAACCAGGATTAAAACCAGGATTAAAGACAGACTAAAACAGGACTAAAAACAGATTAAACCAGGACTAATCCAGGACTAAATCAGGACTAAAACCAGACTAAACCAGAACTAAAACCAGGATTTAAGACAGATTAAACCAGGACTAAACCAGGACTAAACCAGGACTAAACCAGGACTAAAGCCAGAATAAATCAGGACTAAAGACAGGATTTAAGACAGGACTTTAACCCAGGATTTAAACCAGGACTTAAACCAGGATTTAAATCAGGATTTAAATCAGGACGTAAACCAGGATTTAAGACATTATTTAAGACAGGATTTAAACCAGGGGTTAAGACAGGATTTAAACCAGGACTGTGACGACTTCACAAAAACAGCAGATTGTCACAGGGACGAGCTCACGATTCCATTTTTATCACTGTGTCGCCCAGTCCTACAAACCTCAGTATTTCTAAGCACAACACGCTCCTGCTTTTGTCCCTGTCTCGTGCGTCTCTTGCCTGTCCCTGTTTATCTCGCTCTGGTCACGTCTGGTCCGGGCCACACCCACACGGAGCAGAAGATCCTTGTGAAGGTCAGACGATGAAACCCGACTCCTCCTCAGCCTCCTCCGTCCTCCCCTCAGGCCATCGCCAAACCAAATACGCTCACGACCTTTGAACTTCACCTCGTGGGGTTCAGGGTCGGCCTAACTTCATTTGAGCTGATGTGCCAGCGCTTTAATGTGTCTGCCGCAATAATCGGTTTACTGGTCCGTTCTTTTCTTTTCGTCCAAAAATTAGCTCTTAAACTAGTCGTGGAAGTCTGGTGTACAATAACGAGCCTGGTTATTAAATATGAAGGCAATTGTAGAAGTAAAATAAGGCTGTAACTAATAATTATTTTAGTAGTCGACAGTCAAACGATTATTTCTAAACCTAAAACAGGACTAAACTAGGACTGAACCAGACCTACGTCACAAAGCTGGACAAAAACAGGACTAAACTAGGACTAAACCAGGACTACTTCATAAACCTACACTAAAAAAGGACTAAAACAGGATATAAACTTGGACTACCTTATAAATCTGGACTAAAACTGGACTAAACCAGAAAAACTTCATAAATCAAGACTAAACCAGGGCTGCCTCATACACCAGGACTACAACAGGATTAATCCAGGGCTACTTCATAAATCAAAACTAAACCAGGACTAAACCAGGATTAACTCATAAACCAGGACTAAATCAAGACTAAACCAGGACTACCTCATAAATCAGGACTAAAACAGGACTAATCCAGGGCTACTTCATAAATCAAAACTACTAGGACCAAACCAGGATTAACTCATAAACCAGGACTAAACCAAGACTAAACCAGGACTACTTCATAAACTCAAGACTAAGCCAGGACTAAACCAAAACTAACTGTTACCTGATGAAAACAGAGCTAACCCATGAGCCATAACTTTAACAACTAGGACCAAACTAGGACTAAATTAGAACTAACCTTGTATCAGGACTTAACCAGGACTATCTAATTATACACCAGGATTAGTTAAACCACACAAAATCATCTAAAAAAAAGACACAAAATGCAGGACTGACGTTAGCTAAATCAAGACTCATGAAGCTAATCAGTGCTACATTATAAAAAACATCTTCTCCCGTTCCTTCCTTATTAAACGGAACTAAACCCAACATGACTCACCTCTTCATACTTACGGAAAACAAACATTAAAACTTTAACATTTTCTTTTATAAGCTCTAAATGCTAACATCAATGTGAAGATCTACAGCGCCGAGGGCTAACGTTAAACGGTCAGAGCTAACTTTAATGCTAACGGTCAGTTCAGACGAAAAACTACGTCAATCATTGGCTGAAAAAATATGAATAATTTAACATTTTAGACAAGCAGAACGAATGCACGGCTAAAGCTGAAAAAACAAGACTTGTAGAAGAAGACAGAACGCCCTGCTAGGCTTATTCTGTTCTCTAACGTTAGCGCAATTAGCATGAGTCAATCATCCAGACACTGTTAGTGGCTAGCTAAAACAATACCAAGCAGCTTTATAGCGTTCGTTAGCTCATTTTAAGCGTAAACCTGTCTTATAATGTAGACCTAGCTGACTAAACTGACATTGTTTGTGTTGTTCACCTGTCCACGTCCCCAGGTGAGGTTTATTTGTCCCGTGTTAGCTTCACTGTGCAGTTTTATCAGTTCATATCGTTAAATTGCAGCTGGTCGGAGACATATTGTTTCTACAGGGAGCGACGAGTGTTTACTTTTTGTACTTTGCCTTTTTATAAATGCAAAATGAGTTGACAAATGTTGCCTGAAATATGTTGATTTTTGCAAATTAACGTCTCACAGAGCAGTCAGCGCAGATATCGGGTTATTTAGCGGCTTTCACGCTTTACATGACTTTTCACTGCCAAATAACTTCATCAAAGTCAGCACTAAAAGCTCAAAATCACACAAAAACGGGTAAAATGCCAGACATTTACAAGCCATAATTCTGACGTTAGAGTCCGGACACATAGAATGCGCATGCGTCGGCGTCTAGGTTGCTAGAGACACCGGCTCCAAACAAAGTCTATTTTTTTGCTTTTAACAATACTCTTTTCTTATCCTGCACAACCTAAGGGCTTTTATCTGCGTTTTTATCTGGACTGATTTGTTTTAACCATCGGATTCCAGGATTTTAGTGTTTTTAACTGCGAAGGACACTGACGTGAGTGAACAACCGCAGGCTAGCATAGCTAGGGCTACAGGTGAGCCTTAAGCTATGCCCTCACTTACCTTCTCATCCAGCTGTGAGAGCTGCGCAGGCTTGACCCAAAAAGTTGCCGAACTGGAACAACGAATTTCCTTACTATTTAAAATCCAAGAGGATGGCGATCAAGATATAATCCTGGGACGGACTTACGCCGCTGCCACCAGCCTACAGTTAGCCGACACGGCTAACTACTCTACCACCAACGCCTCCCAATCACGCCGGCTGTCCTCACCGGTTCCAGGTGCCATCTCAGACAGACAGCACTGGTTTAAACAGGGAGCGCGACCCAAAGCTCCAACCAGCTCCACTCCTGTAAAGTCAGACCCGTGGACTCTCGTTGGGTCCCGCAGTGGCTCCAGGGCGCGGGATAGCCTGCGCTCTCCAAACACTGGAGCTACAAAACTGGAAAACAGATTCACTGTCCTGGCCTACGACGAACACTTTCCCCCTATGGGAGCAGGTTCTCCCGGACGAGGGGCACGTCATCGCAGATCCAGTCGACCCGACCCGCCGCCAACAGCCCGCTCTCAGACCCGCGGATCGGCTGTTAGGTCTCGCCACGGGCGCCTGCATTTCACCCCGGCTCCTCAACCTCCCGGGCTGCGGGGCATGGCCGGTAGATCACCACCACCTCTGGGTCTATTGCATGAGAGTGAATTTCCGCTGCTGCACTCACCGCCACCTGCTGCTCCATCCCCATCTGGAGGCTCCGTGGCTGCCTCCCCACACACGTCGGGACAGACCGCTCGGCGTGGGTCTGGGGGCCCCGCTACGACCGCCCAGCGCACGCGAATCCCGACCGCTTCGCGTGAGCTAGGCGGCCCCTCTACGTCCTCCCAACTCATGTCGAGCTCGAAAGCTCGGCGTGAGTCGGGAGGGTCCGCTGCTGCGCCCTCCACGCGCTCTTCGAGCCTGAACACTCGGGGTGCCGCGGGAGACGGCCGCGCGCGAGCAGGTGGCCCCGTGACGCTGCAGAGTCGGGCTCAAACCTCTGCAGATGGCCCAGTTACCGCGCCCAAACCACGCCCGTCCGTTCTGGTACTAGGCTCGTCCATGGTTCGGCATGTGCGAGTAAAGAAAGGCTACACCTCCTGTCACCCAGGTGCTCTGGTAAAGGACATTACAGACTCCGCCCCCACCATCCATCAATATCAACAGTTGTAATTCACGTCGGAACCAACGATCTCAGATTACAGCAGTCAGAGACCCTCATGGGCGATTTCAGGACCCTCATCTCCACAATCCACAGTTTAGATAAACAATGCGTAATTTCTGGACCATTCTCACCACCTCGTTTCGGAGACGTTAAATTCAGCCGTCTGAGACAATTACACATCAAACTAAAAACCTACTGTAGAGACAATAAAATCCCTTACGTGGACAATTTCCTTACATTCTTCAACAGACACGAACTTTTTAAAAAGGACCACCTTCACCCAAACCACTCCGGATCCCGCCTTCTATCCCACAACATCGATCTCACTCTACAGTCAGCATGACAATATAACCAACCACAACACATTACGGTAATCATCAGCAGAGAGCGGACAATCCATAAATCCCTCAATAAATCAACAGTTAACAAAAATAACCTAAAATACCTCCAGAAAACCTATCCACAACAAACTCCTAGTCCCCAGTCCCCGCTCACAATCAATATGGCTCTTTAATGTCCGCTCTCTGCTGAACAAATCTTTTATTATAAATGATGTGATATTAGACCACAAACTTGATTGTTTGTTTTTAACAGAAACCTGGCTGGGTGCGGATGCACCAGTTGTTCTCACTGAGGCCTCTCCACCTGATTTTTAACTTTGCTTTTTCAATAAGGAGTGGTAAAAGGGAGGTGGCACAGCCTCTATAAGTACAAAACACTCTGGCCACCAAACCTGTTTTATTTAACAATTTTACAAGCTTTGAATATCACTCCATTGTTTTTAGCAACCCACAAATTTTATGTGTCACCGTTTACAGACCACCAAAGAAATGTAGTCTTTTTATCAATGAATTTTCAGACTTTTTATCAATTTTATACAATTCTTATAAGCATATAATTTTAGCCGGTGATTTTAATCTGCACATCGATGTCTTAGATTCTTTTTCAAATGATTTTTTAAACGTTCTAAATTATATGGATTTTACCCAGCACGTCACGCAGCCGACTCACAACAGAGGACACACTCTGGACCTGGTCATTACCCATGGCCTGTCCACCAGTGTGTCCTCTGTTGTCGACTTGGCTGTGTCTGACCACTACTGTGTGTTTTTTTAATATCACCGGTTTTATTCAGCGAGAGACCTCCGTGAGAACTGTGGAGGAAGCGCCATCTGACCCCTGAAGTGGCTGCAAACTTTATTGAGGTTTTAGAAAAAAGTCCAATTGTTTTACCTGCACCCTGCGATTTTATTACGGACAATTTTAACAGTCGACTTCGATCAGCTCTTGATCTCATTGCCCCCCTTAAAATAAAAAAGACTGTGACTAAACCGACACCTCCATGGATAAATGAGAAACTCAAAAAATTAAAGCGAGAGTGCAGGGTCGCAGAGAGAAGATGGAGAAAAATAAAACAACAATAAATCACCAACTCTTCAATAATCAACAAAGAATATATAACAATGCAATTAGAAACTCAAGAAACAACTACTTTGCCAAAATAATCATCAACAATAAAAATAATTCCAAAGTCCTTTTTTCAACCATTGACAATATTTTAAACCCTGATTTTAGCACATCTCATTTTACTCCCACAGACTCTCTCTGCGAAGCGTTTGCAGACCACTTCATGGGGAAGATAGACACCATCAGATGTAACATTTTATCCAGTCAATCAACTGCTTTTAACACATCTGATTGTCTGTCTTTACCGGAGGAAACACTGGACAGTTTTGTCCTGGTTAATGCTGAGAGTCTTGATAAAGTTTTCTCCTCAGTGAGACCCACCACATGTGTTTTAGATCCAGTTCCTACAAGGTTTTTTAAGTCATTTTATGGATCTTTTAGGGAGGAGCTTTTAAACATGATGAATTGCTCTCTTCAGACAGGGGTCTTTCCCACTGCCTTTAAAGCGGCGGTGGTGAGGCCCCTGCTGAAGAAGAGCAATTTAGATTTTAATGATTTTAACAACTATAGGCCGGTATCTAACTTACCATTTTTAAGCAAAATTTTAGAAAAACTTGTTTTTACTCAGCTAAATTATTTCTTAAACACACACAACATTTTTGAGGAATATCAGTCTGGTTTTAGGGTAAACCACAGTACCGAGACAGCCTTGACAAAGATTTTAAATGATTTTAGGTTAAATTATGATTTTAAACAGGTGACAGTGTTGGTCCTACTGGATCTAAGCGCTGCCTTCGATACAGTAGACCACACTATTCTTTTAAACAGACTTAAGCACCTGGTGGGCCTCTCTGGTACTGTGCACAAATGGTTTACTTCCTATCTCACAGACAGAACATTCATGGTAAGTTTAGATACCTGCTCCTCCAAGGTCCATAAAATCCCATGTGGTGTGCCCCAGGGTTCGATTTTAGGTCCTGTACTTTTTAACCTATACATGCTCCCTCTTGGTGGTGTCATCAGGAGACATGGAGTCAACTTCCACAGTTATGCTGATGATACGCAGCTTTATATCTCCATGTCTCCTGATGACACCAGGCCAATGGATGCTCTTTTTAACTGCATTTTAGACATCAAATCCTGGATGGCAGAAAACTTTCTCCAGCTTAACCAGGACAAAACTGAGGTTTTAGTCATCGGTCCTGAGGCCCAGAGAGAGAAACTTTTATCCAAACTGCAAGCACAGTCTTTTAATCCATCACCACAAGTTAAAAACCTGGGCGTCATCTTTGACTCTGAGCTCACTTTTATCCCGCACATCAAGAACATCACAAAAATAGGTTTTTATCACTTAAAGAACATAGCCAGAGTCCGTCCCATTCTCTCTCGGGCCAACACGGAGACCCTGATGCATGCTTTTATCTCCAGTCGTATCGACTACTGTAATGCCCTGCTCTCTGGTCTTCCCAAAAAGAGTATTTCAGGTTTGCAATTATTACGAAACTCAGCAGCACGTGTCCTGACTAAGACCAGGGGGCGGGACCACATTACACCGGTTTTAAAATCACTGCATTGGCTCCCGTGTCTTTCAGGATCGATTTTAAGGTTCTTTACTGGTTTATAAATGTCTTAATGGTCTTGGGCCTTCTTATCTATCAGAACTGCTTTTACCATATGAACCCTCGCGGCCCCTGCGCTCCTCCGGCAGCCGGCTCCTAGTCATTCCCAAAGTCAGGACACACACTCACGGCGAGGCGTCCTTCCAGCACTACGGCCCTCGTCTGTGGAACGGCCTGCCGGAGAACCTCAGGGCCGCAGAGAACGTTCAGGTTTTTAAGAGCAGGCTCAAGACCCACCTTTTAGTTTAGCTTTTGACTAATATTTAATTTGTGTATTTGTTACATTTATTTATTGTGTTTACTTATTTTATATGTATTTATTTAAGTTTTACTCTAGTTCTATTTATTTATTAATTACCCATATTTATTTATTTATTCTTTTATTTATTTTAGACTCCAGTGTTTCCTCTGAGGGGCCCTCTGTACTGGGAGCGGCGGTCGTCTGTGGTTGCTGGGCCCTGGCTCATGGGCCCCTGGTGGAGGTTTGGTGCTTGCCCTAACTCTCCTCGGGGCCCTGAGTCTGTGTCCTGTGGCTACGGACTCTCTGCTCCTGGTGCAGACGGCTCCTCTGATGGTGCTTCCTCAACTGGTGTATCCGCACTCAGCCTATTGTATCTTAGGGTATGTGTGTGTAAATACGTGTGTATGCACATAGATTGGTGTGTATCTGTATGTGTGGGTGTGTGTGTGTTGTGTGTGTGTGTGTGTGTGTTCAGGTGTGTATGTGACTGTGGGTGGGTTGCTTGGCTCGTGGGAGGCGGTGGGGTGGGAAATGGTCATGTGTGGGAATGTTTTTAATATACACTGTAAAGCACTTTGTGCTACATGCTATGTATGAAAAGTGCTTTATAAATAAAGTTTGATTTGATTTGATTTGATTTTGTTTGACCTGTATGCTAATCACCAATGCTAACCATTTATTAGCATTTTCCACATAACTCACTACAAAACGGGTCTCAAACTTGCGGCACTCAAGGCGATTTAAGATGATCCCCAAGATGATTTTTATTTATATTATAAACGGACCGCCGATAAAACGCATAGGACCCGTCAAGACTACAACTACCATAATGCACTGCAGCGTCAGCGCCTGCGCGGCCCCTCCCCCGCTGCACCTGGAGCTAAGTGCCGAGAGTTGAACCCAGCGTGGATACTGCACTTCTCCACGGACTTTACAACTTTCCTCAACAAATAAACGGACAGAGAACACGCGGGATTAGAGCGCAGGAGCTTCAGGAGCAGCTCAGAGAAAAGGTTAAGGTGGGAGAAGCATAACTTTGTTTATTTGATGCTAATTTGGTTTCCAAGTAACGTCAGGCTTCACTGCATTGTGTTATGAAGCGAATCTCGCAAATACCGCAAATACTAAAACATGTCACACGCTCTGTCTGATAGAACTAAGCCTCAAGCACCAGCCGCGTTTACAGAGAGTCACTGCAGTGTGTGAGAAGTATATGTGAGCAGGTGAATCACACACTGGGAGGGCATCTGACACTCCCACTTTCTCCCGTGTCTCTTTCTCTTGTCAATAACACGACAAAGCGCTGCAGCATTACGGCACTCACAAACCACAAACAAAGGTCCTAAAGCTGTAAATACTTGGACTTGTGCCTCCTGAAGGTTTGATCATTCACTGGCACAAAAACCACTGTTTCAGATAAAGAGAGAGGACCTGCTTAAAACCCCAGGCGTGTACAGACACTACATCCTTAATTATTGGGCCTAATAATATATTAATTAATATCAACATGAGCTTATCACTAAAAAAACATAGTTTGAAGTTTGTGGATTATAAGGTATTATCACTTCCATATACCTTGTACATGTAAAAATTCTGGCAACTAAAATCAGAATCAGAAACGGTTTATTGCCATTGTCAGTGATCATAAATTCACAAACACTGGAACTTGCTTCGGCGTAAGGTGCAACATAAGACAATGAATAAAATATATAAAAGAGGCATGCATAAAATTAAGAATAAAATAGACTAAGATATACTAAGACTATATACATAAATGTACAGTTGGCAGATGTGGTAGTGCAAATAGACAGTTCTTATATAATATATTTTAAAGTGGCAGATTTTGTGGGTAAGGAAAATGTAATTTAGTGTGTTTCAAGTCTGTCTCTGTTGTGGCCCCGACCAGCTCTGATTTTCTAAATTCGGCCCCCTCTCACAGTTTGCGACCCCTGCACTACAACAAAGCGTTTAAAAATGCAGCTGTACTTTTGTGCGTTGTTATATGTTGTGTTGTGTGAGCAGTTTATCCAGATTTTCTTTGGAGTTTACATTTGTTTACATTAGAGACAAGAATCAAGATGGCGGCAGGTGTCACAGGTCACGTGTCTTAGTTTGTAAAAAAAACGGGCAGGAACCGATTGTCATGCGTCAGCTTCATAATTTTTTTCTCACAGGTTTAAACAAGACTATTGAAATAACATTAATGAAAACAATTTGTTCAGAGTTCAGGAGAATTTACATAATTTCAAACTGTGTAACTCTAGCGGTTCCTGTCAGACATGTGACCTGTGCCCATGGATGTATTAAAAGAACTGGATAAGACACGCCCCCTCTGTTCGTGTCCCAGATTGATTAGTGGTCGTGTGAGGTACTGCAGCCTCTTGGAACCAGCCTTTTTCTAAAATGTCACATTATAATCACAGACAGGACTGAATTATTATCGGTATTTAAATTAAATTGAAGGAAATGTTCTTTTCTACCGTTTCTAAAATCACAGAAATTACCGTTTTTATATGAAGTGGGGGATTGTCGTCATGTGGCGCCCTAAAGCAAAGATGGCAGCCACCGTATCAGGAAGTAAAACTAAGATGTCAGTCTCCGTATCAGGAAGTAAATGTGGAAGTAAGAAGCTTTTTTGGGGTCATGCGCCAATGAGCTCACTCCATAGGGATAAACAGGGCGGCCATTTTGAATTCATCTTCCAGGTTTTACTATAGTTCTATGCCTGTGCCACTGGCAGCCATCTTGGTTCTGGTCGCTAATGTAAACAAATGTAAACTGCAGAGAAAATCGTCAAAAACTGTTCAAATATCAGAACAGTCCTGATCTTTACTGCTCGGCTCTGACAGTTATACAACAACAAATGACATCGTCTAAAAGAACAGCTGCATTTTAAAACACAAATGTGGCTTTGTTGTAGCGAGGTATGTAGAAAATGCTAATAAATGATTAGCATTGGTGATTAGCTACACCAATTCTAGACATAATGGACTCCAAGAAGCCATAATGGACTCCAAGAAGTCTGACAACGGAAATATGGTTTTTAAGTGTCCGAACCGTTCCGTGTGTTTGGTAAACCCTAAGTATCAATTACGTTTTTGTTTGATTTTGAGCTTTTAGTGCTGACTTTGATGAAGGTCTTTGTAAGTTTAAAGTCTGTGTAAAGTTGAGAAAAAGCCGTTTAAAAGCTCTGGTATCTGCGCCGACTGCTCTCTGAGACGTTAATTTCAGGCAACATTTGTCACCCAATTTTGCATTTATAAAAAGGTAAAGGACAAAAAGTAAACCTCTTTCCGTAGAAACAATATGTCTCCGACCAGCTGCAATTTAACTCTATTCTTTACATGCGACGTACACTGGCATGAACTGATTGGTATCGGTGCATCAAACAAAGCAGACGACTGTTTACATGACATTTCAATAATCTGATAACTCCAGAAATCAGATAATGGTTGATTTACTGTATATAATTGATATATCTTGCAATCTTCATTAACAGAATCATAAAAACACTTAGGGCTGGGCGATACGGTGATAAAAATGGAATGATGATCTTGTCCCTGTGACAAACTGCTATTTTTGTGAAATCGTTTTGTCTCTTTAATGCAGCTGTCTGTTCAAACTCACTTTTTCTCCTGATGTTTAGCCTCTGAAGCCTCTGAGCAGATGACTTTATTTACCTCTTAAAGACCAGAGCTGCACAATTAAACCAAATCCACACAAAATCACAATTTTAATGGATGTAATTAGCAAATCGCAATTTTTTAAGTGCAATAATTTCTTCCACAAACAACAAAATGTCCTGCTTTGATTCGAATAAAAACTCCTCACACTGTAGTTTGGATTTGTACAAACATGTTCAGAAAGGAGTGACAAAAGCGCAACAAAAAGCGATAAAAATGCATTCAAAGCAACAAAAATGCACCTACAAACCTTAAAAACGCAACTCAAAGTGACAAAGACGCGTTTAAATACAACAAACACAACTGAACGTGACAAAAACGCACCTAAAAAGTGACAAAATTGTATTTGAAATGGGAATTTGAGTCCTATTATTAAAACATAAATCACAAATCTAATCACAGTCGCACTGGTCAGAAAAATCACAATTAGATGTTTTTCCTAAATCGTGCAGCTCTGTTAAAGACAATAGAAAAATACAAAGCGAACACGAATTGTGATCACATTTTTTGCCACATCGCCCAGCCCTACTTAGTCTCACTTGAAACTCCAACCTCTGCCGTCCCGTTTGAGCTCGTGTCGCTGTTACTCACAGTTCTGTGGGAGGTGGAGGGATCCCTGAGCGGATCGCGGCGAGGAGCAGAGGAACGACAGAGGCAAGAGCAGGAGGAGAAGAGAGGGTCTCCTGTGGCTCCTCCAACAGCGCTGTGGTGCACCCATCGCTCAAAGTCCCATCCAAAACGAGCCAGAAGGACACGCGCTCACGCATCAACCAGACCAGGCCTCTCCACCTCGAGGTACGAGCGCCGCAGAGTCAGCTCTCCGATGAATCTGTGAAGGAAAGAGGGAATATGTCAGGGATTACATAAATAACAGAAGCATTTGATTGTATTTTGATGCCTTTATGTATTTTTTGAGAAGGGACTTTCCACATTAATTCAATTTAATTTTGTTGCACATAGGCATGGGACGATTTTGAAATTCATGTCACGATTATCACGGCCAAAATAATTGCGATTAACGATAATATCACAATTGTTATTAAAATTGCTGACAGTTTGAAAATGTGACGTATAAAGACATTACTTTCTCATTATAAATAACTTCTGACACACTTTATTATAAGTGAAAACAAAAATGATCTAGAGGAGAACGTAAAGGGTAAGTTGCTTTTTTTCTGCACAATCTGGAGACAAAATGGCGATTATCTTTGTTTGCGATTGTACAAAATGTAGCACAAACGATTATTGTCTTCCCTTTTTATCACGATAAACGATATTATTGTTTATTGTCCCGTCCCTAGTTGCACATGAGAAGTTGCCTTGATGGGCCACAGGTAAAAAAGCAGTTTAAAGGAAAAATATTATGCATTTTTCATATTGTTATTAGCCTTTAAAGTCTACATTTCAGGTTCTCGTGTTTTTCTAATTCTGACTGAGTTTGGTGGGAGGGCATCTGTGGTATATATTTATCATAGTTTTACATTTGTGAAGTTGCAGTTGTGAAGAAATTACAAAAAAAAGTTACAAAAATGACAAACGTCTAGTGCTAAGTTAATGTGATGTCATCAAAAAGCGACGTACCATTGAAAATACAGAGACAGTTTACAGACAACTGACACATTTTTAACAGTTTAAACCACTGTTCAACAAAATAAAGTTGTTGTCAGGTATTATTATTTGTCAAATCATGACTATTGTGTAATGTTTATGGATGTTGGCCCTTGTTTACAGTCTGGTTGCTATGGTAACAGTTGTAGAATTACCTCTAACTGTGTCATATTTGTGCTCATGTTCAACCAGGAAGTGACATTATAAACTTTACACAAACTAGGACAAATGGGCAAAATGTTTAGTCAAATCTTAAATATAGTCATGTTTACTATGTTTTAGTGAAATGTGACGGCTAACCTGTCAATTAGACTTTAAACGTGCTCTTCAGTACCTTAAATTCGCCATCTCATGTTTTTACTTTAAGAGAATGTGACACACTATCATCAGGTTTGCGTTTGAATTTGTTATAGTGTTTAGAGGTAGAATTGCTCAGATGATTTAAGGACTTAAAACTGCAGAAGATTCTCGGATTAAATGATGAATAAAAAAAAAATTAAAAACGTCACTGATCGAGGGAGTTCAGCAGGGAGTTATTTTGACGCTCAGAGGATTTTCAAACCAACATTCCTCAAAACAGCGTGAATGAAGCGAAATGCAACTCCAGGTGTGTTTTTTATGACAGAACATTGTTAGAACAGGATTAAAAGCTCAAAAAAGTCACAGCAGTGGAATATGTGTCCTTCGAATAAACAACATTCAAGAGAATTTAGCAAACAATAACTGTCCCAGAGCGCCCCCTGTCCATGTTTTCATTACATTAATCAACATCAAATAATGTAAACGTGCCCCACTTTGCCGGGACAAGCTCATTTGCATCGGTCGTCCCTTTGCCCATCCCTTTGATGTCAAACGTACATTCCTAAAAGTGAATACCACACACCGAACATCACAAAAATGTACAATAATAACTGCAAAGACAAATACGATTATATAATAAAAGCAGTCTGTGTTTCTGCAAGTCACTTTTTGCATCCTGTTAAAAAGAATAGAACGAGGGAGACTCTAACGGCTTCAGACTCAGTGTTCTGGACCCAAAGTCTCTTATAAATAAAAGATGACGTTCCACTGTGTTCCACTTTGTGCTTTAATTAATTTAGCAGCTCTACAGCAACAACAAGGGTCCAAAACAGAGGAGACGAATACAATCCTAAAATTAGGGGTCGTCCAATACACCCTTTAAAATGTGATGTGTCAAAATTCTAGAACGGAGGCGACTGGAGGCAAAATTACGTTGTCTGTAAATGTTTGAATGATTCTCTCACATTAGATCTAAACCAGGGGTGTCCAAACTTTTTCCATCGAGGGCCACATATTGAAATATAGACCAAGCAGAGCCACAAATCAGTCATGAAACGTTAAAAAAGCTGCATTTATCTGATGTTTTAAGCTCCACATCTACATTCAGTCTCAGTGCCTTAATATCAGGTCTGTGTGGCACCAAAATGTTAGTTATTTAGGTTAGAATCGTAGAAAATCTGAAATGTGCTGTAAATAGTACTTATCAGGACAATGTGGGCCGGTTCACCAGGAAGACTAAGGGCCAAGAAAAATTGGTCTGAGGGCCGCATTTGGCCCCCGAGCCTGAGTTTGGACATGCCTGGTCTAAATTCTACTGGTTTTAAGTGTTTTTGTTGGAAAAAAGCAACACATTTGAATTTCCAGAGTAGAAAGGTCAGTTAGTTTGCTTTTCTGTAACAAACGATGGACAAAATACAATTTTCTAGCCTTAAAATTTTATTTTGGCTTCAAAAGAATCAAATTTATGGAACAGTATCTAATATATCTCTAGATAAAAAGAAAAATTATTGCTGGCTCAACATTTCTGTGAGTATTTTTCCAGTAAAACCCATAAATCTGGATTGTTCCTTCATCAAAAATGCAAAGAGTTTATCATAATTTCCTAAAACATAATGTAAAATACAATAATAAATGTGTTTCATTTCCAAAAATCATCTACAATTGTCATATTTTGTGATATTCTGAGGTTAAATCACATTATGCTGCACTTCACTTTTGCCTCTGTTCTGCATTTACAATGTTTTTGTTTACAGACTTTTAAAGGGCCTGTATGTTTTTTTTCTTATCTTGAGCCAAAATCGATATCTGATATTGAGCTTTTTAAATCCATACCAAGGCCCATATTCACTAATGAACTTTTCTCTTTAGTAAAAACAGTAAAATGTATTTGGGATGTGAAATGATTTTATAAACAACAGACATATTTTTAGCTCTTGCAAACAGCTGAATCTGTTAAAAAATAGGAACGACACGTGACTAGAACTAACTATATTGATCAAAACGGACGACTTAATGTTTAAATATTGCCAAAAAGTGTCATTTATACTCCAAAAAGTACAATTATTCATATTAAATCCCACTGTAACGCCAAAATACCAAACTCGAGATAGACTTGTGAAGGCAGAGAGACAATTCAAGAAAAATAATATTGGTTTTCTTTATCAAACATCACTTGGCAAATACTCATTTAGAATTAAAGCGTCAAAGATCAAACAAAAACCTAATTAACTCCAGGGTCACGTGTGCACGAGCCAGAAACAGTCGACCAATCGCGTCGCAGAGAGAAAGAGCGAACCGGGACATTTTGGCAAACGTGGTCAAACAAAGAAGATTCATTAGATAAAAAGATAATTAACGAGATTCAGAGGGAGATTGACTTGGCAGAGACAACACGACACGCTAATCCTGAACTGTGTCAATCAAACGTCAGAATAAAAGAGAAGAACAATCCCATAAAAGAGAGCATTATAAGGAAATGACCTAAGAAAAGAACAATCCAGCTGTGTTTCTGGTCTTCCTTTTGCTGAATGTTATAAAAGGATCACAATTAATTTAAAAATCATGATTCAAAAAGTCGCAAATTGACACTGCAAGTATTTTAATTGACCTGCAACTAATGATTTTCCCCTTGTGCATGAATAAAAGTAATTCTGATTCTGCTGATGATGGACAGGTCTCAATCCTGGTTCTGTTGGACCTCAGCGCAGCGTTTGACACCATCGACCACAACATTCTACTGCAGAGGTTAGAATGTGATGTAGGTGTCAGTGGAACCGCCCTTAGCTGGTTTAAATCCTATCTATCTGATAGGTACCAGTTTGTTAATGTAAACCAGAGATCTTCCCCATGTTCTAAAGTAACCTACGGTGTGCCGCAGGGTTCAGTACTCGGTCCAGTTCTGTTCACTCTTTATATGCTGCCCTTAGGTATGATCATCAGAAAGCATGGCATTAACTTCCACTGCTATGCAGATGACACTCAGCTGTATTTATCAATGAAACCTGATCAGACGCATCAAGTAGACAGACTTAGTGCCTGCGTGAAAGACATAAAAACTTGGATGACTCTTAATTATCTGCTCCTTAACCCTGAAAAAACCGAGGTCATTCTGCTGGGCCCTAAGCACCTGCGAGACTCTTTATCTGACCAGATAGTTTCTCTGGACAATATCACTGTAGCCCCCAGCTCTACTGTAAGAAACCTTGGGGTCCTATTTGACCAAGATCTCTCGTTCAAAGCTCATATAAATCAAGCCTGTAAAACAGCCTACTTTCATTTGCGTAACATAGCCAAAATTAGAAAAATCCTGCCCAGAGATGATGCCGAAAAACTCATCCATGCATTTGTCACATCCAGATTAGACTATTGTAACGCTCTGCTTACAGCGTGTCCTAAAAGCTCTATAAGAAGCTTTCAACTGGTTCAAAATGCAGCAGCAAGATTATTAACAGGTACTAGAAAAAGAGATCATATTTCACCAGTGTTGGAGTCTCTTCACTGGCTTCCTGTTGAGTTTAGAATCAAATTTAAAATCCTCCTCCTGACTTAGAAAGCTTTAAACAATATGGCCCCATCCTACCTCAAAGATGCAATAGTAGCGTACCATCCAAACAGAGCTCTTCGTTCTCAAAATGCTGGACTATTGTTAGTCCCCAGAGTCTCTAAAAGCACAGTAGGAGGTCGAGCATTTAGCTACCAAGCTCCTATGTTATGGAACCAGCTCCCTGTTCATGTAAAAGAGGCCGACACAGTCTCTACATTTAAGACCAGGCTCAAAACGTTCCTCTTTGAAATAGCTTATGGTCAGGCCAGTTAGGAACAGAAATAAAAACCTACAGTTTTAGCTACGCTGCCCTTGGAGCAATTCTGCTGGGGGAAGTATGGCAGCTTGAACACTATCCTCTGGTTCTTCCTACTTTATCTATCAACAATATTTAATATTACTTCAACTGTAGTCTGTTCATTGCTGTTCACATGTTTCTCTTTCTCTCCACTTCCCCCGGGGAGTGGAGACTGTTTCAGACACTGCGGCGGCTGCTCCAGTGACGACCCCCCCACCCCCACCTGTCTGGACGATCTATGCGCCACCCGCCTGGACAGCTGGATTAGCCACACCTCGTCTGCCTGGACGAACTCCATCTACTTTAGATGAACTGTTCCTCATCTCCTGCTGGAGGATCTCTCTACACTGGTGGACTGCTCCTCGTCCGCCTGGAGGAACTCTTTAAAGCCACCTCCCTCTTGAGTGGTTCTGGCTCCACAGTCCAAGTGGATGTCAGTCCTAGTTCATCTGCAGCCTGTCCGTCCGTGGGAGTAGGATCTCTCCTTCACTGTGGTTCTCCCCGAGGTTTCTACTTTTTCCCATGGGGTTTTTTTTTTGTTTTTCCTCGCCACGAAGGAGGGTCAAAGGACAGGGGCATTCTGGGACAGTTATCTGAACTGCTTTTACCTGTGGCCCATCGAGGCAACTGTTGTTGTGATTTTGGGCATTATAAAAATAAATTGATTTTGATTTGATTCTGATCTGTATTAAACGTCAGCTAAATTTCAAGGTGTCAGTTTAGTAACTAAAAAAGTTTTGGGGGAAAAAAACCAAAAAACACCAAATCTACCTAACTAACTTATCTAATTAATGTGAGACTCTGCAGGTGAATAGGAAAAAGATATCAATTTGAAACGTCTCCTGTAGTTTACGCACTTAAATGAAGGAAAAAATATGAATGAATAAAATGTTTTTATACAGAAATAAGGCATTTTATTAAAAAAAAAATGCCAAAATTGCACACATTTGGGACATTTAAATCTGAAAAATGGACAGAACCAGGTTTTAATTTCTTGGTTCATTTTGTAACATATTAATTATAAAACCTTTACAGAGGGGATTTTGGATTTCTTATTTAGTTTTTAAGTAAACTAGCTCTTAATGTAAATGAAAATTGTCCTAAAAATTCAAATCCTTGTGTTTGGTCTAAATGTGTTGAGTCCAGATTGTACAGTTTGTGTGGATCTACTTTAGGCTGATCTTTATGTCTCGAGGGACAAAAATGCATTTGAAGAAAACAATGTCAGAGAAATCTATGGATGAAGTGGATTCAATGGAAGAATAAAACATCTTTAGGAGCAGATTGGACATGTTTGTTGTTTCCACATGAAAGTCGATATGTGAGAGAGCAAACAAAAAATTTGTTTTGTCTGTATTGTCTGCAGTTTTCATGTTGACATTAGGCTTTAAACATTCTTAACAGTACTTTAAATTTGCCATCTCATATTAAAAAAAAAAAAATCATTCAAAATTAATTCAAAAAAGTATTCATTCTCTGACCTGTGTTATCAGTCACTATGAAATGACACTTATTGAGTGCATCCAGCCAGCAGATGGCGCCAGCGCTGTACAATCTAGTGAAGTTAGCGCTGAAAAGACGTTATGATGCGGATTTGCTGCAGCCGTTATCGTGTTTAGAATCAGAATCAGAAACGGTTTATTGCTGTTGTCAGTGATCAAAAATTCACAAACATAGGAACTTGCTTCGGCGTAAAGTGCAACATAAAACAATGAATAAAATATAATAAAATATATAAAAGAGGCATGCATAAGATTAAGAATAAAATAGACTAAGATAGACTAGGACTATATACGTAAATGTACAGTTGGCAGACAGTGCAAATGTGGTAGTGCAAAAAGATAGTTCTTATAAAATATATTGTTAAAGTGGCAGTTTAGAGGCAGAAATGCTCAGAACGAGTTTAGCGACGATTTAAGGACTAAAAACGGCTGAATATTCTCTGATAAATGACGTATAAAGTCTGAAAATACATCTGAAAGTCCCGGAAGTTCAGCAGGAAGTGTGTTTGACGCTTTTTCTAATAAACGCTCCTCAAAACAGCGTGAATGCAACCGAATGCTACTCCAGGTGTGTGTTTGTGATGAAGAACATGGTTTAAAGCTCAAAAAAGTCACTGCAGCAGAACATGTGTCTTTTAAGATAAATACTGAGAATGGGAGTCATTTAAACCCGTGTTTGTTCTATTGACTCTCTTCCTGCAGCGCCGGAGCGAGGAGGAGGAGGAGGAGGAGGAGGTCACAGATAAAGTCAGATCTGATCACGGCGCATCGGCAAACAGCTCCTTCTAATCACATCACGCTCACAGACGTCAGGTTTGTCTCCTCTCTCGGATCGTGCACCGGTCGTCCTCGTTGCCCTTGAGCTCGCCGACTGAGCTCTGACCCGTGACGACAGCAGACACACGGAGCACGCCTTCTGCTCGCCGTCCCGCCTCAAACACAACACTCCCCCAAACCACAACGCGTTTATAGACATTTAGATCAGCGGTTCTCTACCTTTTTCTGCCTTTGTTTTACCCGCGGATAAGTTTGACGAGCGGAACATCCTTTTCCCGCCTTAGATGTTACTGCCTTATTGTAAAAACATGAATATTTTGTGGTTAATTCAGCTCATTCCGCCCCACTTTTGCCTCTTTTTGCCACAGATCCACACTCCTGTTGTAAAGACACTTCCGGTTTGACCCCCATTCATGGACCTCTTTTCTAAAAACTCTTGGGGAAGCTTAAGTGACCCAAATTTGGGTCCCGATCCCGAGGTTGGGAATGACTGATTTAAATAATATCGTGAATGTTGTGTTGAAGATATGCACAGATGGTGGAGTTTACAGTTTATAGTGAAAAAAGCTACAAAAAGAGCTGATTAAAATGATTAAAATGAGGAAAAAAATGTCATGTTGTAAACTTTAAAATGAGAGTATAAGACAGGGCTATTTAACTTTATTTTATCTGCTGCGTTATTAAATCAAAATGTCAAAAAAAGAAGAAACTGTTTCTCAATTTCATCAATAATATGCTTTCAACCTTTATTTGGTTATAAATGTATCTAAAAAGTCTCAATGTAAAATAGAAATAATCGTTTAACTGTCAACTTCTAAAATAATACTCGTTGCAGCCGTATAATTAACTCTATAAAGACTGTAAAACACATGGAAAAAAATGTTTTATAACAAAGACGGCAGCATTATTAAATTGAAATGTCAAAAAAAGAATAAACAGTTTCTAAATTTCAGCAATAATACACTTTATTCTCCATATTTCAACCTTTATTTTGTTTAAAAATTGATAATAAAAGTCTCAATGTACAATAGAAATAGTCGTTTAACAGTTGATTAATAAAATAATGCTGGTTGCAGCCGACACGGGACGAGCGTTCAGATAAAACGAGTGTGAAGGAGGTCAGAGCGCGTCATATTTCATGGGTTTATGAGGTGCTCAGATGGGAGCCTTTAACTGCAGCGGGTGAGGGGCCGGGGGGGGAGCGGGTGAGGGGCCGCGGGGGAGCGGGTGAGGGGCCGGGACGAGGGGACAGCTGGTCAATGCAAACCCCCGCCTTCATCCAATTATTACACAACCTGGGACCGCTGCGTCTGCCCCCTCCTCCTCTATACTCAGTGGTCTCGCCCTTCACTTTCAAGTAAAAGACCGCTACTCTGTACGATTTACTCAGAAAAGCAGGAGTAAAAGTATGCAGTCAGAAAACTACTCCAAAAAGTACAATTCCTTGAAAAAGTGACTCAGAATATCATGACGGACATCGATACAGAAAGTGTCGTGATACTTTTAAACAACGTAAATTAATTCAAAATGGCAGACAACTCATACATTTAAAGACAAGTTTTAACACATTTCAGACGGATTCATATAATATCGACTGCGCAGCGTTATCGGGAAACCCCCAAAAAATCAAGATATTCACTTTTTTTAACTAAACTGTAATACATTCTAACTTTCTACACAGTTAAACCTGTCACAGCAACACACTTTAGTAAAATATCACCATAACAACATTACGTGGATGTCACAATAACTAACAACTTCCGTTGTAGTTCACACGGAGCAGACGAGCTCAACAGAAAATAAGTTCTACTCGACTAAAAAGACGTTTTCAGACTGACCAGGAAATCGTTGCGTTGTGACTTGTTGTTGCTCGTGTTCATTAAACATTTTACACAAATCAATCTACTTTATGTAACATTTTAGCGTCAGACTTTTCTCTCGTTCGTCATTAGCTTTAACGGAGTTCTCGTCAAACAGAAGTGCGTTTACAACAAAAGTGCAAAAAACGGCAAAAGTGGGCGGGGCAGAATAAGGTCAATAATATTGTTTAAAAAAACTCGAGCTTCAACATGCAAATACCAAAATAAAACACTTTTGCACTTATTTTGTATCTATAATTAGTCATGGAAGTCACTTATTCGATCTTCAACAGCTCAAATCTGTTCGTACAAACCAGTGCAAAGAAAATTTAAACATTGAGCCCAAAAAAACATTGTCAAAGCTTTTATTTATTGAACGATAAGTCGATGTGGTAATAATCGTGACAGTTTTATTCCACTATTTTACAACAAAACTAACCACATCTGTGTTTTTTAATCGCCAGTGAAAATAGTAAATGATTGCGGCCAAGGCAAGGACGCTGTAGGTGAACAGGAAAAAAAGTTAAATTTAAAGATATCAATTTGAAACTTCACCTGTAGTTTACTCACATCAATGCAATCATGTCATGTTTTCATGTAGAGATAAGGCATTTTTTGTGTAGAAATGTCCAAAATTACACAGATCTGGGACATTTAAATCTGAAAAATGGACTGAACCAGGTTTAAATTTCTTGGTTCATTATGCACACATATTGACAGAGGGGGTTTTGGATTTATTATTTATCCATCCATCTTCTTCCGCTTATCCGGGGCCAGGGCAGCAGTCTAAACGGGGACTCCCAGATTTTCTACACACCAGACACTTCCTCCAGCTACTTTTATTATTTAGTTTTTGAGTAAACTAGATTGGACTGAAAACTGTCCTAAAAATTCAAATTTCGCCACTTTTTATTTTACTTAAAACTTCAATAAATCAGTTTTAGAATTAGATTTCAACAAATCCTTGTGTGTTCTGTCTAAATCTTGTTGAGTCCAGATTGTACAGTTTGGTGTAGGATCTACTTTAAGGCTGATCTTTATGTCTCGAGGGACAAAAATGCATTTTAAGAAAACAGTCTTTGGAGTTTGTTGCTGTTAGTTTTGTACATTTTGGTTCAGTTTTTATTACTTTTAGTCACATTTTTGTTGCTTTTAGTCAAGTTTTAGTCACTTTTAAGTTGTTTTTGTCGCCTTTAGTTGCGTTTTTCTTTTTTTTAGTTGTGTTTTTGTCAATTTTAGTCAAATCCTTGTGTGTTTGGTCTAAATCTTGAGTCCAGATTGTACAGTTTGGTGTAGGATCTACTTTAAGGCTGATCTTTATGTCTCGAGGGACAAAAATGCATTTGAAGAAAACGTCCTTTGAAGTTACAATGTCCCAGAGAAATCTATGGATGAAGTGGATTCAATGGAAAAATAAACATCTTTAGGAGCAGATTGGACACGTTTCTTGTTTCCACATAAAAGACAATATGTTGAGAGAGAAAACTGACCAAAAAGCAAAAAAAAGAAGAGTTAACCTTCAGTGTCCCGCCTTAAATCTTCTGTTCTGATTGTCTTTTGTGCTCATTCATGTCCCTCGTGTTGTGCCTCCTCGACAAATATTTGAAAATGTAAAAAAAGCTTACACGACCCCCTGTTTTGTCCCCCATTGTTCGCGCCGTCACCCGTCTTGCGTGTCAATTACGAGCGTGGAATTGCGCGCACGCGGCACAAACGCGGCCCGCTCTGCCCCGGGACCGGCCTATTTACAAAATAAATGACGCGAGTCGACACGGAGAGAGCCGCGGGACAGAAGGCGAGCCCAGGAGGCGGCGCTAACGACCGCCAGCAGGGGGCCGCACATGAAAGATGACAGAGCAAAGTGTCCCAGCATGCCTCACTCCGCCCCACATGCTAACAGTATGTGCGAGGCGTGTTTCTTTATGCGGAGACGTCAATACATGCACTGCAAAAAAGGAACGCTGCAGGGATTGTGACTGATTGACTTTTGGAAACAAGCGGCGTCGTGCTTTGATGATCGTAATTGTTCTCTGGACCAAACGGACTCTAAAACATAAAAAAAAGAGCTTTCATACTAGGGCTGGGTGATAAAACGGTGATAAAAATGGACTCATGAGCTGGTCCCTGTGATAATCTGCTGTTTTTGTGAAATCGTCGTATCGTGATTGACTGTTTGTCTCTTTAATGCAGCTGTCTGTTCAAACACACTTTTTCTCCTGTTGTTTAGCCTCTGAAGCCTCTGAGCAGATGACTTTATTTACCTCTTAAAGGCCAGAGCTGCACAATTAAACCAAATCCACACAAAAACACAATTTAATGGATGTAATTAGCAAATCGTAAAGACTGCAATGTTTGAAGTGCAATAATTTCTTCCACAAACAACAAAATGTCTTGCTTTTTAAAATTTTAATAAAAACTGCTAATACTGTAGTTTGGATTTGTACAAATATGTTCTGAAACAAGCCACAAAAGTGCGACCAAAAGAGATAAAAATGCATTAAAAACAGACAAAAACACACCTGTAAACAGCAAACACGACTCGATGCACCAAAACGAGACTAAAAGCAACAAAAATGTGACTAAATGTGTCAAAGTTGTGTTTTAAAATGTGAATTTGAACTGAATCCTATTATTAAAACATAAATCTAAATCTAATCACAGTCGCACTGGTCAGAAAAATCACAATTAGATATTTTTCCTAAACGGTGCAGCTCTATTAAAGACAATAGAAAAATACAAAGTGAACATGAATCGAGATAAAATCAAAATCATGATCTGGCCCCAAGAAAATCTTGACAATATGTTTTTGCCGTATCGACCAGACTTACGTCATACTGTAACAAAGACAGTGTTATTATTAAATTTTTTATTTTCATCTTTACTCTCTAGCCTTCAGTAGCAATTTTTTCAACTTTTATTTGGTTTATAATGTTTTAAGTCGATGTACAATCGTTGACTACAGTCCTTGTTGAAACGACTTAAATTTTGAATAAAGACGTCATAATTTGTTTTACGTCATTGGCCAAACCATATAAAAATGTACAGTTGCTAACTCTAGTTGTTTGAACTGTAAGATGTCATTAATGTTCTTGGCTGGTGGTTTTTGAAATGGTATTTAAAGTTATACGTGACCGGAATATTTCTTTCTCCTATAAAGACATTCTTGGGCAAAAGCTCTTGAATCTATTAAGTGTCATAAAATCACAAGAATATAAGATCACACACGATGACAAACATTTATGCAGAAAACCATGCTTAAATCCCATAAAACCCTCCCAAAATAATTAGTCGACTAATAAAAATGCTGATCAACCAAGACACAATCGACTGATTAATCAACTAAATCAGTGGTTCTCAAACTTTTTCAGTCGCGACCCCCAAAATAACAATAGTTCACCATTCACGACCCCCAAACACAAAAAATAGGCGACATACAAAGTGATAAATGAGCCTTATATCTAATGTTTGACTTTATTTTGAGAATATAGACCTAGAAAAATGACTTTAATGGGCCAACAAACAGGAATCTACATTTACCACTGCATTTGCCATTTTTTACTATTTATTCCCAGTCAGCCACCTACTGTAAATAAGAATGTGCACTTTATACTTTATACTGTATTTTTATTACCATGTTTATTTATCCTATTTTTTATTGCATGCGCCTATTTCATTCATTCCTGTTCTAAACTGTGTGTTGCAACAGTGGAATTTCCCCATTGTGGGACAAATAAAGGATCTCTTATCTTATTTGAAGGGGCTCCAGCCTTGTTTAAGATTATTGTATCCATTTTTCCCTCATCATCTGGAGACCCTTGGAAATCATTTCGCGACCCCCATTAGGGTCCCGACCCCTAGTTTAAGAACCACTGAACTAAACGACTAAAGATCTGTATAAATGATCTGTTTGTGAATTACAAATATTGCTCTTAAATCAACAAAACATCCATCTCTATCAGGGGATCGTATCGAATTAGACAAATTAAAAATAGATTATGAGAAAAGGAGTCAAATTCTGACAGCTCTGTTAAGATATATTTTCGATTCCTTGTTTGTTTTTTGTGCGGGTTTTATTGGACGGAGAGCGCGAGGAGAAACATTCAGCAAACTGACAAAAGCGGGAATCGATCTGAAAACCTGAGGCGAATGTGCAGCACAATCTCATCAACGCTTCAACTTTTACGAGCCATTTTCATCGAACAGGCAGAGCTTTAGTTTGTAATAACGAACCATAATTAGAAGTACATTAAAAGCGCACTGTGCTGTGGTGTTTCTTTGCCTGAAATGTTTCCACAGTGAGGCTTTAAACCTGTCTTTCTCCATGGAGACAAATGAGGCCAAGTTACAGGTCAGATCTGTGGAAAGGTGTCACAGCACAGAGTAAGAACACGTTATTTATTTACAGATCTATTTATATACACCAAGACAGATAAATGCCATACTGTGGAACATTCCTGGTAAATTGATAACATCTCCATGGAGACAAGCAGGTGTTGGACCTTCCACCAGAAAAGTTACAAAGTGCACCTTTAAAATAAGTCACATTACTGAGTTCTGAAGTAAAATTCATTCTCAAAAATAACAAATTACGTGAAATATAATAAAACTAAGAGTCAAAACTTAAAATAAACTAATAATTAATTAATTAATAACACTAAAGAATTAAACTGATCTTGCTTAATTTAAAAGCAGCAACAGTAAATTCTGTTTTTTAGATTTATGTATCAAATCTTTTAGTTGACTCGAAATAAATGTATTGTACCATATTTTTCCATTCTATTCTTATATTGTTCCAAAAGAAATACTTAAACGCACACTTTCATTTAACGTACTGTAAAATAAAAGATGATATAAAACATTTATTTCAAGCTGGCGTTTCGTTTTAGATTCTAAACGAGTCTAAACGTATTCCAGTCTCGTTAAATCATCCCTTTTTTGCAGTGAAGATGTAAAACCGGAGAGTTTATCCATGTGGACATCCCTTCATTTAAATATTCATGAGCCCCTGCTGTGGAGTGGAGTTAAAGGGGAGGAGGGCCAGTCCTCATTAGCTAATTAAGTCTTAATCTGAAGCATACGAAGCAGAATGAATGGGGTTCTTTGGTTGGTGGTGGCGGCGCTTTAATAAATGGACTTGACCTCGACTACAGGAAACTGGATTCTTCGGTTTTATTGTTCTATTGTCAAGCTTTTATATCCATTAGAGCCTCTTGAATTAGATTACACCGAGATACATTCACATTTAAAAGGCAAAACGCCTTGTTTCCTCTGAAAATCAGGACTAAACCAGTGTAGAACCAAAACTAAACCAGGACAAATTCTGTGTTCAGGACTTGGGAGCATGTTTTTCCGAGTTTAAAAATGCACATTTACGAAAAGAACTCGGGTCAAAAGCTTCTGCTCGACTTCCACGCTCCAGACGGACGGAGAAAAACACCCAGAAAACACCCAGAAGGAAAAACACCCATATTGAAAAACTTTCACTCCAGTCTATTTTTGGACTGAAAATGTACACAGTGGGGCATTAGTTACCGATAATAATGAATTGTGAAGCTAAAGTGGAAATGTTTGATTTGAAGCAGGTTTGGACGAGGTTTGGAACTAGATTTGGGGCAGGTTTGAGGCAGATTTGGGTGTTATTTGGAGCAGGTTTAGGGTAGATTTGGAGCAGGTTTGGGATAGATTTGAAGCAGATTTGGGGGTAGGTTAGAAAGTAGTAGATTTGGGGCAGGTTTGGGATAGATTTGGAGGAGGTTTGAGTCAGATTTGGGGGTTTATTTGGAGCAGGTTTGGGGGTAGATTTGGAGATGGTTTTGGGGGTAGATTTGGAGCAGGTTTAGGGTAGATTTTGGAGGAGGTTTGGGGCAGGTTTGAGGCAGATTTGGGGGTAGATTCGGAGCAGGTTTGGGGGTAGCTATGTGGCAGGTTTGGGGGTAGCTTTGAAGCAGGTTTGGGGGTATATTTGGAGATGGTTTTGGGGTTGGATTTAGGGCAGGTTTGGGAAAGATTTGAAGCAGATTTGGGGGTAGGTTTGAAGATAGATTTGGGACAGGTTTTGGATAGATTTGGAGCAGGTTTAGGGCAGGTTTGAGGCAAGTTTGGGAGTCGATTTGGAGCAGATTTGGGATAGATTTGGGGACAGGTTCGGGGGTTGATTTGGAGCAGGTTTGATGTAGTGTTGGGCCAGGTTTGGGGTATAGTTGGAGAAGGTTTTGGTTGTAGATTTGTTGCAGGTTTGGTATAGCTTTGGGGTAGATTTGGGGCAGGTTTGGGAATAGATTGGGCTGGTCGGTAGATTTGGGACAAGTTTTGGGGGTAGATTTGGAGCAGGTTTATGAGGCGTATTTGAAGCAGGTTTTGGGAGTAGATTTGGAGCAGGTTTGGGGAGTAGATTTGGGGCAAGATTGGGGCTGGTTTTGGAACAGATTTTGAGGGTAGATTTAGGGCAGGTTTAGGGAGTGCATTTGAATCAGGTTTTGTATAGATTTGTTAAATAGTTATTTAATGTCTCAAAATTTTCAAAGGCATTTTCCAAAATTTTGTAGCATTTTGACCAGTTTCACAATGCATTTTCTCATTTGTAGCAGGGTGCCACCGGGCCCTTGTAAATATACAGTATATAACACCGACAGAGCTGCGGTCTAGTGTCATTAAAACGAATCAATCCTAAAAGTAAACAGCGGCGCTCCATAAAGCCTCCAGGCGGCCGTTCTGTCCCATCTCACACTAAACACACTCGGCCAATTTCCTCCTCGCTGCCCCCGCCTCAGGGATTTAAACCTGGAGCTGAAGGAGACGTCCGCTGGGAAAAGAACCAAGAGGAGGAGCCAGGGTTTAATTTGGGCCGGAATAAGGAATAAGCTCTTCCTCCTCTCGGCTGAATGAATGTGGAAATGTATAATAATTGCACTATTCTACCAAGTATTGCAATTTGCATTCTATATTTTAAGATTCAGTTCACCTAGTGCACGTTTTAAACCTCCAGGAGCAGAACACTGACATCTGAACTGATAAACTAATACTAGAATCTCATGAATTTTAGGCCTGCATGATTATGATTATTTCTGTTGGACGTTAGGACTTTTTAAATCAAAATTAAAAATTGAAATATTGATGGCTGGAGGCTTCTTGATAGAGAATATTAATGAATAAATTGCAGGTTTGGGGGTAGGTTTTAGGCTTTTTGGGGCAGGTTTGGGGTAGATTTGGAGCAGGTATGGGACTAGATTGGGGGCAGGTTTGGGCGCAGGTTTAGGGTTAGATTTGAAGCAGGTTCAAGGTAGATTTGGTGCATGTTTGGAGGTAGAATTTGAGCAGGTTTGGGGTCGAGTTGGAGCAAGTTTGGGGCAAGTGTGGGGTTGATTTCAGAGTAGGTTTGGGGGTAGATCGAGGGCAGGTTTTGGGGTAGATTGGGGCAGGTTTTGGGGTGTATTTGAAGCAGGTTTGGGGGTAAAGTTGGGATAGATTGTGGGCAGGTTTGGAGGTATATTTAGATCAGGTTTGAGGGCAGTTTTGGGAGTAGATTGGGGGCAGGTTTTGGGGGTAGACTTGGGGTAGACTTGGGGTAGAGTTTGGGTGGATTGGGGCATGTTTGTGGGTAAAGTTGGGGTAGATTGGTGACAGTTTAGGGACAGGTTTTGGAGGTAGATTGGAGACAGCTTTTAGGGTAGATTGGAGACTGTTTTGGGGTAGACTGGGGACAGTTTTTGGGGTAGATTGGGGACTGTTTTGGGGTAGATTGGGGACAGTTTTTGGGGTAGATTGGAGACTGTTTTTGGGGTAGATTGGAGACAGTTTTTGGGGTAGATTGGGGACTGTTTTGGGGTAGACTGGGGACAGTTTTTGGGGTAGATTGGGGACAGTTTTTGGGGTAGACTGGGGACAGTTTTTGGGGTAGATTGGGAACAGTTTTTAGGGTAGATTGGAGACAGTTTTTGGGGTAGATTGGAGACAGTTTTTTGGGTAGATTGGGGACAGTTTTTGGGGTAGATTGGGGACAGTTTTTGGGGTAGATTGGGGACAGTTTTTGGGGTAGATTGGGGACAGTTTTTGGGGTAGACTGGGGACAGTTTTTGGGGTAGATTGGGAACAGTTTTTAGGGTAGATTGGGAACAGTTTTTAGGGTAGATTGGGGACAGTTTTTGGGGTAGATTGGGGACAGTTTTTGGGGTAGATTGGGTACTGTTTTTGGGCTAGATTGGGGACAGTTTTTGGGGTAGATTGAAGACAGTTTTTGGGGTAGATTGGGGACAGGTTTGGGAGTAGATTTCAAGCAGGTTTCAGGGCAGTTTTGAGAGTAAATCGGGGGCAGGTTTGGGGGTAGATCGGGGGCATGTTTGGGGGTAGAGTTGGGATAGATTGGGGGCAGGTTCTGGGGCAGGTGGTCCGGGGCCAAAGCTGAGCAGATCAGAGGAACAGAGCAGAGGTGCGAGTGGTCGATGTATGGGACTCGACGGAGCGAGAAATTAATTCATTGATAGATTCCGATCTGCAGAATGGGATTTGGGCTTTTGAGGAAGTGGAGATTAAGCACAGGCCAAGACGGAGGGGCAGAACTGGGATTTCAGACAATAGAATGTGCTTTCGGCGCACTTCAGATGGAGCAGGACAAGGAGGACTTTGTTTGTTTTTACTAGAATATGTCACAAACGTTGAATTTATTTACATATATTTTTAGTACATGGGAATTCATTGAACTACTGTTTTGCTTTGAATTTTCCAGAGTATGATATAAATTTATCTCAAAATTGGCATATAAATGATGGATTGCAGTCCACACTGAAGTCTCATGAAAATATTTAATTAGTAATTGTATTGACAGATTTAAAGATACGTAGACACATTTGGACTTAACTAAAGAAAATTGACAAATTTGATTGACTTTGGACAAAATGGGACTTCTATGTCAGACTGAATATGTCTTTTGTTGCCTATTGTATTTTTACATTTGTTTTACTTGTCTTTATGTGCTCTTGCTGGTCTTATTTTGTTGTTTTATTTTAGTTTTTTATGTTATAATATCTTAGAAATAATTTTAAAAGAATAGAAATTGTATATAGATTACGTTTTGCTTTGTAATATGAATAATAGCCTAATATACGTTTAACACAGCACTTTTCAACATAAAGCTCAAAGACGCTTTACATAGAGGCCTGGACTGAAAATACGCTTCAGAAGATTCATTTTTCCTGGTTAAACTCTTTGCTTTCACCCTGCATTTGTTTCCTTGTTGACCTAAAAAGCTTCCCTTGATCAAAAACAGCAACAACAGCATAATTTGGGAAAAAGGGCCTAATTGTCCTCACAATCAAAGCGAAGTCGACAAAACCCAGAGACGAGGAGGAGCCGTTTCCTCTGCGACCCTCCCAGTCGACCGTGCGACCCACATCCACCCCGGTTCATTATTCATGGCTTCACGTTCGCGCCGACCGCCTCCACACTCAGACACAGATGCTGCTGACGGCGCCGTGGCCCAGGGGCAGTGAACGCACCGCCGGGCCATTCCACCGCTCGGGCCTAAATGTGTGTCAAAATCATAGATCACACTGAAGTCTCATGAATATGGATGGATCTGTGGTTTTAATGAAGCGCTGCGGAGTTGAACAGCAGGAGGGAAACGGCAGCGAAGGATGATCAAAGTATCGAGACGTCGTCGGAGAACAGGAAATCTATATCAGTTTAAACGAATTGTGTTGCATTAAAGCGAAGATCTTTCATCTGACGTGAAAACTAAGAATATTCACGGGTAGATAAACAAACGAGGTGATGCAATCTGATCATATAATTTAGGGGTAGATTGGGGACAGTTTATGGGGTAGATTGGAGACTGTTTTTGGGGTAGATTGGAGACAGTTTTTGGGGTAGATTGGGGACAGTTTTTGGGGTAGATTGGGGACAGTTTTTGGGGTAGATTGGGGACAGTTTTTGGGGTAGATTGGAGACTGTTTTTGGGGTAGATTGGAGACAGTTTTTAGGGTAGATTGGAGACCGGTTTTAGGGTAGATTGGAGACCGTTTTTGGGGTAGATTGGAGACCGTTTTTGGGGTAGATTGGGTACAGTTTTTGGGGTAGATTGGAGACAGTTTTAGGGTAGATTGTAAACAGTTTTTGGGGTAGATTGGAGACAGTTTTTGGGGTAGATTTCAAGCAGGTTTGGGGGCAGTTTTGAGGGTAGATTGGGGGCAGGTTTTGGGACAGGTTTTGGGGTAGAGTTTAGGTAGATTGGGGACAGGTTTGGTGTTAGATTTCAAGCGGGTTTCAGGGCAGTTTTGGGGGTAGATTGGGGACAGGTTTGGGGGTAGAGTTGGGATAGATTGAGGGCAGGTTTTGGGGCAGGTGGTCCGGGGCCAAAGCTGAGCAGATCAGAAAACTGAGCAGAAAACTAAGAATATTCACTGGTAGATAAACAAACGAGGTGATGTAATCTGATCACATAATTTAACATATAATTCAAGTACTTACCAATTTTGAAATGTAAAAGTTTTATTTAAATAAGTCTTAATTAGGGCTGTACTCCTTTATTAATTTAGTCGATTAACTGATTGATGGTGTCTACCGAGATTTTTACGTCAACTAATCATTTTACTTAGATTTATATGGTTAAACGAAAAGATATACATATAGTTAGCTGAAGATTTTTGAGTTTAACATACATTTCCTTGTACTTTTCTGTATAAATAGTTGTTTTAGCTTGAACTCCTGTGCAGTTGTTGTCTTTTGAGTGCAGGTCAGACACATTAAGATTTACTTTATAGTTTTGATGTGTTTTTGCCGCTCTCCCTTTATGTCTTTAGTCGACTTAGAATTTCTTTCGTCAACCACAGCTCTAATTTTTGCTGTGTGTTGGTCCAGGTTTATAGTTTTTGTTAAAGGTCCCATAACATGCAAAATCGACTTTTCAGAGGTTTTAACCTTCCTCCAGTGCTATTTGGGCCTCGTATGTTGTGCCCAAAGTGTTTTTTTGATTGATTCCCTCATGCTTTCACTAGAGAACTGTCTTTTCCGTCCCCCTCGGCTGAGCAGCAGACAGGGGCTCCTCACTAAGATGACGCGGTGTTTAAGCCACGCCTCCAGGAAGCGCGCAGCCGCAGAATAAAAACAGCTAATGCTAATGCTACACAGTAATTACACGATGGATACGACAGATAGAAGAGTTAGCTTGTTATTTACCAAACGGCACGTCCGTCGTCGAGGCCCTGGAGCACGTCAAACTCCAGGTCAGATCAGGACTCAGCACGACGCACCGTCAGGACGAGAAAATGTTTATTCAGTGTTTGTGTTTCGCTGTTTACCGGAGCACACGGCGCATGCGCACTATCTCCGCTCTAGGCTTCGGCACGAGTTGGGCGAGGGAGGCGCGCGAGTTGGGCGGGGGGGGCAGCCTGCTCTCTGTTCAGGGGGTCAGATCTCAGAGTGAGCCGTTTGCTTGTTATGTTATGGATATTGCACAACGCAAAATTTTATCAACAAAGCCCTTAGAATAGACTGTGTAAAGGGCAAAATAGCAGAATATGGGACCTTTAAAGTCTCTCCGACATGTTCAACGACACATTTCACTAAAACGTAGTGAACTTGATTATATTTAAGATTTTACTAAACGTTCTCCCCAGTTTGACAGTTTTCGTAAAGTTTATAATGTCACTTCCTGGTTGGTCATGGGCAGCAAATATGACACAGAGGTAATTCCACATCTGTTACCATAGCAACCATTTGGAAAACAAGAGCCAAAATACACATAAATTACACAATAGTTACGATTTGATAAATAATAAAAACCGGTAACACCTTTATTTTGTTGAATGACCGTTTAAACTGTCAGAAAGTTGTATCAGTGTGAGTGTTAACCGTCTATTTATTTCCAACTGTCACTTTTTGATGACAGAGGGATTCCCTTTTAGAACGCATCACTTCCTGTTATTTTAAACTTTTATATTTCAAAAAATTCTTCACAAACTGCACCTTCACAGATGTAAAACTATGATAAATATTTACCACAGGTGCCCTCCCACCATACCAAGTCATGATTAGAAAAACATGAGAACCTCCATATGGACTTTAAAGTTGCAGTATGAAACTTTTCTGGTGAGGATCGGCCAGGAGATGTTCCACACTGTGGCATTAAACCTTTCACTCTCCATGAAGAAGGTAACGACACCAATAGTAACGAAGTGCAAAAGTAAAAGAATCGTACAATTTATAAGTATCTGTAATTTACTAAAGTCATTTTTATACTGGATACTTTTTACTTTGACTTGACTACATTTGAGATCAGCGTCCGTACTTTCTACTGCTCTACATGTTTGAACTGGACTGAAAGTGGTTTTCTTTAGACCAGGGGTGTCCAAACTTTTCCATCGAGGGCCACATATTGAAATATAGACCAAGCGGAGGGCCACAAATCAATCGCGAAACGTTAAAAAAGCTTCATTTATCTGATGTTTTAAGCTCCACCACATCTACATTCAGTCTCAGTGCCTTAATATCAGGTCTGTGTCGCACCAAAATGTTAGTTATTCAGGTTGGAATTGTAGAAAATCTGAAATGTGCTGTAAATAGTACTTATCAGGACAATGTGGGCCTGTTCACCAGGAAGACTAAGGGCCAAGAAAAATTGGTCTGAGGGCCGCATTTGGCCCCCGGGCCTGAGTTTGGACAAAAAAATTACTAGATTTAATTTAAAGTTTAAAGTTATCAATTCAGTTGCTTCCTTTGACCAAAAATCAGCACAATTCTTCATCAGGATCACCACATTTGACGTTTGCAAAATCAGCGTTTTTACTCTGAACGGATATTTTCCAACTGGTACGTCAAGTAGATTTTTTTTATGTGATACTTTTACTTTTACATGAGTAGTATTTTGCCCCCGTATCTGTACTTTTACTTCAGTAACAAGGACATCTTCCACCTCTGAATAACACTGGTGCAATTCTTTTTTTAATACTTTTAAATTGAGGCGCACAGTCTTCACATTTTGAGTAGAGATTATGACGAAATGGTGATGAAATATTCTCCTGTAAAAGCTCAAAACACAACAAAAATATGAAAAAGCTGCTGAAGTCCGATAACAAATCTAAAACTCCACAACTCTGATAAATATTTAGTTTGTACCCGACAATTAAAAGTAAAGAAAATCAAGTAAACAGAGCAGACTTTGAGATCACAAACAGTTGAACTCGTCGCCTTTTCTCCTTAAAGGGCCCATGACAGGTCGGACGACTCATTTGACAAAAATGCAGTTAAGATAAATATATTTCAAATTTTGTTAAAGTACTTTACAAATTTTATCACGGTTCAGCAATTTTTTCGTTTTTAGTTTGACTTCCTGGTCGTAAATGATGACATCACACTGGGAAATTACCATAGCAACCATCCTGTACACGGGGCCAAAACTCATCTAATGTCACAGATTTTTTTATTTGACAAATAAAAAACATGCAAACACCTTTATTTTGTTGAATTAATGTTTAAAGGATCAAAAAAAGTTGTTTCTTTTGTGTAAATTATGCATAACCTTTGTCTCCCCGGTGTGATGTCATCAGTTTGTTCACTTCCTGTTATTTTCAACATATTTTTCAACTTTTCTCCACAAACGGCGGCTTGATTGGTGTAAAACTAAAATGTACAACTGGTATTAATGCACCAAATAAAGTCAAAATTAGAAAATGATGAAAACCCGTCATACACACTTTAAAGTGCGTATGACGGGTTTTTATGATTTATGTATTAATACCTCGTGTAAATACAAATTATAGTTTTACACCAATCAAGTCACTATTTGAAGTATTTAGAAATCTGTCGACAATTACAGGAAGTAAATAAACTAATGACATCACACTGGGGAGACAAAGGTCCTGCATAATTTACACAAAATAAACAACTTTTTTGACCCTTTAAACATTGATTCAACAAAATAAAGGTGTTGACGTGTGTTTTTCTTTGTCAAATGAACAAAATCTGTGACATTGGATGAGTTTTGACCACTGTACAGTGTGGTTGCTATGGTGATTTCCTAGTGTGATGTCATACTTTACAACCGGGAAGTCAAATTTAAAACCTAAAAAAACAGCTAAACTGGGGTTGAATTTGTAAAGATTTTAGTAGAAATTTGAATATATTTATCTGAACTGCATTTTAGTTAAATGTGTATTTCAACCTGTCATGGGCCCTTTAAGTAACATGTTTCGGGGTCCAAATGTTGAGGAAAGTCATTGTAGTCGGACAATTAAAGCGTTATCTCCTTAAAATATGCTCTCTCATAAAACCGACAATCTATCGCAAATCTGAACGCAGCGCTTTTCAGAATCCCAATTTAGACGATTTCTTTGCGTGGAAATGGGGTGACGTTTGGTGTAATTGGCTGAGCTGACGTGAGACGGCTGTTGTCGGGAAATGACACACGAGACTCTGCGGCTCGTCCCGGTGTCGTTAGTGCAGCCTGTTTCGGATAATGACCTCACGCCGCTCCCTCTCCTCACCCCCTTTCTCTCTCTCTTTCTGTCTTGTCTTTTCCATCCTCTCTCTCTCCCCTCTGTCTTTCTGCTGCCTCCTCTCTTTAACCTCTTTGCTTTCTCCCTTTCTCTCTCTCTCTCTTCTCCTCCTCACTCTCTCCTCTCTCTCTCTTCTCTCCCCTCACTCTCTCCTCTCTCACCCTCTCTTCTCTCCCTCTCTCACACTCTCTTATTCCCTTTCTTTTCTCCCTTTCTCCCTCTCTCCCTTTCTTTCTCTCACCCTCTCTCTATCTCTACCCTCTCTCTCCCCTTTTCTCTCTCCCTCTCTCTCTCTCTCTCTCACTCTCTCCCTCTCTCTCACTCTCTCGCTTTCTCCATCTCTTTTCTCTCTCTCTTCTCTCTCCCTATTCTCCCCCCTTTCCCCTCTCTCCCTCTCTCTTCTTTCTTCTCTCTCACCCTCTCTCCCCCCTCCCTCTCTCTTCTTTCTGCTCTCTCCCCTCTCTCTTCTTTCTTCTTTCTCACTCTCTCTCTCCCCCTCTCTTCTCTCCTTCCCTCTTCTTTCTTCTCTCTCACCCTCTTTTCTCCCGCCTCTCTTCTCTCCCCCTCCCCTCTCTTCTTTCTTTCTCTCTCTCTCTCTCTCTCTCTCTCTCTCTCTCTCTCTCTCTCTCTCTCTCTCTCTCTCTCTCTCTCTCTCTCTCTCTCTCTCTCTCTCTCTCTCTCTCTCTCTCTCTCTCTCTCTCTCTCTCTCTCTCTCTCTCTCTCTCTCTCTCTCTCTCTCTCTCTCTCTCTCTCTCTCCCTCTCTCTCTCTCTCTCTCTTCTCACCCCCCTCCCCTCTCTCTCCCCCTCTCTCCAGCACGTGCCGGCTCAGCTCTTGCCTTTGTCCTGCTCTAACTAAACCTTTGTCCTGAGCAGACCCTTGAGTCCCGGAGGATTTGTGCATAAATGAATAAGTCAATAGAAACAGGAGGCTCCAGACCCTCGGACCCTCAGACCTCCCCCTCCTCCCCCTCGCTGTCCTCTTGGCTCTGACACATCATTACTGAACTAAACCTCTCTGTCTGGTTTGTCACATTTGGAAGCCGGTGGAAAAACGTACAGGAACAGACATCCTTGATTTGTCTGATTCTTTAATTTTGCTGAATGCCAGATTGATGCATTAACTCTGAAATGTTCTTTACACATTTATCAATCTGGAAAGGCTTGGAACATTTAAAAAAAACGCTTTCCCGTCCACAAATGCATGTTTTTCAAAATAAAATAGTCAGAATTTATGCTAAAAAGGCTGAAATACGTCTGTCGCCCTCGCGTTTTGCTTGTTGTGGTTCATTTCTGTGCTTTACCTCTGGCTTTTGTCCAAACTCCAAGGTCCATGTTACTTAATATTTTGTTTGTTTATTCTATTTTTGTATTTTGGCAATGTATATGTTCAATTAAATGAATTTATTTGGCTGGAAAACTGTATTTAAACGATGCTTGTATAGGATATAGGATCAAACGTTACCTGTCTACATCCACACGTTCAGATAAATACACATTTTAGATATAATTAACAACTGTACACAACATATTTTACGTAAAAGTTGTTTATGTTTACTTTTTGTGTTATTGCTCACAAGAAATCAGAATATTCCTGTTAATGTTTTCATTGGCAGCAGATTATTATACATTTTAATCCATTTTTTTAAAGATTAACAACCATTTTTGTCTTGATCTGATCCTGTCTGCTGACACTGTGCTCACATCAGTGCACTTGTGTATTTGCTTGTCTCTCGTAATGAGCCTGTTTCAGTTGGTTTGGCTCAGACTCCATCCTGAAGTCCCACAGCGACAGAGCTCCATTCACATTCAAATCTGTCTTTGTTGTTTTGTTTTTTTTACAGTGCTCTGCTCCACCGCCCCACATCCGCCCCTCCACCGCCGCCCACCCGCCGCCTCCACAGACCGAGGGCCGCGGAGGTCAGGAGGTAACCGTTTTATTATTAACCTCATTACAGATGTCACAATGTTATTTTTATTTCAATCTACTTAGTTTTTTTAAATTTATTCAGTCGAGTTGCCACAGTCCCACAGTGATTTGGCAGGTTTCTACACCAGATGCCCTTCACGTCTCTCCCCTCCGGCCGGTGCTGGTGCTGGTTCTGGACCGGTGCCCGTTTCAGCACTGGTCAGCGCTGATTCTGACGCGTTAGTTAGAGCTGGACCAGATTTGACTCTGTGCATAAGGTTCGGCAGCTGCTCCTCCAAACGGCAAAGTCATTTCCGCTCCAGGACTCCGCCGCTTTTCTCACCGGGATACTTTACCAGCGCGCTAGCTCTCCAGAAGTTATAAAAATAAAGTAAGTGTTCATAAAAACGGGTTGTTAATAAAGGTAGATAGCTCGGTTTCTTAAAAGTGTTGCATGTTACCGCAGTAGCAACACTAGCACGGCTCATTAGCGTAGCCTTTACCCTCGTAGTTGTGGATGGAGCAGGAAACGTACAATTTAAAGTGCGTAGGACAGGTTTTAACGATTTTCTAATTTTGATTTTATTTGGTGTATTCATATTCAATATTGTTTTACACCAGTCAAGTCATGGTTTGCGGAGAAAAGCTGAAAGATCTGTTCAAAATTACAGGAAGTCAAAAACTGATGACATCACACTGGGGAAACTCATTCTTTCCAAAGGTTTTGCATAATTTACCCAAAATAAACAACTTATTTTACCCTTAAAACATTAATTCAACAAAATAAAGGTGTTCACATGTATTTTGATTTGTCGGACAAAAAAGTCTCTGGCGTTAGCCGAGTTTTAGCCCAGAGTGCAAAGTGATTTCCTAGTGTGATGTCATCATTTGCAAACAGGAAGTGATATTTCAAAACTAAAAAAATTGATAAAATTGATAAAATGTACAGTTGTTTTTAGCAAAACTTTAAATATATGTATCTTAACTGTATTTTAGTTACATAAGTGGTCCAACCTGTCATAGGCCCTTTAAATCCCTTTTCTCGCTTACTCCAAGGAGCAGACTCAGGCCCGGGGGCCAAATGCGGCCCTCAGACCAATTTTTCTTGGCCCTTAGTCTTCCTGGTGAACTGGCCCACATTGTCCTGATAAGTACTATTTACAGCACATTTCAGATTTTCTACAATTCCAACCTAAATAACTAACATTTTGGTGCGACACAGACCTGATATTAAGGCACTGAGACTGAATGTAGATGTGGTGGTGCTTAAAACATCAGATAAATGCAGCTTTTTTTAACGTTTCATGATTGATTTGTGGCCCTCCGCTTGGTCTATATTTCAATATGTGGCCCTCGATGGAAAAAGTTTGGACACCCCTGGACTAAAGGGAAAGTGGCTAAAGTTGTCAAAACTCTAAAGTGTCTCCAGGATCTGACCCCAAACTGCACGAGACCACGAGCTGCAGGAATAACACAGAGAGGTAGAGGTAACTATGCATCCATCAGCGCTGGATGAAGTACTTAATTTTGTTTCTCAAGTAATAGAAAAGTCTCACATTTAAAATCTACTCAAGTAAAAGTATTAAAGTACTCCTTTTTTAAAAGTACTTTAAGAGTAAAACATCAAAGTAATTCTTTTTGGTTTGGAACTATTAAAGCATCAATTTGTATCTTGATTGATTTATTCTGTTGAGTTTTGGTCGTTTTAGGCAACTTTACAGGTTATTTTTCTCTACAGAAGCTTATTATTTGCTCAAAGGGAAATTGGCAACAAAGAAACAGGCCGATGTCGTCATAAATGTGCTGGAAATAAACCCCTCGGCCTTTTCAGCCAAAGGTCTAAAACAGAGGGGGGCAAACTAAGGCCCGGGGGCCACATGCGGCCCTTTTGGCATTTTGATCCGGCCCGCAAAGCATTTAATAAAAAATTGTATGAGTTAGGTGTGGTGCATTTGTCATTTTATAGTTTCCTGAGCAGCTGCTTGTTCATTAAAAATCAGTTTTGAGAACAGCCACCACTAGAATAACACCAAACTTTGATGCATTGGATAAAAGGAGTGATCAACTGCACTGTTCCCACTAAATAAAGGTAATGATTTTTGCTATTCTGTAGTCATTTTTGTGTATTTTAGGCATTAAGTCTATGTGTAGTAGTATGTGTGTAAAATGGTCCGGCCCCCAGGCAAGTGTAAGCCAATGTGGCCCTTGCATCAAAATAATTGCCCACCCCTGGTCTAAAACCTTTAGAAAATGTCCAGTTAAGAATGTAGGGGAGTAGAAAGTACAGATACCGCTCTGTACTGAAGTAAAAGTACTTTTACTTTTGTACTTTGTTACCTTCCACCACTGGCTTTCATATTTAAATTAGACAGAATAAACTTGCATTGTCTGAAACGCTTATAAATCGATAAAATAATTAGTAAGTAATAATTAATGATTTCAATAATGTGCAGCAGCGGTTCATGTGTCAGACTCTTCGACTGAGGCTCGTGTCATGGAAGCCTCTCGTGTTTCTGAGGTTAGCCTTACCACTTCATGTGCTTTTTATCTCTGAATGTTGTGATTTTGATGTCGATAATAACAGGAGTGAATGTGCTCTGCAGATGTCACAGGACAGTCTGGGTGTTACTATTATTCTGAGGAAAAACATCACAATTTACTGAGATCATGATCAAAACAGTGAAAACTTTAGAGTTCCTTCTTATTAATATCTTTCTGAATGACAAATTAAAGTTAAGTTGACAAAAAAAAGAAAGACAGATAAAAAGTTCACTTAGTAAACACTAAGTAAATGTATTTTTGGACAGTGGATATAAAAAAGACCTATCTTTGCCACTTTGTCGGGTCTTTTTTGAGCAAATCCTTCGCTCTTTTGATGTGAACGACATCTGAGAGTGAACTCCTAAATGTCTCAACGTTTAGTCAGAGCTTAATGACTAAAAAAATGAGTTGTAGTTCTATTCACCTTATTCCTGAAGTTGCCGTACGCGCCGCCGTCTTGTTTCCGTTGTAGTTCACACGGAGCAGACGAGCTCAACATAAAATAAGTTCTACTCGACTAAAAAGACGTTTTCAGGAAATCGTTGCGTTGTGACTTGTTGTTGCTCGTGTTCATTAAACATTTTACACAAATCAATCTACTTTATGTAACATTTTAGTGTCAGACTTTTCCCTCATTCGTCATTAGCTTTAACGGAGTTCTCGTCAAACGGAAGTGCGTTTACAACAAAAGTGCGTATCTGAGGCATAAAGAGGCAAAAGTGGGCGGGGCCCAATAAGGTCAATAGAACATAATTCAGATTTGAAATGTAATTGTATTAAATTCAGTTGAATTAGTCAATTTGTGCATGAAACCATGTTAAAACATTAAAACGCAGTGGAATCGTCTAACAGTAATTACTGCTGTAAACTAGTCTAGTAATCTTTGATAGTGGCTGTTTTATAGAGAAATAAATACTAAAACAAATGAGGTAATGAAGATGTAAATGATACTGAAATATAATCCTGTTGTAATACGTTGATGAATCTTGGAGTAATCCGGATTATATTCCTGTTATAGTAGAATCACCTCCTGCTGAAACGACTTCAGTGTCAATCAATGCACGACATGATCAGGTCCCAGGCTCCGTCACAGGCTCTGGACAGTGTTTACGTCTCAAACGAGGCTTTAATATAAAACACACTTCACAGGAGGCGCAGGAGGGGTCTGCGCTCCAGGTTTGACGGACCGTACGCTGCAGGACGGACGCCAAACTGTTCTGGTTTGGTCTTGTGTGATTAATCGACTGATTAATCAGCGCTCTGGGACAGTTATGTATTTACTAAATCCTCTTGAACATTATTTATTTAAACTGCTTTGTGGCCCATCGAGGCAACTGTTGTTGTGATTTTGGGATAAATTGAATATTTGGAACAATAATTCTCCCAAAGTCTGCCTTTGCTCTTGTCACTGTTGAACAGTGGAGCTAGAGCTGCTGTTCTACATTAAAATGAATGGATCGTTTGCCCCACTGAGGTCTAACCCCTGGTGTGCACTGACTCTGGTCCGGCTCCGATTCAGGACCCACAAGACTTAGAAAGGTCTTGAAGTCACTGGTTGCTGTTAATGGACCCTGGAGCTCTGGGCCGTGGCTCCATCAGACGTCTGAGCAAAGAATCAGCAACGACGCCGCAGCGATCTGGAGCGGCTTTCATGTCGTTAGACGAGTGTTTTCACACGAAACCACGTGAATCTGTGTGACTTTCATCAAAAACGGACCGCAGTGAACCGGAGCTGGTGACAGATGAAATCATGGATGTATTAAAAGAACTGGATAAGACACGCCCCCTCTGTCTGTGGTCGCAGATTGATTAGTGGTCGTGTGAGGTACTGCAGCCTCTTGGAACCAGCCTTTTTCTATAATTGCACATTATAATCGCAGACAGGACTGAATTATTATCGGTATTTAAATAAGATAGAAGGAAATGTTCTTTTCTACCGTTTCTAAAATCATAGAAATTACCGTTTTTATATGAAGTGACGTCACACAAACATGTGCGAGTCACGTGAATGAGCGTCGGACGATACAAACAGAAGCTCGTGGAAAAGGCTCGACTAGAGACACCTGTAAGTTGTATTTTATTTCATTTCAGACGCTTCACGTGTGTCTAACATGAAGAACACAATTACAATCACACAAGCTAACGCTAACACAAAAACATGCAGCTGCTGGTCGTTCACGTCGCTCAAAGCATCATGGGGGATTGTGGTCACGTGGTGCCCCGAAAGCAAAGATGGCCGCCTCCGTATCAGGAAGTAAATGTGGAAGTAAGAAATTTTTTTGGGGTCATGCACCAATGAGCTCAGGCCACAGGGAGGAACAGGGCGGCCATTTTGGATTCATCTTCCAGGTTTTATTATAGTTCTATGGATGAAAGTCACAATTCAGTCCTAAATCTCAAGCTAACTAATCAAACCAATAAAACAACTGTCCAACTAAGACCATTGACAGATTAAGTGACCAAAGTCACTGAATGCTTTGGCCTTCCCCAGGTTAGTGCTGATGCGGTCTGGGTTTGGTCTCTTTTAGTCCACGTTTTGCCCTGTTCTTGATACAATCGTTTCAAAATGATCATATTTTGCTAATCATTATCTTTATCTGGACTCTGCAGACTCATGACACGCGACGTAAGAACGACAGCGACATTAAGATCAAAATGAACTGAACAATTTCAGATTTATTTGTAAATATTCTCATTCTAGAACTTTTATTTGGTCGATTATATATTTAAAAGTTTCCGTGTTTAATCTTTCTGCGCTCAGCCTTCACCTTTGGGCTTCGTCTGTCTCTGTTTTCTATTGATTTCCGGAAGTAAAAGATACTGGAAATATTTTGGGAGACGTTGGAAAGTATCTGAGAGGATTATATCAGGGTGTAATGTGTGACTATTTTGGTCTGTTACAGCCGTCCAAAAACGCCCGAGGAACAAAGAAAGAAAGAAGATAATAATATTTCTACACAGAAATTAAAATGTTACAGTTCAAGTATCGCACGAACAACTGTAAATAAGTTACTTTTTGTTTTTTTGTTGACTTTTTGCAGCTTTTGGACAGTTGTCATTTACTCAATATTCAAATTGAAAATAACATTTCACACATTCATTAATTAAGTCATATTTTTGTATATTTGTAATCATTATCTGAACTTTACAGATGTATAAATAGAGCTTTTATAACAAAGACAGCGACATTTTAAAATCAAAATATAAAAAAAGAGTAAATATTTTCTGCTTTTTCTCAATAATACACTTTTTTTTTGCACATTTATTTGGTTGTTAATGTAAAAAAGTCGTAAAAAGTCCACTACTATAGTCCAAATGTTGAAATATTGTGAATGAAGCTTCTAGAGAGAGAATATTTATGCATAAAGTGTATAATTGAGGAAAATCAGAAATGGTCTATTGTTTTAGTCTTTAAAGGGCCCATGACAGGTTGAAGTACTTATTTTACTAAAACACGGTTAAGATAAATATATTTCAAGTTTTGCTAAAATTCTTTACAAATGTTATCCTGGTTTAGCAGTTTTATACGTTTTAATTTCACTTCCTGGTTGTAAACAATGACATGGCCCCAATGACATGGCCCCAATCTACCTCAAAGATGCAATAGTAGCGTACCATCCAAACAGAGCTCTTCGTTCTCAAAATGCTGGACTATTGTTAGTCCCCAGAGTCTCTAAAAGCACAGTAGGAGGTCGAGCATTTAGCTACCAAGCTCCTGTGTTATGGAACCAGCTCCCTGTTCATGTAAAAGAGGCCGACACAGTCTCTACATTTAAGACCAGGCTCAAAACGTTCCTCTTTGAAATAGCTTATGGTCAGGCCAGTTAGGAACAGAAATAAAAACCTACAGTTTTAGCTACGCTGCCCTTGGAGCAATTCTGCTGGGGGAAGTATGGCAGCTTGAACACTATCCTCTGGTTCTTCCTACTTTACCTATCAACAATATTTAATATTACTTCAACTGTAGTCTGTTCATTGCTGTTCACATGTTTCTCTTTCTCTCCACTTCCCGGGGAGTGGAGACTGTTTTCAGGCACCGCGGCGGCTGCTCCAGTGACGACCCCCCACCCCACCTGTCTGGGACGAGCTATGCGCCACCCGCCTGGACAGCTGGATCAGCCACACCTCGTCTGCCTGGACGAACTCCATCTACTTTAGATGAACTGTTCCTCATCTCCTGCTGGAGGATCTCTCTACACTGGTGGACTGCTCCTAGTCCGCCTGGAGGAACTCTTTAAAGCCACCTCCCTCTTGAGTGGTTCTGGTTCAGTCCAAGTGGATGCGTCAGTCCTAGTTCATCTGCAGCCTGTCCGTCCGTGGGAGTAGGATCTCTCCTTCACTGTGGTTCTCCCCGAGGTTTCTACTTTTTCCCATGGGGTTTTTTGTAGTTTTTCCTCGCCGCGAAGGAGGGTCAAAGGACAGGGGCATTCTGGGACAGTTATCTGAACTGCTTTTACCTGTGGCCCATCGAGGCAACTGTTGTTGTGATTTTGGGCATTATAAAAATAAATTGATTTGATTTGATTTGATTTGACATCACACTAGGAAATCACCATAGCAACCACACTGTACACCGGGCTAAAACTGATCTAATGTCATCAGTTCTTTTACTTGACAAATAAAAATATATCTGAACTTATTTATTTAGTGGTTAGTGTTTAAATGGTCAAAAAAGTAGTTTATTTTGTGTAAATTATGTATAACCTTTGTCACCCCAGTGTGATGTCATCAGTTTGTTTACTTCCTGTAATTTTCAACAGATTTTTCAACTTTTCTCCACAAACAGCGACCTGATTGGTGTAAAACTATCATTCATATTCACACACTGTATTAATACACTGAATGAAGTCAAAATTAGAAAATCATAAAAACCCGTCATACGCACTTTAAGTTTGTGTTTTAGAGTCTGTTTAGTCCAAAGAACGACGACATCATCAAAATTATTGACTTTATTGTTTATATTCGACTTCAGGATTATTTTACTAATTGTTTCAGCCCTATTTTTGATGCAATAATGTCTGTTATATTAAAATAAAAAACAACAAATACAAAATCAAGGCCAATTTAGTTTGAAAAAGCTAGATTTTATTCATGATTTTCCCTTTTCAATGTTTTCATTTTAAAAACAGAACATTTCTATCAGATGAAGACTTTGCTGTTACTGCGTTATATTTTGTTTATTGTGATATCTTCAGACAATAGTGTGATATTGATACTTTTGCCTTGTATTGTGCAGCCCTAGTTCGTTCCCTTATTTTGCTCAGCTCCACTCATATCTAATCCTTGTTATTTTTCTGTTTTTGTTTGTTTATTCTCCATTTTCCGGATCCATCGCCTGGAAACGGGGGAAGCCTTTTAGCCTCGGGAGGTTTTTAAATCCTCCAAATGCTCTGGTCCTGACGGCGTTTCAGATGACATCAGCGCATCGTTCTGGGGCCCGGGGGTTTCAGACGGGGGATGGTAAAGTGGGCTTTGTGCTGTGGGTAGATAAATATATACCATAGGATAATACTTACTAGAATGGGCCGTGTGCCAAAAGAAAACCTGTCTGGATCACAATAAATGTAGGTTTATTTTGCTTTAACAAGGTAACTTAAAGTGCGTATGACAGGTTTTTATGATTGTCCAATTTTGACTTTATTTGGTGTATTAATATAAATATAAATTCATTCATTCATTCATTTTCTACCGCTTATTCCCGTTAGGGGTCGCGGGTGACTGGAGCCTATCCCAGTGACTTTGGGCCTTAGGCGGGGTACACCCTGGACAGTGGCCAACTCATCACAGCAAACACAGAGAGACAGAGACATATAAATATAAATGATAGTTTTAAATCAATCTGGTGGAGAAAAATTGAAAAATCTGTTGAAAATTACATGTACAGTGATCCCTCGCTCTATCGCGTTTCATCTTTCACGGCTTCGCTGCTTCACGGATTTTTTTTACAGTGCGGATATTTTTACAGTGCATCCACTGAACTTCAGCGCACGCACAAGAACGGGACCCTTTGACGAGTCGTTCATTGCAGTTCTCAAATATAATCGAAGGTGGCATATCCGTTTATAAAAATCTTCTTGCTCAGAAAAAGAAAGAGCGCCAACAACTAAAGAAAGACTCGTGCGTCTTCAGTAGAAACAGAGGCTACAGGGGGCGGAGTCAGGACCAAGAGGCACAGACTGTGAAATACACCAGTGACAATGTTTACAACCTTGTATTACTATATTAAAATTATTGTTTTATACAAATTTTGGGCTTTAAAACAGGTTTTGATTCTTGGTTTCATTCCATAGTTCAGTATTGCATTGTAAAATAATAAAAAATAAAGCTGTGACTACTTCACGGATTTCACTTTTCGCGTGTTATTTTTGGAACGTAACTCCCACGATAAACGAGGGATCACTGTAAACAGATTGACGTCACACTGGGGAGACAAAGGTTATAGCATCATTTACAAAAAAGAAACTACCGTATTTTCCGCACTATAAGGCGCACCGGATTATAAGGCGCACCTTCAATGAATGGCCTATTTGAAAACTTTGTTCATATATAAGGCGCACCGCATTATAAGGCGCATAGAATAGAAGCTACAGTAGAGGCTGTGGTTGCGTAGTTGCGGCTCAGTATTGATCCATATATAAAGCGCACCGGATTATAAGGCGCACTGTCAGTTTTTTGAGAAAATTGAAAGCTTTTAGGTGCGCCTTATAGTGCGGAAAATACTGTACTTTTTTTCGACCCTTTTAAAGATTAATACGACAAATAAAGACGTTCACATATATTTCTATTTGTCAAGTAAAAAAATCAGTGACTTTAGATGAGTTCTGGCCCAGTCTACAGTGCGGTTGCTTCTTCCTAGTGTGATGTCATCGTTTACAACCAGGAAGTGAAATTAAAAAGACAAAAAATGGCTAAACTGGGATAAAATTTGCAAAGAATTTTAGCAAAATCTGAAATATCTTTGTCTTAACTGTATTTTAGTCCAACCTGCCCGAGGCGCTTTAAGTCATCTGCTTCTTCTGGGAGTTCACACTGATTGGTTAAATCCACCTGTCACTCACGTAGAGTTTGACTAATAGTTGTTTTTTTACCGACAAACATCACTCAATGTGGTCAGCGCAGAGATCAGGGCATTCAACCTCTTTGTAACTAGGTCTGCCACAATTTTGACAAAAAATGACAAAGACGCGTTTAAATACGACAAACACAACAGAGCGTGACAAAAGCGTGACTAAAAGTGACAAAGTTGTGTTTAAATTGTGAATTTGAACTGAATTCTATTATTAAAACATGAATCAGAAATCTAATCATAATAGCACGGGTCGGAAAAATCCCAGTTAGATTAGGCCCTTGTTTACAGTCTGGTTGCTATGGTAACAGTTGATGTCATGTTCAACCAGGAAGTGACGTTATAAACTTTACACAAACTGTCAAACTGGGGACAAACAGGCAAAATGTTAAATGTCAAATCTTAAATCTAATCATGTTCAGTACGTTTTCTTGAAGTGTGTTGTATAATCTGTCAAATAGATTTTAAAATGTGTTATATTGACCAGTAATAGGTTTGGCCGATTATGTTTTGCATTATCTCAGTGACAATATTCAGGCAATATTTTAACAAAGCGTTGAGAAAGTGTTAAAATGTGTCTGTAAATGTCTTGGTTGAGGTTTAAATATCACTCAAAACATGAATGGAACATAAAAAGAGCATAAAAATCACTTTATTCTTTTGTTTGGAAGGTGATACTACACATTTCTTCTCTTTTTGAGCTCATTTTTGATCGTTTTAATTGTAGACGATAAACACGATATTGTAATTTAGCATTTTTCCCAAACAACAATTGTAATATCATACATTTCTCTATTTACTTTATATATCTATCAGTAAACCCATCACAAAAGCATTTTATACAAAACTCACTGTAATGAATCACTTTTATTTTTGTTTCTGTTTTTAATCGTAAATCGTAAAAAAAAACAGTGCATTACTAGAAAAAAGTCAGTGAATGACACACAATCCAAACTAAACGTCGCATTTGTCAATCTAAAGATGACAAATGCATCTATATCATCCATCCATCCATCTTCTTCCGCTTATCCGGGGCCGGGTCGCGGGGGCAGCAGTCTAAGCAGGGACTCCCAGACTTCCTTCACCCCAGACACTTCCTCCAGCTCCTCCGGGGGGATCCCGAGGCGTTCCCAGGCCAGCCGAGAGACATAGTCCCTCCAGCGTGTCCTGGGTCTACCCCGGGGCCGCCTCCCGGTGGGACATGCCCAGAACACATCTATATCATCAAAAGTAAAATAAGTAAAACGTAAAAAAAAGTCGATTTTAATGTCAGTTTTTTGTTTTTGTCTGTTTTTTATAACGGCCTTCTACCACCAAAAGTATGCAACGATTTGGAGACGCTTTCAATGGAGTTTTACATTTCCTTTGCGATAAAATCCAATAATAGCGCGGAAAAGTCTAGCACATCCTCCCGTCTAAAGACTCAAAACTTTTGGTGATTCATGGTGGAAGTTCTCAGCAGAGTGGATGCATTTCAGAACGTGTCAGGATAAAGCCACAAACGTACAGTATTCCCCGACGGAGGATTGTGTTTCTGGCTTTTGAAATCCTCTCTCCTCGTCTTTCCGTCCTCTCCTCACCCGTCCTCACCCGCCCTCACCCGCCCCGACGCGCAGGAGGAAGTGGATTTGAATTTAAACGGATTCATTCGATCGTTATCGCATTATTCCACGTCCGTTTGGATTGTGTGGGAGAACGGTGGTGTCATTTAGGGCCACGCAGTATTTCGAAAAAAATATTGTTTTTGAGTATCGCAAAGATGGGCGATAATTTCTAATGGTTAAATGCATTAATCTTGCGTTTTTTTTTGTGCGCCTTAGCTTGTTTTTACTTCACTTTTTCGCAGCACTTTACTATTTTTATCAGAATGTTCAAGTGCCTATGACAGGTTGGGCTACTAATTTGAAAAAATGCAGTTAAGATAAATATATTTCAAATTGTGTTAAAATGCTTTACAAATGTTATCACGATTTCGCTGTTTTTTAGTTTTTTTGTCTTACTTCCTGGTTGTTAATGATGACATCACACTAGGAAATTACCCAGCAACCATCTTGTACACTGGGCCAAAACTCACAAATGTCACAGATTTTTTTAATTTTACGAATAAGAATACATGCGAACACCTTTATTTTGTTGAATCGATGTTTAAAGAATCAAAAAAAGTCGTCTCTTTTGTGTAAATTATGCATAACCTTTGTGTCCCCAGTGTGATGTCATCAGTCTGTTTACTTCCTGGAATTTTCAACATATTTTTCAACTTTTCTCCACAAATGGCTGCCTGATTGGTGCAAAACTAAAATTTATATTTACAACTGGTACTAATGCACCAAATAAAGTCAAACTTAGAAAATCACGGAAACCTGTCATACGCACTTACTTACAATACAGAAGTGAATGTTTAAAGGGCCCATGACAGGTTGAAGTACTCATTTCACTAATACACAGTGAAGATCATTATATTGAAGATTTTTCTAAAGAATTAGCCATTTTTATCTCAGTTTGTCATTTTTTTAGGTTTAAATTTGTACTTCCTGGTTGTAAACAATGACATCACGCTAGGAATTCTGCAGCTGTTACCGAGCAACCACGTTTTACACTGGGCCAAAACTCCTCTAATGTCACAGAAATTATTATTTGACAAATAAACACCTTTATTTTGTTGAATTAATGTTTAAAGGGTCAGGAAAATGTGTTTCTTGGTTGTAAATTGTCCCTGGTGTGTCTGCCTAGTGTGTTTTGGAATTCTGCTCTACTTCCTGTAAATTTCAACATATTTTTCAACTTTTCTTCACAAACTGACACCTGATTGACGTAAAACTGTCATTTATCAAATCAAAATCAAATAAAATCAATTTATTTTTATAATGCCCAAAATCACAACAACAGTTGCCTCGATGCGCCACAGGTAAAAGCCGTTCAGATAACTGTCCCAGAATGCCCCTGTCCTTTGACCCTCCTTCGCGGCGAGGAAAAACTACAAAAAACCCCATGGGAAAAAGTAGAAACCTCAGGGAGAACCACAGTGAAGGAGAGATCCTACTCCCACGGACGGACTTTTATGTTCACAACAGGTTATTTTTCCACCAAATATGTGAAAACTAGAAAATCATAAAGTGTTTTTAGTTAAAGTTCTTGCTCCAAAATCTTCATAACTTTTTCCGCTGTTTCATACAAACAGCCACAGTCACGTATTTTTATGGTTTGCAGAGTAATGGACAGGGTTTTAACTCTCCAAAGGTCTCCAATGTGCGTTTATTTGTATCTTTAAAGTAAGAGCTGAGTTATAAAAATGTATAATATCGTTATTGCAATACTTGACGCCCACATCGCACTGATTTCCAATATCGTGCAGCCTTAGTGTCATTGACTGAATGACAATGAACATAGGTCCGTTTCATTCTCTTTCTTCTATTTATTTATTCAACAGTATTGTACATTTAAAGAGTTGTGTGGTCTTTTTTTGCTTTAAAGTTATCGTGTCAGTGGCATAAAGCGGTTTCAATGTTAGAGTTTGTTGCTGACATGTTATCGTGGCAGGTTTATGTTCCGCCTGACCGTTTGTGTCGGTGACGGGAGGGCATCTGGCGCACAGGATACAGTGCATTTGTGCGTCTCGTCACTGGAGCATCCCTTTCCTCCGGTCGCCATGGAAACCACCGTCTCTGCCCCATCCCCCACGCGCCCCTCCCTTTCCCCATCCCCCGCGCCGTCTCCTCTCGCTGCCACTCCTTGCACTCGAGTCCTGCTTCAGACCGGCTGTAGACCAGGTTTAGACCAGGTTTAGTCCAAAGTCTCCAGGTTTAGACCAGGTTTAGTCCAAAGTCTCCAGGTTTAGACCAGGTTTAGTCCAAAGTCTCCCCTCGCTGCCACTCCCTGCACTCGAGTCCTGCTTCAGACCGGCTTTAGACCAGGTTTAGACCAGGTTTAGACCAGGTTTAGACCGGGTTTAGACCAGGTTTAGACCGGGTTTAGACCAGGTTTAGACGGTTTGGACCAGGTTTAGTCCAGTTTTAGTCTAAAGTCTCCCCTCACTGCCATTCCCTGCACTCAAGTCCTGCTTTAGACCGGGTTTAGACCAGGTTTAGTCCAAAGTCTCCCCTCGCTGCCACCCCCAGAGTTCAAGTCCTGCTTTAGACCGGGTTTAGACCAGGTTTAGTCCAAAGTCTCCTCTCGCTGCCACTCCCTGCACTCGAGTCCTGCTTCAGACCGGCTTTAGACCAGCTTTAGACCAGGTTTAGACCAGGTTTAGTCCAAAGTCTCCCCTCACTGCCACTCCCAGCACTCAAGTCCTGCTTTAGACCGGGTTTAGACCAGGTTTAGTCCAAAGTCTCCCCTCGCTGCCATTCTCAGAGCTCAAGTCCTGCTCTAGACCGGGTTTAGACCAGGTTTAGACCAGGTTTAGACCAGGTTTAGACCAGGTTTAGACCAGGTTTAGACTAGGTTTAGTCCAAAGTCTCCCCTCGCTGCCACCCCCAGAGCTCAAGTCCTGCTTTAGACCGGGTTTAGACCAGATTTAGACAGAGTTTAGTCCAAAGTCTCCCCTCACTGCCACTCCCTGCACTCAAGTCCTGCTTTAAACCGGGTTTAGACCAGGTTTAGACAGTTTGGACCAGGTTTAGACCAGTTTTAGTCCAAAGTCTCCCCTCACTGCCACTCCCTGCACTCAAGTCCTGCTTTAGACCGGGTTTAGACTTTGTTTAGTCTTGCTTTAGTCCAGCTTTAGTGGTGGTTTAGTCCTGGTTTAACCCTACTTTAGTCCTGGTTTAGACCTGGTTTGGTCCTCTAATTAGTCCTCTAATTACAATTAAAATATGAAGAATAATATAAAGAAAAATGTACTGTAATAAGATTAAACTTTACACACGTGTCATTAGTAAAAGAAAAAAATGAAGACAAAAATTTTAATTATCTTGAAAATGAGTCTCACTTTGTTCAAATCTGAAGTAACTGAACTGTTAGAGTCCTCTGCTCATGTTTAAATCAATTATTCGTGCAGAGTCTGGAGCAGAGTCCAGTGAAACTATAAAACACTGTGGACTTTAGAGAGACGGTCCTGGAGCGAGAAAGCTTTAAATTAAATAAGTGCGTGTCTGGAGAGATATCCATGACTGTTTGCAACAAAAAGTAACTTTTAGGCAAAAAAAAAAGGCTTTCAAAGATAAATGATTAGTAATTGTGAGGCGTGAATGTAAAAATAGTAGAAAAACTCCAACTGAAAACATCTGAAAACAAGTCAGCCAATCACACACCTATTCAAAACACATCTTAACCACTCAAATGCAAATGAATAGTCTGAATTCAAGCACATTTTGCTCGTTTTATACATTTTCCCTGACACTTTCTGCTTTGTGTGGTCCCCGCCCGCCTTTCCTCTTCTCTTTCTCGTTCTCGGTCTTTTTAAATCGGTTCCTGCGTCTCGTTTTTCTGCCTGTGAGGTTCGTTAAAGGAAGCTGGAGAATCACACGGCGCTGCAGTGACACAGAACTCGTTAGTGAAAGAGACAGATGGAGGGCTGAGTGTGTCGCATCATCAGAGCAAAAGACTCAACACAATCATTAGACCTGGTTTAGTTCTCTTTAGATCTGGTTTAGTCCTGTTTTAGCTCTGGTTTAGTGCTGGTTTAGACCTGGTTTAGTCCTGTTTTAGACCTGGTTTAGTTCTGGTTTAGCTCTGGTTTAGACCTGGTTTAGTCCTGTTTTAGACCTGGTTTAGTCCTGGTTTGGCTCTGGTTTAGCTCTGATTCGGCTCTGGTTTAGTCCTGGTTTAGCTTTGGTTTAGCTCTGTTTTAGACCTGGTTTAGTCCTGTTTTAGACCTGGTTTAGTTCTGGTTTAGTCCTGGTTTAGCTCTGGTTTAGACCTGGTTTAGTCCTGGTTTAGCTCTGGTTTAGTCCTGGTTCGGTTCTGTTTCAGACCTGGTTTAGCTCTGTTTTAGACCTGGTTTAGTCCTGGTTTAGCTTTGGTTTAGCTCTGTTTTAGACCTGGTTTAGCTCTGTTTTAGACCTGGTTTAGCTCTGTTTTAGACCTGGTTTAGCTCTGTTTTAGACCTGGTTTAGCTCTGTTTTAGACCTGGTTTAGTCCTGGTTTAGCTTTGGTTTAGTTCTGGTTTAGTCCTGGTTTGGCTCTGGTTTAGTCCAGGTTTGGCTTTAGTGTCCTGTTTTAGACCTGGTTTAGTTCTGGTTTAGACCTGGTTTAGTCCTGTTTTATACCTGGTTTAGTCCTGGTTTATGCCCTGTGGGTTCCATGTTGGACCTGCTTCAGTTCAATATTTATCCTGGTTTAGCTCTGATTTAGGGTTAATTTAGTTCCAATTTAGTCTCAGTTCGGACCTGATTTAGTGATTTAAAACACTCAGGTTCTTACTTTCAAAGCTGTTTCCAGACGTTTTTAATCGATTCCAAATCTGGACCATGAACTAAATCTGACTAAACCTTTGACGCAGGATGTCGATTTATCTTAATCTTGTAGCTGCAAATGCTGGAGTCCATTTTGTGTCCGGCGTTTAAATGTAAATATGAGTTTAATGTAATGATGAGATGAGCGTTAATGTGTTTGGACGAGCTCATTAGGATGTTTGGTGGATTAGTCACAGCTCAGGGACGTTATAGATTTGCTCCGGAGCTGGATTCACTGATAAACACGTCCAAACATCCTCGAACTGTTTAACCCGGGTCGATGTGAACTCAACGGAAACGACGACTCCAGACGGCATCGGATTTTCATTCACAGCCTTTGTTTGTTTTGTCGAGAGCGCAGGGCCATATCGACACAGTTATTTATACATTTATGGATTCTCCCAAGAATAAAGGAACGCTTAAAGTGAGACGCTGCAGGTGAACAGGAGAAAATCTTACATTTAAAGATATCAATGTTAAACTTCTCCTGTAGTTTAGTCACATAAATGTAAGGAAAAAATGTTATTCATCATGTCGTGTTTTCAGGTAGAAATAAGGCATTTTATGTGAAAAAATGGCCAAAACTTTACATATTTGTGACATTTAAATCTGAAAAATGAACAGAATCAGGTTTGAATGTCTTGGTTCATTTTGTAACATATTAGGTATAAAAATTAGGGGATTTTAGATTTATTATTTAGTTTTTAAGTAAACTAGATTGGACTGAAAATTGTCGTAAAAAATCAAATTTCGACTCATTTTTTTTTACTTAAAAATTGTAGGTGAAAAAACTGCCAAAAATTTGTGACATTTAAATTTGAAAAATGGACAGAACCGGGTTTAAATTTCTTGATTCATTTTGTAACATATTAGTTATAAAAAATGTACAGAGGGCATTTAGGATTTCTTATTTAGTTTTTGGACTGAAAACTGTCCTAAGAATTAAAATTTTGCCACATTTTTTTGACTTAAATTTCAATAAATCCATAATCAACAATTATTTTGGCAATCAATTAGTCTGGCTATTCTTCTTTTGATTATTTGATTAGTTGTTCAAACCGCAAAAGGTCAGTAAATGAGAGATTTTTACAATATTTAACAAATTTAACGAAATGCTGCTTGACATTATCTTCACAGAGGATTGTTTCTTCGATAAAACTCTTAACTTTACATGTTTCTTGTGTCATTTTACGGGAATTCCTGCTTCGTTTGAGTCACAAAACATTCTCTCTCGGCACACGACATGTTTTTCAGTTTGTGCACAGTTCAATAACGATTACTTGATTATGAAATTGGTTGACAATATGAAAACTATTAAGCTGCGATCAGAGACAGTCTGACAATTAACACATTTAAGACAAACTTGAAACGTTGGCTCAAGAAGAACCAGGTCTGTGATCATTGTCTCTGAAGTGTTGTCTAAGTCTAATGTTGTCTTATGTCATTTGTATGGAATGTGTGTTTATGTGTTGTTTTTTGTCCTGTCCAGGGACGACAGATGGAAAGGAGCCAATGGCTAACTCTGGCATATTTACATTTTATGTTCATCAATATGCACTGTCCCTTTAAAATAAATAAATCTAATGAGCCACAACAAAGAAGGGCTCGTTTTGGAGACGTTGGTATTTGCAGAGTTGGGCTGCACGATATTGGAAATTATTGCGATATTTAAATACACTTTTTGACTAAAGCTGAAACGAACGATTACTTTGATAACATTTTTAACCAAATAAATGTTGAAATATTGCGAATAAAGCTTCTAGAGAGTAGTGTAGAATTGAAGAAAATCACAAATGGTCTATCGTTTTTTGCTGTTATTCTTTAATTATGTCACTGTTTGTTCTAAAAGTCTTTGAGTTTGCGTTTTAGAGTCTGTTCAGTCCAGAAAACGACAACATTATTGTTTATAGTCGACTTCATGATTGTTTCAGCTCTATTTTTGATGCAATAATGTCTGTTTTATTAAAATTAAAACCAAAAAACACAAAACCGAGGCTAATTTAGTTTGAAAACGCTAGATTTTATTCACGTTTTCATTTTAAAAACAGAACATTTCTATCAGATCAAGACTTTGCTGTTACTGTGATATATATTTTGTTTATATCGTTATTGCGTTGGACAATATTGCGATATCGATACTTTAGCTCCGCCCAGTGCAGAGTCATGTGAGTGAATCAGTTTCCTGGACAGATCTGACTCAGACTCGTGTCATACGTGACTGCACTCTCTGTGTTCTGTTCTGGGCCAGTGACATTTGAGCGACTGTGACACTGTTTATGAGAGATGTGTCCGATAAAGTCCTCTCTGTCCGACTGAAAGAGCGCGTCACGAACACGGAGTCACGGCTAAGACTTGGTTTTGTTGTCTCGCTAGTTGTGCAAAAAAGTCCTGGTTTAGAAAAGGTTTTGAGTTGGTTTAGTCCTGGTTTGGCTCTGGTTTAGTCCTGGTTTGGCTCAAGTTTAGTCCTGGTTTAGTCCTGGTTTGGCTCTAGTTTAGTCCTGGTTTAGTCCTGGTTTAGTCCTGGTTTGACTCTAGTTTAGTCCTGGTTTAGCTCTAGTTTAGTCCTGGTTTAGTCCTGGTTTAGTCCTGGTTTGACTCTAGTTTAGTCCTGGTTTAGTCCTGGTTTGGCTCTAGTTTAGTCCTGGTTTAGCTCTAGTTTAGTCCTGGTTTAGTCCTGGTTTAGTCCTGGTTTGACTCTAGTTTAGTCCTGGTTTAGTCCTTGTTTGGCTCTAGTTTAGTCCTGGTTTAGCTCTAGTTTAGTCCTGGTTTAGTCCTGGTTTGGCTCTAGTTTAGTCCTGGTTTAGACCTGGTTTAGTCCTGGTTTAGTCCTGGTTTGGCTCTGGTTTAGTCCTGGTTTAGCTCTGGTTTAGTCCTGGTTTAGTCCTGGTTTGGCTCTAGTTTAGTCCTGGTTTAGCTCTAGTTTAGTCCTGGTTTGGCTCTAGTTTAGTCCTGGTTTAGCTCTAGTTTAGTCCTGGTTTGGCTCTAGTTTAGTCCTGGTTTAGCTCTAGTTTAGTCCTGGTTTAGTCCTGGTTTGGCTCTAGTTTAGTCCTGTTTTAGCTCTAGTTTAGTCCTGGTTTAGTCCTGGTTTGGCTCTAGTTTAGTCCTGGTTTAGTCCTGGTTTGGCTCTAGTTTAGTCCTGGTTTAGTCCTGGTTTAGTCCTGGTTTGGCTCTAGTTTAGTCCTGGTTTAGTCCTGGTTTAGTACTGGTTTGGCTCTAGTTTAGTCCTGGTTTGACTCTAGTTTAGTCCTGGTTTAGTCCTGGTTTAGTCCTGGTTTAGTCCTGGTTTGGCTCTAGTTTAGTCCTGGTTTAGTCCTGGTTTAGTCCTGGTTTAGTCCTGGTTTGGCTCTAGTTTAGTCCTGGTTTGACTCTAGTTTAGTCCTGGTTTAGTCCTGGTTTAGTCCTGGTTTAGTCCTGGTTTAGTCGTAGTTAGTTGTATTGAAACAATTCAAAAACGGTGTGAAACAAGTAAAATAATCTAGTTCCATTAGCACAAATATAGAGGTAACTCCACATTTGTTACCATAGCAACCAGACTGTAAACAAGGGCCAACATCCACAAACGTTACACAATAGATATGATTTGACAAATAATAATACCTGATAACACTTTATTTTGTTAAATGATGGTTTAAACTGTCAGAAGAATGTGTCAGTCGCTGTAAATCGCCTTTTGATGACGTCACGGAGGGATCAGCACTACTTCCTGTCGTTTTACGCCTAGTGTACACTGAGTCCAGTCCGGTCGCGGTCCGGGACCCGCGCGGGGCTCTTGCAGACGCCAGTCACACCAGCTCCGGTTCACTGCGGTCCGTTTTTGACGAAAGACACGGAGATTCACGTGGTTTCGCGCGAGTGCACTCGTCAAATGACATGAAAGCCGCACCAGACCGCTGCGGCGTCCGGCAAAAATAGACTTCTTGCGGATTCTTTCCGGAGACCCGCGCGGCTGCCGGACCCGCGGCCGCAGAGCTCCGAGGTTGGTGTGACAGGGCGCATTGATTTTAAGCACTTTCTAAGTCTTGCGGGACCCGAACCGGAGCCGGACCGGAGTCGGTGTGCATCAGGCGTTAATCTTTTCTTTTTCACAATTTCTTCACAAACTGCAACTTCACAAACGTAAAACTATGATAAATATTTGCCACAGGTGCCCTCCCACCAAACTAAGTCAGAATTAGACAAACATGAGACCGTGTCATGTGGACTTTGATCCCAGCTGTTATTTCTGTGACTTTTGACTCCTGTGTGCAGGTGCTCTGTGACTCCCTGGGGTGCTCTCTCTCTCTCTCTCTCCCTCTCTCCCCCTCTCTCTCTCTCTCTCCTCTCTCTCTCCCCCCCCTCCCCCTCTCTCTCCCCCTCCCTCTCTCTCCCTCTCTCTCCCCCTCTCCCCCCTCTCTCTTTCTCCCTCTCTCTCTCCCTCTCTTTCTCTCCCTCTCTCTCCCCCCTCTCTCTCTCGTTCTCCCTCTCTCTCTCTCTTTCTCTCTCCCCCTCTCCCCCTCCCTCTCTCTCCTCTCTCTCTCTCCCTCTCCCCCCCCCCTCCCCCCCCTCTCTCTGCCTCATGTGTGATGTTCTTGTAGATGACGCTCCGCTCAGACCCTCCTCCAGACGTTAATCCTGCCTAAAAGGTGCTCGTTCGCCCCACACAGCGACGCACTGCAACGAGAACACCGGCCAAAACGACTCCAATTCACAATATTAACCCAGAATTTAGATTAACTTTCCTCAAAATTGTACGTATGCGACTGTACGTTGTGTGTTCTGTTAAGTGTCTCGCAGTCGAATCCAAATTTCCGTTGAGGTTTTTTGGTCAGTTTTCTCTCTCATATCGACTTTCATGTGGAAACAACAAACGTGTCCAATCTGCTCCTAAAGATGTTTTATTCTTCCATTGAATCCACTTCATCCATAGATTTCTCTGGGACATTGTAACTTCAAAGGACGTTTTCTTAAAATGCATTTTTGTCCCTCGAGACATAAAGATCAGCCTTAAAGTAGATCCTACACCAAACTGTACAATCTGGACTCAACAGGATTTAGACAGAACTGACACAATATTTGATTAAATGTGACAAAATGGTGACTAACAGTGACAAAAATGCAGCTGAAAACAACAAAAACGTGACTAAAAGTGACAAAAAAGCAACTATGAGCGACAAAAGCATCAACAACGTGACGATAGGTGACGAAAAAGTGTCAAAAAGTGTCAAAAAGCGACAAAAACAAAACTAAAAGCAACTAAATGCGGCAAAAAAACACATTAAACGACATTAAACTTCAAAGGACGTTTTCTTAAAATGCATTTTTGTCCCTCGAGACATAAAGATCAGCCTTAAAGTAGATCCTACACCAAACTGTACAATCTGGACTCAACAGGATTTAGACCAAACGTACGAAAGGATTTTTTTAATATCTAATTCTAAAACTGATTTATTGAAGTTTTAAGTAAAAAAAATTAGGCGAAATTTGAATTTTTACGACAATTTTCAGTCCAATCCAGTTCACTCAAAAACTAAATAAGAAATCCAAAACCCCTTCTGTACATTTTTTTGCAACTAATATGTTACAACATGTTTTTTTTTTAACTTGGTTCTGTCCATTTTTCAGATTTAAATGTCCCAAATGTGTGTGTTTTTGGCCATTTTTACACATAAAATGCCTTATTTCTAAATGAAAATATGACACGATGAAAAACTTGTAACACATTTTTTTCTTACATTTATGAGACTAAACTACAGGAGAAGTTTAACATTGATATCTTTAAATTTATTATTTTCTTCTATTCACCTGCAGCATCTCACCTTAATTATCAAAAATCACAAACACGGTATTTATTTACGTCGATTTTCAACCAGAGCCATTGCCTTAAAAAATATCCAGTTCAGATTCACAAATGTGGATGTAATTGACTGTTTTGCCGTTTTGAGTGTCCAGAGCAAAAAACACACAAAGCCTCACTGTTTTCACATTTAAAGACATTATTTACCATCTGCTTTCAACTAAATCGTAATGTTTTATTCACCTTATTCCTTAAGTTGTCGTACGCGCCGCCGTCTTGTTTCCGTTGTAGTTCACACGGAGCAGACGAGCTCAACAGAAAATAAGTTCTACTCGACTAAAAAGACGTTTTCAGGAAATCGTTGCGTTGTGACTTGTTGTTGCTCGTGTTCATTAAACATTTTACACAAATCAATCTACTTTATGTAACATTTTAGCGGCGAGACTTTTTGTGTTTTTGTCACTTATTGTCACATCTTCGTCACTTTTTCCCACATTTTTGTCACTTTTAATCACATTTTTGTCACTTTTAATCACATTTTGGTCACTTTTAATCACATTTTTGTCACTTTTAATCACATTTTTGTCACTTGTTGCGTTTTCGTCACTTATTGCCGCATTTTCGTCACTTTATTCCGTTTTTTCCACGTTTTTGTCACGTTTTTGTCACTTTTAATCACATTTTTCTCACTTTTAGTTGCGTTCTTGTCACTTATCACTTTTTTGTCACTTATTGTTGTGCATTTGTCACTTTCTTACGTTTTTTTGTCAAGATTTTGTCACTTTTAATCACATTTTTGTCATTTTAATCACATTTTTGTCACTTGTTGCGTTTTCGTCACTTATTGCCACATTTTCGTCACTTTATTCCGTTTTTTCCACGTTTTTGTCACGTTTTTGTCACTTTTAATCACATTTTTCTCACTTTTACTTGCGTTCTTGTCACTTATCACGTTTTTGTCAGTCATTTAGTTAAGTTTTTGTCACTTGTCGCGTTTTCGTCACTTATTGCCGCATTTTTGCCACTTTATTCTGTTTTTTTCCACGTTTTTGTCACTTTTAATCGCATTTTTGTCACATTTTTGTCTACATGGACTAAAAAGACGTTTTCAGGAAATCGTTGCGTTGTGACTTGTTGTTGCTCGTGTTCATTAAACATTTTACACAAATCAATCTACTTTATGTAACATTTTAGCGACGAGACTTTTTGTGTTTTTGTCACTTATTGTTACATCTTCGTCACTTTTTCCCACATTTTGGTCACTTTTAATCACATTTTTGTCACTTTTAATCACATTTTTGTCACTTTTAATCACATTTTTGTCACTTGTTGCGTTTTCGTCACTTATTGCCGCATTTTCGTCACTTTATTCCGTTTTTTCCACGTTTTTGTCACGTTTTTGTCACTTTTAATCACATTTTTCTCACTTTTAGTTGCGTTCTTGTCACTTATCACGTTTTTGTCACTTATTGTTGTGCATTTGTCACTTTCTTACGTTTTTTTCTCAAGTTTTTGTCACTTTTACTCACATTTTTGTCAGTCATTTAGTTACGTTTTTGTCACTTGTCGCGTTTTCGTCACTTATTGCCGCATTTTTGCCACTTTATTCTGGTTTTTTCCACGTTTTTGTCACTTTTAATCGCATTTTTGTCACATTTTTGTCTACTCGACTAAAAAGACGTTTTCAGGAAATCGTTGCGTTGTGACTTGTTGTTGCTCGTGTTCATTAAACATTTTACACAAATCAATCTACTTTATGTAACATTTTAGCGTCAGACTTTTCCCTCGTTCGTCATTAGCTTTAACGGAGTTCTCGTCAAACAGAAGTGCATTTACAACAAAAGTGCAAAAAACTGCGAAAGTGGGCGGGGCAGAATAAGGTCAATAAGCAGGGGGTGTGCCGTGGTGTATTTTAACCCCAAAAACTGTTCCTAGGAAGTCAATGGACCTGTTATTACGCCGTTTTAGATCAATATTACTCTTTACAACAAACAAAATGTAAAATGATGAAGTACTTCTTGTTTACAGTTCAAAAATAACTACCTGGAAAAAGCCTAATACGTCTCCTTTAATGTTGAGTAATCAAGAACTGTTCCCTCTGTTCTTTTTTCTCGGTGAAGAACAGAGAGGAAGCACGACTCGATGGACATTCCTCTCGTGTCTGAACACAAAGATGTCCTTCTGCAGCGGCCGGCGGGAAACAAGGCCAGGGCTGTAAAGGCACCGAACCCCTGGAGCCCAAAGGTCAGGGGACAGTTTAGGCTGCGCTGCGGTTTGAAAGCTCGAATGAAAGATGAAAACGAGCTCTATCCATCATTAAATGTCACCAGAATACTCCCAGATTTCACTTTTTATGGCCTTTTCTTGTTGTTCGAATGTATTTCTCACTGGTTTCGCTGTTTGTTATAGTTTTGAGCTAAATTATTTATGATTTTTTTAACTTAATCTAAATATCTAGCCTTACTTACTTTGGACACCCCTGGTTTAAACCATCACTGAACAAAATAAAGTTGTTATCAGGTGTTATTATTTGTCAAATCATGACTATTGTGTAATGTATGTGGATGTTGGCCCTTGTTTACAGTCTGGTTGCTATGGTAACAGTTGTGGAATTACCTCTAACTGTGTCATATTTGTGCTCATGTTCAACCAGGAAGTGACATTATAAACTTTACACAAACTGGGGACAAACAGGAAAAATGTTTAGTAAAAACTTAAATATAATCACGTTCACTACGTTTTTGTCGTGGAACCGAGAGACTTTGAAGAGATGGATTCAAAGAGAAGTGAAAAAGTGAGCGCCTCTTTAAACAAAAACGATGGACAAAGGTTTAATTTGCCGACTGATTACAACAGCGCTCTTTGACCTTTTGTCGAGTGAGAAGACAAGACAATCAAACGCTAATTGGTGCTTAACAAAAGGAGTGTCAAGCTGATTTCAACAGGACTTTAACGAACCATAACACGTCGGGTAAACAAAGGCAGGGGAGTGTCAGGTTCAAGTGTCCCAATAAAACCTCTGAACCTTTTCTACGATGAATCAATCCTGGAGGAATAAAGGAATACACCGATTGTTTCTAAGAATTAAAGGTCCCATATTCTGCTCTTTTCTCCTTTACACAGTCTGTTCTAAGGGCTTTGTTGATACATTTTCTCGTTGTGCAATATCCATAACATAACAGTTTACAAAAAACACCCATTTCTTGGACTGGCCCCCCTCCTGCAAAAGCAAACGGCTCACTCTGAGATCTGACCCCCCCCCGAACAGAGAGCAGGCTGCCTCCCCCGCCCAACCCATGATGAAGCCTAGAGCGGAGATGGTGCATGCGCCGTGTGCTCCAGTAAACAGCGATACACAAACACTGAATAAACATTTTCTCGTCCTGACGGTGCGTCGTGCTGAGTCCTACGTCCTGGATCTGACCTGGAGTTTGACGTGCTCCAGGGCCTCAACGACGGACGTGCCGTTTGGTAAATAACAAGCTAACTCTTCTATCTGTCGCATCCATCGTAATTACTGTGTAGCATTAGCATTAGCTGTTTTTATTCTGCGGCTGCGCGCTTCCTGGAGGCGTGGCTTAAACACCGCGTCATCTTAGTGAGGAGCCCCCGTCTGCTGCTCAGCCGAGGGGGACGGAAAAGACAGTTCTCTAGTGAAAACATGAGGGAATCAATCAAAAAACCACTTTGGGCACAACATACGAGGCCCAAATAGCACTGGAGGAAGGATAAAACCTCTGAAAAGTCCATTTTGCATGATATGGGACCTTTAACTAATTATTCGTCTTTTAGTTTACGTCGAAAAGCAGACGTTGAGTGACTCTTGAGCCGAGTTCTCGTCGTGTTTCATTATCAGCTGGAAAATCCAAGCGCGTGAGGCTGAAAGAGGAGCCTTTTCATGACGGGTCTGAAGTCATTTCTCGTGGATTGTTCTGTGTTTTCCGTTCGTGTCATCAGCGAGAGGAAGATCCGGACGCCGATGTGAAAGGAGCAGAGACACAGACGGACGAGCGGAGGAAGCAGAGTCGAGATAATCTGATTTTACTGCGAAGAACTCTCCCTGACCCTGGACTCGCTCAGACCAGCTCAGAGGAGGCGCCGTGGACCCTGTGAGACTCTGCAGCTCAGATCTACAGTTGGGCTGTTTCTTTTCTCATGTGGAGTGTCAAAGGCCGCTGAGGTTCTGGAACTAAATCCAGTTAATGTCCCTTAGACTTTCAGAAAAAAATCAATATTAAGGCAAACCGGCTCTGTGCTGACCAGGGCTGAAGTCGACTAAAGAAATTCTTGGTCGACTAAAGACCAGCCCCATCGACCGCAAAAATATATAAAAAATGTAAAGTATTTCCATGTGTTTAAAACAAACTGCACTCAAAAGAACAACTGATTTCATACAAAAAACAACTATTTATACAGAAAAGTACTAAGAGACAGTCGTCGATGTAATCCCTCATTCGTCCAGGCGTGTTTCATCGTAGAAAAGGTTTCAGGGGTTGTCATCCGGACGCTGTTTGAAGATCGAGACGTTTCAACCTCTATCCAGAGGTCATTGTCAACCGTCTAACCCCTGAAACCTTTTCTACTTCTAAGAGACTGTGTATTTATACAGTAAGACTCCAAAGTCTTCTCGTTTTTTTTATATAAATAATTTTGTAATAATTTAGTATTAATAACATGATTAGTCGACTAATAAAACTCTTGGTCGACTAAGATACCATTGACCAATTAATCGACTAAACCAGTGGTTTTCAAACTTTTCTAGTCCTGACCCCCAAAAACAGCCGTGTAACAGACTCAGGACCCCAGCGCGAAATGAAAATAACATTAGTAATAATTTGAAGCGTTAAAGCATGTCCTACCAGGTTTGATGTTGTTTATTTCAATAGTTTAGTGTCTTTTTTAACCCTATTTAACTAAAATATACTGTTTTTAATTTAAAAATAGAGTAAACACAGTGTCAAATTTATCAAAACTATAGCTTAACTCACGACCCCCGGGGGTTTCGACCCTCACTTTGAGAACCACTGGAGTAAATCAGTGGTTCTTAAACTAGGGGCGGGACCCCAATGCGGGTCACAAAATGATTTCCAGGGGTCCCCAGATGATGGAGAAAAACTGATACAATAGTCTAAAACAAGGCTTGACACCTTCAAATGCAGTGGTAAATGTAGATTCCATTTGTCGCCCATTAAAGTCATTTTCTACGTCTATATTCTCAAAATAAAATCAAACATTAAATATTAGGCTAATTCATTACTTTGCATGTTGCCTAATTTTTGTGTTCGGGGGTCGCGACTGTGAACTATTGTTATTTTGGGGGTCGCAACTGAAATAGTCTGAGAACCACTGGACTAAACGACTAAAGGATCACAGCCCTAGAGCTGACTAATGTCTAGAGCTAGAATGGACTAAAAACAAAAAACATTTGCATTGATTAGACTAAAAGAGGGCAAGAAATGAGCAAAAGCTCTCCAATGTTAATCATTTGAGCTCTTTTACTACATGTTATTACATTTAGGAGTTTACTGTCAGTCGTTGCTCATATTATTATTAGATCTTACGCTCTATTCACTGTATTAATCTTTTTTTGTTGGATTAGTTTACTCGGGGCAGAGCTCAGCAGATGTTCTACTTGGAGTAAAAAGCCACTTTCAGGCTCCAGGAAATCGGTGCAGTGTGAGTTGTTGTTGCTTGTGTACATTAAACATTTTTTTAAACAAATCAACCAACTTTATATAATGTTTTAGTGGTAAGACTTTTCCCTCGTTCTCCAATTTTATCAAACCGGCCTAACCAGGGACACAGATCACTATGAGCCTGTTACCTGTTTGGTGTTTAAATGTACCGTCAATGTCAAAACTAAATAAATAAATAAGTGTGTTTACTACAGGAGTGTGGATTTGTGGAAAAAACAGGAAAAAGTGGGCGGAACAAAGTGGATTAAAGACTGTTAAAGGGGCTGTACCTGATTTTTACTGTTGTGAAATGGAAAAAACAGACCTTGTCCATGTTTTTTCATGAAATAAAGTAAAAATCTGATGCTCCAGCACAGATATGTTGTAAAAGCATCTATTCAGGTGAAAATAAGACCACAACTTTTACTCTACATCTAATTATACTGTAGATGTATTATTGACCTTATTCTGCTCCGCCCACTTTTGCCGTTTTTTGCACTTTTGTTGTAAACGCACTTCCGTTTGACGAGAACTCCGTCAAAGCTAATGACGAACGAGGGAAAAGTCTCACCGCTAAAATGTTACATAAAGTAGATTGATTTGTGTAAAATGTTTAATGAACACGAGCAACAACAAGTCACAACACAACGATTTCCTGAAAACGTCTTTTTAGTCGAGTAGAACTTATTTTCTGTTGAGCTCGTCTGCTCCGTGTGAACTACAACGGAAACAAGACGCGTAAGGCAACTTCAGGAGTAAGGTGAATACTGTAGAGCGAGAAAAGCAGAAAAGTGCACTGTTAGCATGCTAATGTTTGTTAGCTTTACCCGGGACGCTCTGAAACTCGTCAAACGTGCTCATAAACCCCTGGAGGTGAATATTTATGATGCTGCGACCTCATTATGATAGTGAGAGCTACATGAGACTGATGTAAAGACTTTAACACCAACTAGTTCTGTTTTTCACGTTTCAAAACAGTAAAAATCAGGTGCAGGCCCTTTAAAGACTGTTAACGAGTGGAGTTAATTATCGACGACATCCAAATACCGACTTTACCGACGTGATTGTGGAACATTTCAAGCAGAACATCTCCTTTGCTTCTGGAAGTGGGTGGTTCACGATACAAGTGTAATATATAATTGATATATTTCTTATTTTGCAGCTGGATCAAACGTGATGTGATGTTATTTTTACATGTAAGTACGTATTATGACATCTGTAACTGTAGATTTTATTAACCCTGACATCGCTGACAGACGTGTAAATCCCCGTGTCGTTCAGATCTTGGGTTTTTGCGCCGACGACGGGGAAAACAGTCGGCTCTGATCATCAAACGCAGAGATGAGAAAGACTCGACGACTGAAGAGGATCTGCCGCTCGGGAGGTTTGTCCGGGGAATCCACTCGCGTCACACTATAATTAAGTCGACAAAAGAATAATCGCAGTCTTATTCTGGTAATTGTAATCATTATCTGGACTAAACGGACTCTAAAACACTTTAATTTTACAATAAAAACAGTGCTATTATTGAATAAAAATGTCAAAAAAGAACAAACAATTGCTGGTTTTCATCGATAACACACTTAATTCATGAATATTCTGTGTCTAGAAGCCTTCAAGCACCATTTTTCAACCTTTATTTGGTTGATAATGTATTAAAACGTCTCAATGTACATTAGAAATAATAATTTGACTGTGGACAACTAAAATAATCGTTAGTTGCAGCTCTACACAATGACAAAAATTGAAGTGTGATATATTGTTACAGAAAATAAAATGATCAATTGTACGATAGAAACGACTTAATTGCACTGAACACATCAAATTAAATCAGAATAATCTCAGTAAACCATTTTCTAACCTTTTATTGTTGAAAAAAGATGATTTAAAGTGCGTATGACAGGTTTTTATGATTTTCTAATTTTGACTTTATTCAGTGTATTTATACTTTGTGTAAATACAAATTATAGTTTTACACCAATCAAGTTGCTATTTGTGGAGAAAAGTTGAAAAATCTGTCGACAATTACAGGAAGTAAATAATCTGATGACATCACACTGGGGAGACAAAGGTTGTGCATAATTTACACAAAAGAAACTACTTTTTTGACCATTTAAACATTAATTCAACAAAATAAAAGTGTTCACATTTATTTTTATTTGTCAAATAAAAAAAATGTGACATTAGATGAGTTTTGGCCCAGTTTACAGTGTTGTTGCTATGGTAATTTCCTAGCATGATGTCATACTTTACAAACGGGAGTAAAATTTAAAACCTAAAAAACAGCTAAACTGGAGTTAAATTTGTAAAGATTTTAGTAGAAATGTGAATATATTTATCTTAACTGCATTTTAGTTAAATGTGTATTTCAACCTGTCATAGGCCCTTTAATGCAAAAAATACATGAATTAGTGTCAATAATTAAGCTTTAGACATTCCTTATTCAACAATCAGCAGCTCAAATCTAATCGTATCACTAAAACAAAACAAAAAATGAATTAATTAAATTGAATCAATGCGACAGATCAGTTTAAAATCCTACTGAAGAACAACAGACCCTTTAAAATGGAGGCAAAACGAAGTAAATCTTAACACACTTTCAATATTTAACTGAAATCAGAGCTGAACGCTAAGGATTTTAAGTATTTACAACAAAAATAAGCAGAATATTGGACAAAAATACGACTTTCCAGCCTCAACACTGTATTCGAGTCATACAAAAAGTATAATTTGTTGTAAAGTATGTTGTATATTTGCGGATAAAATCAAATCAAACCTGTTGTGGGTTCAGTTTTGTTGTTTCTTTCACATCAGACAGTAAGTAAGAGATGATGTAATTATCTTGATATGTTTCCGCGGTAACTTGACGAAGGCGGACGTCAACATGTCAGAGTAATTACATCATCTCGTACTTATTATCTAATATAAAAGAAACAACACAACTGTTCTAATTAAGAAGGCGAGGCGAATGTTCTTAACCTGCTGTGGGTTCAACGTTTCTGTGAGCGTTTGTCCAGTTAAAACTAAAACTCAAGATTTTTCCTTCATCGATTCCTTTTAAATGTTCAGTAAATGCAGTAAAATCCAATATAAATGTGTTCAAAGCAGCTCACATTTATCTGAGGCTTTTACTGACACAAAAACACGAGGAGTTTTCATATTTTCTGATATTCTGGGGTTAAAGTGCACATAAAACGTAGTGAACATGATTTTATTTAAGATTTGACTAAACACTTTGCTTATTTGTCACCAATTTTTCAGGTTTTTTGTAAAGTTTATGCTGGTGGAACATGGGCACAAATATGACACAGTTAGAGGTCATTCCACAACTGTTACCGTAGCAACCGGACTGTAAACAAGGGCCGACATCCACATACATGACACAATAATCATGATTTGACTAATAATAATACTGATAACAACTTTATATTCTTGAACGATGGTTTAAACTGTCAGAAAATGTGTCAGTTGTGTGTAAATCGTGTCTGTATTTTCAATGGTACGTCGCTTTTTGATGACATCACAGAGGGATTCTGGAATCTATTAGTAACGTATATCTGCGCAAACATCTCAAATGGCCTTGTTTTTCACTTTTACCTTTACTTTACTTTACTTTACTTTACTTTCCTCTACTTTACTTTACTTTACTTTACTTTACTTTACTTTACTTTTACTTTTACTTATTTTTACCTTTACTTTACTTTCCTCTACTTTACTTTACTTTAACTTATTTTTTAACTTTACTTTACTTTACTTTACTTTAACTTATTTTTTAACTTTACTTTACTTTACTTTACTTTAACTTATTTTTTCCTTTACTTTACCTTTCCTTTCCTTTACTTTACTTTACTTTACTTTAACTTATTTTTACCTTTACTTTACTTTACTTTACTTTACATTACTTTACTTTAACTTATTTTTACCTTTACTTTACCTTTCCTTTACTTTACTTTCCTTTACTTTACTTTACTTTACTTTCCTCTACTTTACTTTACTTTAACTTATTTTTTCCTTTACTTTACCTTTCCTCTACTTTACTTTACTTTACTTTACTTTAACTTATTTTTACCGTAACTTTACTTTACTTTACTTTACTTTACTTTAACTTATTTTTACCTTTACTTTACTTTAACTTATTTTTACCTTTACTTTACTTTACTTTACTTTACTTTACTTTACTTTAACTTATTTTTACCTTTACTTTACTTTACTTTCCTTTACTTTACTTTACTTTACTTTAACTTATTTTTACCTTTACTTTTCTTTAACTTATTTTTACCTTTACTTTACTTTACTTTACTTTACTTTACTTTACTTTACTTTACTTTACTTTACATTAACTTTATCTTCACTAAAGACAACAGATGAAAACAGCCCATGGTTAATTCGGGCGTGACATGTTCTGACCAAAGAAACAAAACAAAAAAGATAAATAACTATTAAAAATATACTTCAATCGAATAAAAAACAGTTTTGTGTCAATAATTGTGATAAATCCTACGTCACTCTCACATTTTAAACAGTGTCTCTGTGGGTGTCCTCCCTCTGTCCATGGCATGTTTGTTCTGCGGCGCTCTGAACAGTTAAAGATAATAAAAGTGAAAGTAAAGTGTGCTTTGGTCATTGTCCGAGGCCCTTTGTTGCTAATGCTAATGCTAATGTCCTCCAGTCGCCCGAGAGACCGAATTATAAAGCTGCAAAAGTGAAAATACACCAAAGAATAGACGTGTTTCTTGCATTCTGCATTTACTGCCACACAAAACAAGACAATTTAAAGTGCGTATGACAGGTTTGAACTATTTTCTAATTTAGTTTTAGGTTTTTTTTGTGTGTATTATTGTACGATATCTAGTTTTACACCAATCGAGTCGTAGTTTGTGGAGAAAAGTTGAAAAGTCTGTAAAAAGCTGATGACGTCACACCGGGGAGACTCATTCCATCCAAAGATTAGGCATAATTTACCCAAAATAAACAACGTTTTATGACCCTTTAAACATTAATTCAACAAAATAAAGGTGTTCACATGTGTTTTGATTTGTTAGATTGAATAAATCTGTGATATTAAGTAATTTCCCAGTGTGACATCATTTACAAGTAGGAAGTGATTACAAAACTACAAAAATTGCTAAAAATGATGCTTATTTTTAGCAAAACTTGAAATATATTTATCTTAGCTGTATTTTGTTACATGAGTCCAACCTGTCTGAGGCACTTTAACATTTTAAATAGAAATAAATGTATAATTCCACTGCAAAAATGTCCAGATTTGTTTTTTTAACGCTTGGAAAAACCCAACGTATCTCGACACTTTGAAAACATGAATCTCCACGTTGAATGTTTCTGCGTTTATTTATGACACAGTTAGAGGTAATTCCACAACCGTTACCGTAGCAACCAGACTGTAAACAAGGACCAACATCCACATACATGACACAATAATCATGATTTGACAAATAATAATACGGATAACAACTTTTTTTTTTGTTGAAAGATGGTTTAAACTGTCGCTTTTTGATGACATCACAGAGGGATTCAGTTTTAGGGCTCAGCGCCACCTTCTGGAAACTATTAGTGACGTTCATCTGCGCAAACATCTCAAACGGTCTTGTTTTTTTTCGCTTTAACGACATGCTCTTTGGTTTCTGTCCCAAAACAAAACGTCATTTAGACTTTAATCCCAGTTTCTCGGTGAAATCGCTTCACTTTTGCCTCCATTTTGTAATTAACATTTTTCTTTTAAAGCATAAATAGTGTGTCAAGGGGAAGTGATTACAAAACTACAAATATTGCTAAAAATGATACTTATTTTTAGCAAAACTTTAAATATATTTATCTTAGCTGTATTTTGTTACATGAGTCCAACCTGTCAGAGGCACTTTAACATTTTAAATAGGAACAAATGTATAATTCCACTGCAAAAATGTCCAGATTTGTTTTTTAACGCTTGGAAAAACCCAACGTAACTCGACACTTTGAAAACATGAATCTCCACGTTGAATGTTTCTGCGTTTATTTATGACACAGTTAGAGGTAATTCCACAACCGTTACCGTAGCAACCAGACTGTAAACAAGGACCAACATCCACATACATGACACAATAATCATGATTTGACAAATAATAATACGGATAACAACTTTTTTTTTTGTTGAAAGATGGTTTAAACTGTCGCTTTTTGATGACATCACAGAGGGATTCAGTTTTAGGGCTCAGCGCCACCTTCTGGAAACTATTAGTGACGTTCATCTGCGCAAACATCTCAAACGGTCTTGTTTTTTTTCGCTTTAACGACATGCTCTTTGGTTTCTGTCCCAAAACAAAACGTCATTTAGACTTTAATCCCAGTTTCTCGGTGAAATCGCTTCACTTTTGCCTCCATTTTGTAATTAACATTTTTCTTTTAAAGCATAAATAGTGTGTCAAGGGGAAGTGATTACAAAACTACAAATATTGCTAAAAATGATACTTATTTTTAGCAAAACTTTAAATATATTTATCTTAGCTGTATTTTGTTACATGAGTCCAACCTGTCAGAGGCACTTTAACATTTTAAATAGGAACAAATGTATAATTCCACTGCAAAAATGTCCAGATTTGTTTTTTAACGCTTGGAAAAACCCAACGTAACTCGACACTTTGAAAACATGAATCTCCAAGTTGAATGTTTCTGCGTTTATTGCACTTTGAGATTGATTTGAGACTAAACTAAACACCGGGACGTTCTGTTCTGCCAAACTTCACGAGAATCAGGACGAAATATGAACAAGAACCAAATGTTTCTGTTTAACTTCTGACAAACAAAGCAGCTGCAAATGACCTCTGTCCTCTTTCTCTCTCCTCCTTTCTCTTTTCTCTCCATCCATCTCTCTATATGAGTTTCACTCCTTCTCTTTCTTTTACTCTTTTCTTTTTCTCTCTTTCTTTCTCTTCATCTCTTTGTTCGTTTCTCGTTTCTCTCCCTCCATCTTTCTTTCTCTCCTTCTCTTTCTTCTTTCTCCCCCTCTCTCACCTCCTTCTCTCCCTCTTTCTCTCCCTATTTTTCTCCAAATCTACTCTCTCTTTCTCTTCTCTCTCTCCCTTTTGTCTCTTTTTTCTTTTTTCCCTCTTTGTCTCTCTCTCTCTATCTATCGCTCATCCTTCCTCTATATTTCTCCAACTATATCTTTTTCCCACCTCCTCTCTTACATCTCTCCCTCTCTTTTTCTCTCTTTCTCTCTCTCCTCTTTTTTATCTTTCTCTCTCTGTCTCTCTCTATCTCACATCTCTCTCTCCCCCCTCTCCCTCTCTCTTTCAGTCTCTCCTCTCTCCCGCTCTCTCAGTCTTCTTCTCTCATACCTTTCTTTCTCTCTTCCTCTCCCCCCCTTCTCCCTCTCTGTCTCTCCTCTCTCCCTCTTCTCTCTCTTTCTCACTTCTTCTCTCAGTCTTACATCTCTCTCTCTTTTCCTCTCTCAGCCTCTCATCCCTCTCTCTCTCTCTCTCTCTCTCTGAGTCTCACATCTCTCTCCCTTTCTCTCTCTCTCTTCCTCTCTCACCCTCTCATCTCTCTTCCTCTCCCTCTTTCTCTTCCTCTCTGTCTCTCAACTCTCTCTTATTCTCTCTCTCTGTCTGTCTCTCTCTCTCTCTCACTCAGTCTCACATCTCTCTCTCTCTCTTCCCCTCTCTACCTCTCCTTTTCCTCAGTCTCTCATCTCTCTCTCTTCCTCTCTCAGAGTCTCACATCTCTCTCTCCCTCCTCTCTCTCTCTTCCTCTCTGTCTCTCATCTCTCTCTCTACCTCCCCTCTTTCTCTTTCTCTTCCTCTCTTCTCTCTTCCTCTCTCTCTATCTCCCTCTCTTAGTCTCACCTCTCTTTTTCTTCCTCTCTGTCTCTCTTCCTCTCTTTCACTTCCTCTCTCAGTCTCACGTCTCTCCCTCTCTCTTCCCCTCTCTACCTCTCCTCTCTTCCTCGGTCTCTCCCTCTCTCTTCCTCTCACTCTTTCTCTTCCTCTCTCTCTCTCTTCCTCTCTCTCTCTCTTCCTCTCTCTCTCTTCCTCTCTCTCTCTCTCTCTTCCTCTCTCAGTCTCACATCTCTCTCCTCCTCTCTCTACCTCCCCTCTCTTCCTCAGTCTCTCACCCCTCTCTCTTTGCTTGTTCTGTCTGTCGTTCTGAGTCGTTCGTTGTCAGAGGAGTTTCTCTCTAAACGACGGCGCTCAGACTGAGGCATGTTATTGTCCCGCTCTAATGAAGTTGCTAAGAACTAAAGGTGGAATTCAGGAGTAAACAAGCAAACAGGAACAGACAGGAGCGAAGGCAATAAAGCTCTAAAACGACCGCACGAAACGGAGCTGAAAGCACCCGCGTTAGACCTGGTTCAGTCCTGGTTTAACCCTGGTTCAGTCCTGGTTTAGACCTGGTTCAGTCCTGGTTTAGACCTGGTTTAGACCTGGTTCAGTCCTGGTTTAGACCTGGTTCAGTCCTGGTTTAGACCTGGTTCAGTCCTGGTTCAGTCCTGGTTTAGACCTGGTTTAGACCTGGTTTAGACCTGGTTTAGTCCTGGTTTAGACCTGGTTTAGACCTGGTTCAGTCCTGGTTTAGACCTGGTTTAGACCTGGTTCAGTCCTGGTTTAACCCTGGTTCAGTCCTGGTTTAGACCTGGTTTAGACCTGGTTTAGTCCTGGTTTAGACCTGGTTTAGACCTGGTTTAGACCTGGTTCAGTCCTGGTTTAACCCTGGTTCAGTCCTGGTTTAGACCTGGTTTAGACCTGGTTTAGACCTGGTTCAGTCCTGGTTTAGACCTGGTTCAGTCCTGGTTTAACCCTGGTTTAGACCTGGTTCAGTCCTGGTTCAGTCCTGGTTTAACCCTGGTTTAATCGTTATTTAGTTCTACTTTAGTCCTGGTTTGTTCCTGACATTGTCCTGATTTAGCCCTTATTTTAGGGATCAGTTTGTGCAACATTTGGAGGGCTTTTTCCCCATTCAATTGTTTCGTTTTAAAAAGTTATTCATCACAACAGAGGTCCTGACTTATCATTCTGAAACCAACCGACTACAGGGCTATACACAATAATCGATGTATTGCTCATGACATTCTGCGATGCGTCAGTATTTTTTAAACACATTTTACCAACAGTTCTTGAGGTTTTACACTGCAAATAATGAAGTTCTAGATGAGTTAAAATGTCTTGATTTGAGGATATTAATCTGGATTTCAGTCGTTTTGACTCGTTAAGATCAGTGGAGACGATTTATTTGATGGAACTAGATTATTTCACTTGTTTCAAACCGTTTGCGACTTGTTTCAATACATTATTTCTTATTTCAATCCAAATTATCTGTCAGTGGGTTAAGATCATTTTACTGACCCACTGACACATTTATTTTCTTGAGATGTTTTAAGGGTTGCACATCATAACTTTGTAAAAAAAAATATCAGGACAGAGATACTCACATGTCTTTTTTATTGATTTTTGGCTACAACAAGAAAATAAATGCTAACGCGTTTCGGCGTAAAGCCTTCTTCAGAGCACTTAATTTACATTTATTTTCTTATTTTAAGCAAAATTATTGTAAGATCAGTCAGAAATACCTTGAAACCAGTGAAATCTTCTGCGTCACATCAGCATTAAATGTCATCGAGTCAAATCTACCCAAATCCAGATCAAAATGATAAATTCAAGCCATTTTAAGATTGGATAGATTTACATGTTTTGCTGTTTACTTATTTGCATTCCCATAAGCACCAGCAAAGTCTCTGCTAGTCTTCCTTGGGTCCATAAAAAACTGTATTTCATTGTCAAACCACAACCTGCACAAACATAATATGAAATATTCTCTAAACAAGAAGCAACAGAATTCTAGCGCTGTCACAAAACAATTCAGTAAAATAAACCAAAGAATACCGAGCCCGCAATATTGAAACTGTATCGTCAAATGTAGAATATATATGTTTGACGTTTGATATTTTAGCGCTGCCCGACACGATGCTTCTCTGTTTAGCAATATTCAGAGTACATCCTTTAAAATACTTCAATTACTGCTACTACAAGAGCTACTACTACTTCGGAGTGTAAGTACTATATGTCAGTAATCGTAGTAGACCTGGTGTAGTCCGTCCTTAAAGCAGAACTAAGTAACTTCAGCCGCAGAGTTCCCCCTGCAGGTCTTTGTCTTCCTTTTTATCAAAATAAGGAAGTACAATCACATACAAAAACACTTCATGTCTCCAAATATAAAAAAGAGAGCCAGTGTTTCTCAGGAGAGTTGACTTTTGGTCGATGCCGGCAAACGTTGCAGCTACTTTTCCGCTTTAAAATACATTTACAACCACCACACGGACTCACAAAGATCTGGTTTGACCTTGTGTATTTAATTCTAGTTTCAGACCTGGTTCCGAACAGATTTAGCCCTGATCTAGTCCTGATTTAACCTCGGTTTAGATCTTATTTAGTCCTGATTTACCTCCATTTTATCTGGTTTAGTCCAAGTTTAGACTTTATATTGCCGTTACTTTCTCCTGTTTTAGTCCTCGGTCATGTCTAATATTGTCTTGTTGAATTTAGTCCACATTTAGCCCTGGTTTAAACCTGGTAATTGCTGTTTTACTTCTAATTTATTAATGTTTTAGACCTCTTTTAGTCCTGGTTCACACCTAATAATCTCTTGCTATAGTTCGTCCTCTATAACCTGGTTTAAACCTCACTAGGGCTGTTTTAGACTTGTTTTACTGCTGTTTTAGACCTGTTTTTAAGTCATGTCTAGGTTCTGTTATAGTCCTCTTAAGGTCCTGTTTTAGTCCTGTTCTGGTCCTGTTATGGTCCTCTTTTGGTCCTGTTTTAGTCCTGTTTGAGTTCTGTTTTAGTCCTGTTTCACACCTAATAACCTCATTTAGACCCTGTTTAAACCTCATTAATGCTGTTTTAGTCCTGTTTTAGTCCTTTTATGGAGTCCTGTTACAGTCCTGTTATAGTCCTCTTTAAGTCTTGTTTCAGACCTGTTTTAGTCCTGTTTTAGTCCTGTTTTAGTCCTTTTATGGAGTCCTGTTACAGTCCTGTTATAGTCCTCTTTAAGTCTTGTTTCAGTCTTGTTTTTTCCTGTTTTAGTCCTGTTTCACACCTAATAATGTCTTGTTGTCTTGGAAGTACAATCACATACAAAAACACTTCATGTCTCCAAATATAAAAATTAGAGTCAATGTTTCTCAGGAGAGTTGACTTTTGGTCGATGCCAGCAAACGTTGCAGCTACTTTTCCGCTTTTTCCGAGGCTTCACACACACGAAAATACATTTACAACCACCACACGGACTCACAAAGACGTTAATAAGGTGAGAATGTTAATTAGTTCTACTTTAAGCCGGTCTCCACTGCACAATTGTGTCCGTCTGCAACTAAATATTTCCGATTGTGGAGAAACTCTTAGACAGAGATTACACTTAGAACCGCCGTACAATCAAAGATGCTGCGATCTTTATCAAACCTGTCTGACATTTTGTAATCTTGGTGTCAGAGTGAGTCCTCTGCGTCTACGATCAATGTGTCAAACGTGTGAAGATCAGCTCAAAATAACAGCAAGAGCTCCACCGTGAACAGGGACTCCTTATGTGTCTCTTATTTACAAACCCCGCTAGCACGTCACGCTACAGCCTCAGCTAACAGTCGGACACTCGGAGATTCGCTCTGACTGACTTTGGTCGCGTGAAACATCGCAGTGTGAGCGTGTTTTGGACTGCAAGTTTTTCAATTATGTTCATTCATTCACTCATTCATTTTCTAAAAAAAAAAAAACTGATAAAAAAAGAGCTGATTGAAAATAAAAATGGAAAAAGTGATGTTGTAAACTTTCAATTAAGAGTTTAAAGTGCGTATGACAGGTTTTTATGATTTTCTAGTTTTGACTTTATTAGGTGGAATAAAACCTGTTGTGAATATAAATGGTAGTTTTACTCCAATCAAGAGTCAGTTTGTGAAGAAAAGTTTAAAAATCTGTTGAAATTTACAGGAAGTAGAGCAGAGTTCCAAAACACGATGACATCACACGAGGCAGACACACCAGGGACAATTTACAACCAACAAACACATTTTTCTGATCCTTTAAACATCAATTAATCAAAATAATGGCGTTCCTATATGTTTTTATTTGTCAAATAATCATTTCTGTGACATTAGAGGAGTTTTCACCCAGTGTACGACATGGTTTCTAGGCAACGGTTACAGAATTCCCCAGTGTGATGTCATGATTTACAACCAGGAAGTAAACATTTAAACCTAAAAAACTGCCAAACTGGGATAAAAATTGATTTGTTTTTAGCAGAATCTTGAATATAATTATCTTAACTGTGTTTTAGTCAAATGAGCACTTCAACCTGTCATGGGCCCTTTAAGGTGATATTTCTGCACTTTTTTGTCACTAATACAACAGACATTTCCCATTTATCTGAGAATTAAACCTCAACTAATCAGTTTAAAGACATTTTTTAACACATTTCTGTTGCATTGCCATAATATTGAATGAATATTGTTATTGAGAAACTCCAAAAAATATCAAGATGAGGATGATTTGGTCTTGTTCTACAACTTTAAATCCCACTCGTCTAACAGTGTGACATCCATAAATCTTATCAGACGAAAAAAGTGGACACCAGGCTTAAGTCCAGCCCTAATTTAGAGCTTTTATTTTGCTTTTATAGTGCCCTGTTTAGTCTGTGATGTTTTATTGTTAACTCCACCCATAATGCTTTGCTCTGTGAACCCATCAGAGCCCGTCTGAGCTTCAGGAGGAGCAGGCCAATGTCCAGTGAATAATTTAAAGCAGTAATGTCTTATAGTGCGGCTTCCATTCAATATTAATACAAACAGGCAGCTGGAACTGACAGAAGAAGCATCAAAAAGACGGCTTTTACTACGACGGCGGCCAGAGGAAATCATGAATGAACTCAAGGTTTAACAACAGCGTCAAACAGAACTGTTTACGCTGGTATTTTAACACACAATCAGGACACTGCAACTTCAAGCTGTAAAACGTAAACTACAACAGCAGAGTTAGAGGAAAGACCTGGGTTTAATCCAAGTTTAGACCTCATTTTGTCCTGGTTTAGTCCTGTTTTAGTCCTGGTTCAGCCCTAATATAGCCCTGCTGTATTTAGTCCTCGTTTAGACCTGGTTTAGTCCTGGGTTAGACCTTATTTTGCTTTGGTTTAGTCTTAGTTTAGACCTCATTTTGCCCTGGTGTAGTCCTGGTTTAGTCCTGGTTCAGTTTTAATATTGTCTTGCTGTTTAGCCCTCATTTAGACCTGGTTTAGTCCTAGGTTAGACCTTACTTTGCCTTTGTTTAGTCCTGGTTTAGTCCTAGTTCAGACCTTATTTTACCCTGGTTTAGCTCTATTGTCTTGCTGAAGTTAGTTCTTAATTAGATCTGGTTTAGTCCAAGTTTAGACCCAAGTTAGTCAAGGTTTGGTCCTGGTTCCCCCCAATATAGTCCTGCTGTATTTAGCCCTGGTTTAGTCCTCTATTAGTCCTGGTTTAGCCCTTCTACAGTCCTGCTGTAGTTAGTCCTCATTTTAGTCCTTGCTTAACCCATGTTTAGACCTTATTTAGCCTTGGTTTTGTCCTCTTTTAGTCCTGGTTCACCCCTAATAAAGCCATGCTGTGTTTAGCCCCCGTTTAGACCTGGTTTTGTCCACGTTTAGACCTTATTTAACCCTTGTTTAGTCCTGGTTTAGTCCTGGTACACCCCTACTGAAGCCCTGCTGTATGTAGCCCTCGTTTAGACCTGGTTTAGTCCTCGTTTGGACCTTATTTAGCCCTGGTTTACTCCATATTTAGACCTTATTTAGCCCTGGTTTAGTCCACGTTTAGACCTTATTTAGCCCTGGTGAAGACGAGCAGACGATTGTGAGTTGGTATTTCAGACTCCATAAACAAACCAGCAGCGGTTCATGTCTGTGATTATGTAAGAGATCATCATAAAACCACACGGACCATTTCACTCTGTCTGTCTGAGCCCGGCCCACAGGCGCGGGCTTTAGACCCTCTTTAGACCTGGTTTAGTCCTGGTTTAGTACTCGATCAGTCCTGGTTTAGACCTGGTTTAGTCCTGGTTTAGTACTCGATCAGTCCTGGTTTAGACCTGCTTTAGACCTGGTTTAGTCCTGGTTTAGTACTCGATCAGTCCTGGTTTAGTCCTGGTTTAGTCCTGGTTTGACCTTGTGTATTTAATTCTAGTTTCAGACCTGATTCCGAACAGATTTAGCCCTGATCTAGTCCTGATTTAACCTCAGTTTAGATCTTATTTAGTCCTGATTTACCTCCAGTATTGTCTTGCTGTATTTACTCCTCATTTTATCTAGTTTTGTCCAAGTTTAGACTTCATATTGCCCTTGTTAGTCTTGGTTTTGTCTTGGTTTAGTCCCGTATAGCCCTTTCCTCTGTTTTAGTCCTGGTTCGTGTCTATTGTCTTGTTGAATTTAGTCCACATTTAGCCCTGGTTTAAACCTGTTTTTTTCTGTTTTACTGATAATTTATTAATGTTTAAGATAGTCCTGGTTCACACCTAATAATCTCTTGCTATAGTTTGTCCTCTATAACCTGGTTTAAACCTCACTAGGGCTGTTTTATACTTGTTTTAGACCTGTTTTTAAGTTATGGTTCTGTTATAGTCCTCTTATGGTCCTGTTTTAGTCCTGTTATGGTCCTATTTTGGTCCTGTTTTAGTCCTGTTTGAGTTCTGTTTTAGTCCTGTTTCACACCTAATGACCTCATTTAGACCCTGTTTAAACCTCATTAATGCTGTTTTAGTCCTGTTTTAGTCCTTTTATGGAGTCCTGTTACGGTCCTGTTATAGTCCTCTTTAAGTCTTGTTTCAGTCCTGTTTTTTCCTGTTTTGGTCCTTTTATGGAGTCCTGTTATAGTCCTCTTTAAGTCTTGTTTCAGTCCTGTTTTTTCCTGTTTTAGTCCTGTTTCACACCTAATAATGTCTTGTTGTAATTAACCCTAATTTAGACCCAGTTTAAACCTCATTAATGCTGTTTTAGTGCTGTTTTTGTCCTGTTTAGTCCTGTTTTGGTCCTGTTTTGGTCCTGTTTTTCCCTGGTTTAGTCCTGTTTTAGTCCTGTTTGACACCTAATAATGTCTTGTTGTCTTTAGCCCTCGTGTAGACCCTGTTTAACCCTCATTAGTGCTGTTTTAGCCCTGTTTTAGCCCTGGTCCGCCTGGTGCGCCCCTGCCAACCCTGTGCTTCTCCCTGGTCCTTCTGTTGTCAGTGACAGCGGCGTGCAGCTCTGAACAGGAGAAACCCCATTGTGTTTCCTCACCTCTGCTCCTGGCTCTCCTCTTCCCTTCTCCTCTGGTAGGATCCTTTTGGTGTCCTCGCGTCCTCGGCTGCGTCCTCGCGTCCTCGGCTGCGTCCTCGCTCCCTCGGCTGCGTCCTCGCTCCCTCGGCTGCGTCCTTAGCTCCCGTGTCCCGTGTCCTGGCCTCAAACCCAGCCTTTTTGCCGTCGCTTGGGGGTCTTTTCTGGCTCTGATGATGCTGCAGTGGCACAAAACACACCCTGACTCTGGCCCCGCCCACCTCTGTCCCACGCTCGCCTCCCATTGGCCGAACCCAAAGAGATGACATCAGCCTCTCTCTCCTTGTCTCCCGGAGAGCACTGCAAAAAAGATCTGTGTCTGCACGAATTAAATCCCCTTAAATGTACTTTATTCATCAGCGTTGAACATTTACACTTAGAACTAATTATAATTATGTTAATATAATAATAAACACCATAACAATAAACACTATTTTATTCCAGGAAATACACAAACCTCAGGACAGTCTTTGACACCACACTGATAATAAAACAACTCTCAATATAATGTCATTTATATCACAAAAATAATTGTAGTTTCTTTTATAAATCCCTGTGATTTTATTCTACTTCTGATAAAGATGCAGATCATTCTAAAATCTGTAAATTCTTATGCAAATGAGCATCTAGTTTTGACTGTTTTAGTATTTATTAGTGTCCATGTAGATAAATTGACTAAAATAAAGTTTCTCTGGAATAAACAGACTCTAAAACATACCAAAATACCTTTTATAACAAAGACAGAGGCATTTTTATATCAAAATGTCAGAAAATAATATAATATAATTTCTGATTTTCATAAATAATACACTTTATTTCTCCATCTAGAAGAAGAAGTCAGAATATTTCAACCTTTATTTGGTATTAAAATCTGCAATAGAAATAACTGAGTAGAAATAAATGTAATATTCCTCTAAATTTGAATCATAAATAAAATAAATAATGATTAGAGAAATGTGTTGAAAATAGTAATATATTCATTTACACAAAATTAAACAAAAACAGCGTAGATCCATTTTGTGAATTGAAGGGGTTTTTAGAGGTGTTGTGTTTTTACAGTGTATTCCCCGAGGCCCCGGGGCCCCTCCCCTGCTCTACCTCCACTTCACTGCTCCCTCTATTTTTACCCCTCTCTCTTTGCTCTCCACATCATTCTCTTTTTTTCTCTGTCCCTGTCACTTCCTCCCCTTCCTTCTCTCACCCCTCTATAATCTACCTCTCTCTCCATTTCTCTATTTTACATCTCTCTCTCTCTCTTCTTCTCTCTCTCCTTCCTTCATGTTTCTTGCTTTTCTCTCTCTCTTTCTTTCCTCTTATTTCTCTTCTCTCTCCTTATTTCACTTTCACTCCTTTTCTTTCTTTCTTTCTTTCTTTCTTTCTCTCCTCTCCCGTTCAGTCTCTCCCTCTCTCTCTCTTCTCTCTCTTCTTCCCTTCATATTCCCTCAGACTCTTTCTCTTTCCTCTCCACATCTTTCTCCTCTTTCTCTTTTCTCTTTCTCTGTCACTTCCTTCCCTCTCTCACCCCTCTATAATCGACTCCTCTCTGTCTTTCTCTATTTTACATCTCTCTCTTCTTCTTCTCTCTCTCCTTTCCTTCATGTTTCTTGCTTTTCTCTCTCTCTTTCCTCTCTTTGTCTTCTCTCTCTCCTCATCCCCCTTTCTTTATTTCTCTCCCGTTCAGTCTCTCCCTCTCTCTCTCTCTTCTCTCTCTCCTTCCCCTTATATTCCCTCTCTCTTTCTCTTTCCTCTCCACATCTTTCTCCTCTTCCTCCTTTCTCTTTCTCTGTCACTTCCTTCCCTCTCTCACCCCTCTATAATCTACTCTCTCTCTTTCTTTCTCTATTTTACATCTCTCTCTCTCTCTCTCTCTCCTTTCCTTCATGTTTTTCTTTTCTCTCTTTTGTTTCTTCCCTCTCTTTTTTCTCCTCTCTCTCTCCTCATCTCGCTTTCGCTCGTCTTCATCCCACTCTATTTTTACCCCTCTCTCTTTCTTCCTTTCTTCCTCTCTTTTCTCTCTCTGTCTCTTCCTCCTCTCCCCTCTCTCACCCCTCTGTATTCTGCCCCCCTCTCTCTCTGTCTTTCTTTTCTCTTCTCTTCTTTCTCTTCTTTCTCTCCTTTTCTTCATGTTTCTTGTTTTCTCTATATTCTCTCTTCCCCCTCTTCTTTGTCACTTCACTTTTCAAGAGATACGACAGAAAAGTTATAGAAAATCACACTTGACGACGAGGGGCCTGGACGTAAGTCTACCCTGGGCCCCCAAAGCCCCAGGTCCGCCCCTGTCTGCCTGTACTTCCTGCTGTGAGGATAGTTTGCCCTGGGCCCCCAAAGCCCCAGGTCCGCCCCTGTCTGCCTGTACTTCCTGCTGTGAGGATAGTTTGCCCTGGGCCCCCAAAGCCCCAGGTCCGCCCCTGTCTGCCTGTACTTCCTGCTGTGAGGATAGTTTGCCCTGGGCCCCCAAAGCCCCAGGTCCGCCCCTGTCTGCCTGTACTTCCTGCTGTGAGGATAGTTTGCCCTGGGCCCCCAAAGCCCCAGGTCCGCCCCTGTCTGCCTGTACTTCTGCTGTGAGGATAGTTTGCCCTGGGCCCCCAAAGCCCCAGGTCCACCCCTGTCTGCCTGTACTTCCTGCTGTGAGGATAGTTTGCCCTGGGCCCCCAAAGCCCCAGGTCCGCCCCTGTCTGCCTGTACTTCTGCTGTGAGGATAGTTTGCCCTGGGCCCCCAAAGCCCCAGGTCCGCCCCTGTCTGCCTGTACTTCCTGCTGTGAGGATAGTTTGCCCTGGGCCCCCAAAGCCCCAGGTCCGCCCCTGTCTGCCTGTACTTCTGCTGTGAGGATAGTTTGCCCTGGGCCCCCAAAGCTCAGGTCCGCCCCTGTCTGCCTGTACTTCCTGCTGTGAGGATAGTTTGCCCTGGGCCCCCAAAGCCCCAGGTCCGCCCCTGTCTGTCTGTACTTCCTGCTGTGAGGCTGAGGGCTCACCACTCCACCACCAAACACAGAGTCCGGAGGATCCATTTGTGCGTCCATCCTCCATCTGCTTTTCCGATACATTTACAATCGATACAGTTCAACAGAACGAGTGCTTCAGCTCCAGCTCCAGCAGCGACGGAGCAAAGATAATGGACAGAGCTGTTTACAAGACGTACCATTGAAACTCAAGACCAAAGAGTCATTGAAATGGAATCAAGGTCAGAAAAGGACGGCTGCAGTCTTTAAAGGTGATGTGATCTGGGTTAGATTTTATGATAAACAGAATTTATGTAGGATTTTTTAACAATTGAATCATATGAACTTGCTTTAAACACTCAGTTAAAGCAACAATATGTAACTTCCTGGAGGTAGAAAGTCATCTGTGATTCCATGGAAACAGAAACCAGACCAAGTACGAGTCACAAAAACATTTTAAAAGAATGAAAAAAAAACATGCTTTTATTTTAGTCTGTTCTTCTGCACTGGAGCTACATTTTAAAATTCACTGTAGAAATGATCAATATTTTGAAATCAGTTTGTTAAAATATATTTAGCAATTCAAAATCACTATCACTATTTCGTTCGTTGCAATTAACAAATCGTTTTTTGAGTTTTATTTCGTGTAAAAGCTGCAAACGCTGTAGTTTATTGATTCATTTGTTTATTTTAAATGGGCCGGTGCTTATTGAACTCATGGACAGCACTTTCGTTCAGTTTTTGTTGTAAAGCGTTTTACAAATAAAGTTTTATTGATTGAGATCTGATCTACAAACATGTTCTGAAAGACAGTTCAGATTGAAATACATTTTTATCTAAATGAATCTTAATTGAACTGAATATGAATTGAACAAAATCTTGATTGAACTGAATCTTAATAAAAATAAATCTTCATCAAACTGAATTTTGATCAAACCAAAGCTTGACTCGAAAATTCATATTTATCAAAACGAATCTTGATCGAACTGAATCTTTCTCAAAATGAATATCGATCTAAATGAATCTTGATTGAACTGATTTGTGATTGAACTGAATCTTGATTGAAATCGATCTTTATCTAAATTAATCTTGATTGAACTCAGTATTAATTGAAACTAAATAAATCTTGATTGAACTGAATTTTGATCAAACCAAAGCGTGATTCGAAAATGAATATTTATCAAAACGAATATTGATCGAACTGAATCTGTATCGCACTGAATCTTAGTTTCACTCAATTTAATATCGAACAAAATCTTGATCAAACTGAATCTTTGTCGAACTGAATTTTGATCAAACCAAAGCTTGATTCGAAAATTAATATTTATCAAAACGAATCAAACTGAATATGTATCACACTGAATCTTTCTCGCACTCAATTTTTTATCAAACTGAATCTTTATCAAAATGAATATCGATCGAAATTAATATCGATCGAAATTAACCTTGATCGAACTGAACCTTTATCTAAATTAATCTTGACTGAACTCAGTACTAATTGAAACTAAATAAATCTTGATTGAACCGAATCTTGATTGAAATATATTTTTATCTAAATGAATCTTAATTGAACTGAATCTTAATAAAAATAAATCTTGATCGAACTGAATCTTGATCAAACCAAAGCTTGACTCGAAAATTAACATTTATCAAAACGAATCTTGATCGAACTGAATTTTTCTCGCACTGAATCTTTCTCTCACTCAATTTATTATCGAACAAAATATTGATCAAACTGAATATTTATCAAACTAAATCTTTGTCGAACTGAATTTTGATCAAACCAAAGCTTGATTCGAAAATTAATATTTATCAAAACGAATCGAAATGAATATGTATAGCACTCAATTTATTATCGAACAAAATCTTGATCAAACTGAATCTTTATCAAAATGAATATCGATCTAAATTAATCTTGATTGAACCGAAATAAATCTTGATTGAACCGAATCTTGATTGAAATACATTTTTATCTAAATGGATCTTAATTGAACTCAACATTAATTTAATAAAATCTTGATGGAACTGAATCTTAATAAAAGTAAATCTTGATTGAACTGAATCTTAATAAAAGTAAATCTTGATTGAACTGAATCTTAATAAAAGTAAATCTTGATCAAACAGAATATTTATCAAACTAAATCTTTGTCGAACTGAATTTTGATCAAACCAAAGCTTTACTCAAAAATTAATATTTATCAAAACAAATCAAACTGAATATGTATCGCACTGAATCTTTCTCTCACTCAATTTTTTATCAAACAAAATCTTTTTTCTTTTATCAAACTGAATCTTGATCTGAGTCTGTATTTGTCCATCGCTCGGAGCTAATTGGCTCAGATGAACCCGAGCCGGTCCAAACGGGGTGAGCCTCTCCCCGTGTGACGTGGGCGGGGCCGAGGGGCGAGTGAGGAGGGATCGTCCCGAGGAGCGTCCGGGCGGCCAAAGGACCCGCGAGACAAACCATCTGTGCCTCTGTGTCCGGAGCGGGACCGTGTGCTACAAACCAGAAACAAAACGCCACATAATCATCTGCACACGGACCACTGAGAGCTGCCACGCACTAACCGACTAAAATATAATTATAATCGAATTTTAATAATGTTTCTCTGGACTTTAGAGTCTAAAACACAAACAAAAAGGCGTTTTATAACACAGACAGCGGCATTATTAAATTAAAAAATTAAAAAGTATACGTAGAATAAACGCTTTAAATATAGTCTTCTGTCACTATATTTTCATCTTTATTTGGTTCAAATGTATTTCAAACGTTTATTAAAATAATCGTTAGTTGCAGATGTAACAGACGTTTGTGCTTTCACAGTGATTTGGCTTGAAATAGGAAATGTTGAAATTCCTTGTTTTGTCGACTCTGAACAATCCCTTCCTGTATTTCTGTTTTTCAAAATTCCACAAAAGAGCTTTTCCAAGAAAGACGCTCCTCCTCTTTTTCTCTCAACTTTCTTTCTCTCTTTTTTCTTTTCTCTCCCACTTTTCTCTCTCTGTTCTCTCTGTCCTTTAGCTCCTCTTCTCTGTTTTCCGTCGTTCTCCTTTTGCTCTCTTTTCCCTCTCTTCTTTCTCTCCTTTTTCTCTCTTTTCCCTCTTCTTTCTCTCCTTTTGCTCTCTTTTCCCTCTCTTCTTTCTCTCCTTTCACTCTCTTTTCCCTCTCTTCATTATCTCCTTTTGCTCTCTTTTCCCTCTCTTCTTTCTCTCCTTTTGCTCTCTTTTCCCTCTCTTCTTTCTCTCCTTTCACTCTCTTTTCCCTCTCTTCATTATCTCCTTTTGCTCTCTTTTCCCTCTCTTCTTTCTCTCTTTTTGCTCTCTTTTCCCTCTCTTCTTTCTCTCCTTTCACTCTCTTTTCCCTCTCTTCATTATCTCCTTTTGCTCTCTTTTCCCTCTCTTCATTATCTCCTTTTGCTCTCTTTTCCCTCTCTTCATTATCTCCTTTTGCTCTCTTTTCCCTCTCTTCTTTCTCTCCTTTCACTCTCTTTTCCCTCTCTTCATTATCTCCTTTTGCTCTCTTTTCCCTCTCTTCTTTCTCTCCTTTTGCTTTCTTTTCCCTCTCTTCTTTCTCTCCTTTCGCTCTCTTTTCCCTCTCTTCATTATCTCCTTTTGCTCTCTTTTCCCTCTCTTCTTTCTCTCTTTTTGCTCTCTTTCCCCTCTCTTCTTTCTCTCCTTTTGCTCTCTTTCCCCTCTCTTCTTTCTCTCCTTTTGCTCTCTTTCCCCTCTCTTCATTATCTCCTTTTGCTCTCTTTTCCCTCTCTTCATTATCTCCTTTTGCTCTCTTTTCCCTCTCTTCTTTCTCTCCTTTCACTCTCTTTTCCTCTTCATTATCTCCTTTTGCTCTCTTTTCCCTCTCTTCTTTCTCTCTTTTTGCTCTCTTTTCTCTCTTTCTTTCTCTCCTTTGCTCTCTTTTCCCTCTCTTCATTATCTCCTTTTGCTCTCTTTACCCTCTCTTCTTTCTCTCCTTTTGCTCTCTTTCCCCTCTCTTCTTTCTCTCCTTTTGCTCTCTTTCCCCTCTCTTCTTTCTCTCCTTTTGCTCTCTTTCCCCTCTCTTCTTTCTCTCCTTTTGCTCTCTTTCCCTCTCTCCTTTTGCTCTCTTTCCCTTTCTCCTTTTGCTCTCTTTTCCATCTCTTCTTTCTCTCCTTTCGCTCTCTTTTCCCTTGCTTCTTTCTCTCCCTTTTCTCTCTCTTCTTTCTCTCCTTTTGCTCTCTTCTTTCTTTGTCCTCTCTTCTCTTTCTCATTTCTCTCATTCTTTTTCCTCTTTTCTTTCTCTCTTTCTGTTTTCCCTTCTCTTTTCTCTTTCTCTTCTCCCTCTTTCTTCTTTCTCTCTTTTCCTTCTTTTCACACTCTCTTCTTTCCTTTTCCCTCTCATCTTTTTCTCCTGTCTCTCTCTCTTTTTTCTCTTTTATTTCCATCTCTTCTCTCCTTTCTCTCTTTTCCTGCTCTCTTCATTCTTTCTTTTTCCTCTCTTTCTCTATTTCTGTTTTCCCTTCTCTTGTCTTTTTTCTCTCCTTTCTCTCTTTTCTTGCTCTCTTATCCCTCTCTTCTTTCTCTTTTCCTTCTCCCTTCTCTCTCCTTTCCCTCTCTCCTCTTTGTCCCTTCTCTTTCTCTCTCTTTCTTCTCTACATTTTTTGCCTTCTCTTTTTTCTCTCTGTCTTCCTTTACCCCGCTCTTGTCTTCTCATTTCCTCTCTTCTTTCTCTCTATTTTCCCTCTCTTGATCCTCTCTTTGCCTTCTCCCTTCTCTCTCTTTTCCCTCTCTTCTCTTTCTCCCTTCTTTTTCTTTTCTACTTTCTCTCTTTGTTTTTCCTCTCATCTTTCTCCTGTCTCTTTTCCTTCTCTTCTTTCTCTCTTATTCCCTGTCTTCTTTCTCTTTTCCTTCTACCTTCTCTCTCTTTTCCCCCACTCTTATCTTTCTCTCTTCTCTCTCTTTTGCTCCTCTCTTTCTCCCTCCCTTCTCTCTCCCTCCTTCTCTCTTTCTCTCCCCCCTCCTTCTCTCTCCCTAAATGAAAATGCAGTTTTCTCGTTGTTTTCATTTGTGCAGAAGCCTCAGACATCCGCCTCGGGTGGGCTTTAGTTCTGCGCCAAAAAGACAGAGTCGAGGAGAGGAAGGAGAGAGGCTGAGGGGGGAGAGAAGAGGGAGAGAGGAAGGAGAGAGGAGGGAGAGACGAGGGAGAGAGGCTGAGAGAGTGAGAGACGGGGGAGAGAGGAAGGAGAGAGGAGGACAGAGGCTGAGAGAGTGAGAGACGGGGGAGAGAGGAAGGAGAGACGAGGGAGAGAGGCTGAGAGAGTGAGAGACGGGGGAGAGAGGCTGAGAGAGTGAGAGACGGGGGTGAGAGGAGGGAGAGGTGGGAGAGAGGAGGGAGAGAGAAGGCTGAGAGGGGGACAGACGAAGGGGAGACGAGGGACAGAGGAGGGAGAGACGGGAGACAAGAGAGAGACGAGGGGGAGACAGGGGGAGAGATAAGGGAGAGACGAGGACAGAAGCTGAGAGAGGGAGAGACGGGGTGAGACGAGGGAGAGAGGAAGTAGAGACGGGGGTCAGAGGAGGGAGAGACGGGGGAGAGACGGGGGTCAGAGGAGGGAGAGACGAGGGTGAGAGGAGGGAGAGGCGGGGGTGAGACGAGGGAGAGAGGAAGGAGAGACGGGGGTCAGAGGAGGGAGAGACGGGGGTCAGAGGAGGGAGAGACGAGGGAGAGAGGAGGGAGAGGCGGGGGTCAGAGGAGGGAGAGGCGGGGGTGAGAGGAGCAGATGGTGGGACGTGTTTGAAGAGTCTTTTGGCTGAAGCTGCACTCGGAGCTCCAGAGACACGTTTGTTCTGCTGCTTCAGACGCTTCATTTATTCATTTGTTTGAAGAGTCGTCCTCCAGAGGAAAGTCCACAGCAGGGACAGAGTCTGGTTCAGACTTTTCCTCTTATTTAAGGCGAGACGCTGCAGGTGAACAGGAAACAGTCTTAAATTTAAAGATATCGATGTTAAACTTCTCCTGTACTTTGCTCACATAAATGTAGGAATAAAATGTATTACACGTTTTTCATCATGTCATGTTTTCATGTAGAAATTTTAGGCATTTTATGTAAAAACGACCAAAAATCCACATATTTGGGACATTTAAATCTGAAAAATGGACAGAACCAGGTTTAAATTCCTTGGTTCATTTTGTAACATCCATCCATCCATCCATCCATTTTCTTCCGTTTCTCGGCGGCCAGGTCGCGGGGGCAGCAGTCTAAGCAGGGACTCCCAGACTTCCCTGTCCACGCACACTTCCTCCAGCTCATCCGGGGGATCCCGAGGTGTTCCCAGGACACAGAGACATAGTCCCTCCAGCGTGTCCTGGGTCTACCCCTGGGCCGCCTCCCGGTGGGACATGACCAGAACACCTCCCGAGGGAGGCATCCAGGAGGCTCTTGAACAGATGCTGAGCCTCAGCTGCTCCTCTGGACGTGGAGGAGCAGCGGCTCTACTCCGAGCTCCTCCTGTGCCTGAGCTCCTCTGTCTCTGAGGCCCCGGCGGAGGAAGCTCATTTCAACGCTTGTATCTGCGATCCTGTCCTTTGGGTCATTTAAAGCTCATGACCAGGTGACAGAGGAACGTAGATTGAGGTGAATCCAGAGCTTTGTCTTTGGACTCAGCTCTCTCTTCACCACAACGGTCTGATACAGCGCCCACATCACTGCAGACGCTGCACTGATCTGTCAATCTCACGCTCCATCCTTCACTCTGAACAAGACCCTGAGATACTTGAACTCCTCCACTTGAGGCAAGGACTCTCCACCCGGAGAGGGCAAGACACCTTTTTCCGGTCGAGAACCATGGCCTCGGATTTGGGGTTGGGGCTCATATGCGAGCGCCTGGTGGCCGGGCCTTTGCCCACGGGGCCCGGCCGGGCTCAGCCCGAAAGGACGACGTGGGCTCACCACCCGCAGAGGAGACCGTAGGGGCCGGGTGCAAAGAGGACTGGGTGGTAGCCGAGGCCGGGTGCCTCGACGACCCGGTCCACGGACACAGCATCCAGCTGATTTTGTAACATATATATTAGTTATAAAAATGTACAGAGGGGATTTTGGATTTCTTATTTAGTTTGAGTGAACTAGATTGGACTTAAAATTGTCCTAAAAGTTCTAATTTCACCTCATTTTTTGGACGTAAAATTACAATTATCAATTTTAGAATTAGAGATCAAAAAAATCCCTGTGTCCATTTCGTCTAAATCTTGTTGAGTCCAGATGGTACAGAACATTTTTTTGCCTGTTGTGTCCTTCTTGAAGTAATATATTGTACCATGTAACAGTCTCTAAATCTACACGTGACAAAATAAGGAACAACTAACGAGTGTTTCAGTCGACATCAATTATGACAGGTTTGTATCATTTTCTACTTCTGACTTTATTCTGTGCATTAATACCTTAAATATAATCATAGTTTTACATCAGTCAGGAGCTGTTTGTGGAGAAAAAAATATGTTGAAAATGACAGGAAGTAAACAAACTGATGACATCACACTATTACATCAAACTTGCAATACATTATTTTCTTACATTTACGTGAGCAAACTACAGGAGAAGTTTACAATTGATATCTTTAAATGTAAGACTTTTCTGTTCACCTGCAGCGTCTCGTCTTAAAGTATTTGTTTCAAATTACATTCTCTTAAAAGGCCTATGACGGGTTTTTATGGTTTTCTAATTTTGACTTTATTCAGTGCATTAATACCTTGTGTATATTCACTTTATTCCTGAAGTTGCCGTACGCGCCGCCGTCTTGTTTCTGTTGTATTAGTTCACACGGAGCAGACGAGCTCAACAGAAAATAAGTTCTACATGGACTAAAAAGACGTTTTCAGGAAATCGTTGCGTTGTGACTTGTTGTTGCTCGTGTTCATTAAACATTTTACACAAATCAATCTACTTTATGGAACATTTTAGTGTCAGACTTTTCCTCGTTCGTCATTAGCTTTAAAGGAGTTTAAAGGAGTCAAACGGAAGTGCGTTTACAACAAAAGTGCGAATCTGGCAAAAAGTGGGCGGGGCAGAATAAGGTGAATACAACTTATAGTTTTACACGAGTCAAGTCGCTATTTGTGGAGAAAAGTTGAAATATCTGTTGACAATTACAGGAAGTAAATAAATTGATGGTCAAGCATATTTTACACAAAATAAACTACTTTTTTGACCCTTTAAACTTTGATTTAACAAAATAAAGGTGTTCAATGTCACAGGTTTTGTTAATTTGACAAAGAAAAACACATGTGAACACCTTAATTTTGTTGAATCAATGTTTAAAGGGTCAAAAAAGTAGTTTATTTTGTGTAAATTATGCATGACCATTGTCTCCCCAGTGTGACGTCATCAGTTTGTTTACTTCCTGTAATTCTCAACAGATTTTTCTAATTTTCTCCACAAACAGCGACCTGATTGGTGTAAAACTATAATTTGTATTTACAGGAAGTATTAACACACTGAATAAAGTCAAAATTAGAAAATCATAAAAACCCGTCATAGGCACTTTAAAACCTAAAAAACAGCTAAACTTGGGTTAGATTTGTAAAGATTTTAGTAGAAATTTGAATATATTTATCTTAACTGTATTTCAACCTGTCAGAGGCCCTTTAAGTTTTAATCCACACGTTCCTCCGACTTCAGCCGTAGTTTCCCCAAATCCTTTTCTCTTTCTCTGAAGTCGAAGGATGACGTTCTTTTTGCTGCTCAGTGGCCTCTGGTTTGTACTTCATTCTTTCCTCCAAACTGTGCAGATGTCGGAGGAAGAATGAGGCTTTGTTGGCCGAGCGTTTGCCCAGTGACTCAAAGGTCGACGGTTCAACTCCCACAGACACATGCTGTTGTTGTGTCCTCGGGCAAGACCTTAACCCGCCGAGTCTCAAACAAACCTGTACAGATTTGAGAACATTTTGGAATGATTTTGCTTCTTACAAACGGTTAAAAAAATATATACTGAACTCTTTTTACCTGGTTTTGAGTTTAGTTATTTGTAAAATAAATAAATAAACATGTGACTTTTCGAGTTAAAGCGAGGCACTGCAGGTGAATAAAACACATTTAGAAACGTCAATTTGAAAGTCATTTAATAAGAGGAGACACTACAGGCAGTGTCATGTCTTTCCATTTTTTGTTCTTTGGTCACTTTTCTCTCTCACATCGACTTTCATGTGGAAACAACAAACGTGTCCAATCTGCTCCTAAAGATGTTTTATTCTTCCATTGAATCCACTTCATCCATAGATTTCTCTGGGACATTGTTTTCTTAAAATGCATTTTTGTCCCTCGAGACATAAAGATCAGCCTTAAAGTAGATCCTACACCAAACTGTACAATCTGGACTCAACAAGATTTAGACCAAACGGACACAAGGATTTTTGATATTTAATTCTAGAACTGATTTATTGAAGTTTTAAGTCAAAAAAATGAGGCGAAATTTGAATTTTTTGGTCAAGTTTTCAGTCCAATTTAGTTTACTTAAAAGCCAAATAAGAAATCCAAAATCCCCTTTATACATTTTTTTTTTAAACTGATATGTTACAGAATGAACCAAGAAATTTAAACCAGGCTCTGTCCATTTTTTCAGATTTAAATGTCCCAAATATGTTACATTTTGGGCATTTTTACACATAAAGGCCCTAAATATCCCAAATATATGACATTTTTATAACTAATATGTTAGTTATACATACATTATACATTTAAACCTGGTTCTGTCCATTTTTCAGATTTAAATATCCCAAATATGTGGATTTTTGGCCATTTTTTTCACATAAAATGCTTTATTTTTACATGAAAACATGATTAAACTACAGGAGAAGTTTAACATTGATATCTTTAAATTTAAGATTTTTTCTCTGTAGTGTCTCACCTTTAATAGATAAAGAAAACACATTATTAATCACAGAAATCTAAGTCGGTCTGAGCTTAAAACGACACCAGGTGACATTTGTGCTGAATCATGTAAAGTCTAACTCTAATCTAATCTCATTTCCTGGTTTTGTTTGGTCTAAATGACATAAATGCAGAAGCACAAAGCCCTCAGTGAAGATTCCTCACCGTCAGACGCTCTTTCTTTAACGTTTTCTTTCGGGGTAAATTGAGTTTCCCATTTGTTCTGTTTTACCCATCGCTCCCTCTTCCCTCCGTCCATCTCTGCATCTCTTTAGGCCTAATCCATTTAGGCTGATGCATCTTCATCCTGATCGATGCAGAACACGTCTCTCTCTCTTTTGTCCTTCGCTGCAGAAACAAACATGAGATAAAACCACTCAACCTGACAAAACACATGGAGCGGTTTGACCACTTCACATTTATTTACTAAACTGAGACTATCTGACTGGGTTTAATGATGCTTTCACTGCAGGGGAGCTAGGAATAAAGTATTATAGAAGATTATTATTATTGTTATGGATTAGGATTTGTTGATATCTAATTCTAAAACTGATTTATTAAAGTTTTAAGTGAAAAAAAAATGAGGCGAAATTTGAATTTTTAAGACAATTTTCAGTCAAATCTAAATAAGAAATCCAGTAACACTTTAGAATAACTACACTTATTCCTGCCTTAGTAAAGCATGAATAAAGACTTAATTAATAGTGAACAAAGAGTTAATTAAGAATGATTCAGGCTTATTAACTACTTAACTAACCCTATAACCCAAATTCCTAGCCCTAACCCTGACCTTAATTAAGTCGTTACTAATCCTGATACATGCTTAAAGGGCGTATGACGGGTTTTTATGATTTTCTAATTTTGACTTTCTTCAGTGCATTAATACCGCTTGTAAATATAAATTGTAGTTTTACACCAATCAAGTCACTATTTGTGGAGAAAAGTTGAAAAATCTGTCGACAATTACAGGAAGTAAATAAACTGATGACATCACACTGGGGAGACAAAGGTTATGCAGAATTTACACAAAATAAACTACTTTTTTGACCCTTTAAACATTGATTCAACAAAATAAAAGTGTTCACGTGTTTTTCTCTTTGTCAAATGAACAAAATCTGTGACATTAGAAGAGTTTTGATCAATGTACAGTCTGGTTGCTATGGTAATTTCCTAGTGTGATGTCATGCTTTACAACCAGGAAGTAAAATTTAAAACCTAAAAAAATAGCTAAACTGGGGTAAAATTTGTAAAGATTTGAATGAAAATTTGATTATATGCATCTTTACTGCATTTGAGTTCAATATGTATTTCAACCTGTCATAGGCCCTTTAATAAACTATTTAATAGTAGTTAATACACTACTTTGTTAATGCTTTACTGAGGCAGGAATAAGGAGAGTTATTCTAAAGTGTTACCAGAAATCCAACTAATTGTAACTAATATATGTACAAAATGAACCAAGAAATTTAAACCAGGTTCTGTCCATTTTTCAGATTTAAATGTCTCAAATATGTGACATTTTGGGCGTTTTTACACATAAAAGGCCTCATTTTTACACATAAATGACATGATGAACGTATATGTTATTATTATTATTAGTATTATGTGTTGTTGTCCTACATTCATGTGAGTAAACTACAGGAGGAGTTTCGATTTGATATCTTTAGATTTGAGATATTTGCTGTTCACCTGCAGCGTCTGGCCTTAAAGGGCCCATGTCAGGTTGAACTAAAATGCAGTTAACATAAATGTATTCAAATTTCTACTGAAATCTTTAAAAATGTAAACCCAGTTTAGCTGTTTTTTAGGTTTTAAATTTTACTCCCATTTGTAAAGTAAGACATCACACTAGGAAATTACCATAGCAACCAGACTGTACAGTGACCATCACCATAGCAACCACACTGTACAGTGGCCAAAACTCATCTAATGTCACAGATTTTGTTCATTGGACAAATAAAAACACACGTGAACGCCTTTATTTTGTTAAATCAAAGTTTAAAGGGTCAAAAAAGTAGTTTATTTTGTGTCAATTATGTGTAACCTTTGTCTCCCCAGTGTGATGTCATCAATTTATTTACTTCCTGTCTACAGATTTTTCAACTTTTCTCCACAAATAACGAGTTGATTGGTGTAAAACTATAATCTGTATTTACACAAAGTATTAATGCACTGAATAAAGTCAAAATTAGACAATCATAAAACCCCGTCATACGCACTTTAAGTATCACAGGTTTGCAGTGGGAGTAAAGCTGCACCTGTTTGTTTCCTCTTCTTCCTCTCACACTTATCTCTTGTCCTTGTCTTTCCTCTCGTCCTTGTCTCGTCTCGGTGTCTCCTTCACTTGGCTCCTCCCCCTCAGGCTCTTCCACAGACGCCGCACACACTCGCTGATCCCCGGAGCGTCGTTTCCCGTCAGTGACGCAGCGATTCTGACCGGAAAAACAGCAGCGTCTGCAACAGCACCACACGCTCCGCCCACAGCAGGGAAGACATGAAGAGTGCAAAATGGATCGACAGCACTGGAAATGTCATGGTTTAACTCTTTGATTCCACAAATGATTCATGACCTACAAGACAAGCTCTGATTTAAGGCCAGATCGACTTTCATGTGGAAACAACAAAACGTGTCCAATCTGCTCCTAAAGATGTTTTATTCTTCCATTGAATCCACTTCATCCATAGATTTCTCTGGGACATTGTAACTTCAAAGGCCGTTTTCTTAAAATGCATTTTTGTCCCTCGAGACATAAAGATCAGCCTTAAAGTAGATCCTACACCAAACTGTACAATCTGGACTCAACAAGATTTAAACCAAACACACAAGGATTTTTAAATATCTGATTCTAAAACTGGGGTGCACGGTGGCAGAGCGGCTAGAGCTTCTGCCTCTCAATAAGGAGATCGTGGGTTCGAATCCCAGACCACCCCAACATCGTGGTTTCGAATTCTGAACCACCCCAACATCACACGATCTCTCTGGGTGGAGTCTGCATGTCCTCCCCGTGTTACCGTGGGTTCTCTCCAGGTTCTCTGGCTCCTCCCACCGTCCAAAGACATGACTGTGTAGGTTAATTGACAACTCTAAATTGTCCCTAGTGAATGAATGTGAGAGTGAATGGTTGTCTGTCCTTGTCTCTGTCTCTCTGTGTCAGCCCTGCGATGAGTTGGCCACTGTCCAGGGTGTACCCCGCCTAAGGCCCAAAGTCACTGGGATAGGCTCCAGTCACCCGCGACCCCTAACGGGAATAAGCGGTAGAAAATGAATGAATGAATGAATGAATGAATGATTCTAAAACTGATTTATTGAAGTTTTAAGTGGAAAAAAATCAGGTGAAATTTGCATTTTTAGGTCAATTTTCAGTCAAATCTAGTTTACTTAAAAACTAAATAAGAAATCCAAAATGCCTTATTTCTACATGAAAACATGACATGATGAAAAACCTATTTGGGTTTTTTTCTTACATTTATGTGACTAAACTACAGGAGAAGTTTACAATTGATATCTTTAAATTTAAGATACTATGTAAGTTTTCTGGAGGGTTTTTCCATGAAGGTTATTGTTTTGCCTGAAATGTTATACAATATGACATAACAAGTGTCTAGTTTGCATTTATTCAGTTATTTACAAGTTACAAGTGTCTTTATTGCTCAAAAATACCTTGAAAAATATTTCATTTTACTGTGAGTGGGCTCGCCTCTCCACAGTCCTGACCTGTAACTGTACCTTGTTTCCGTGGAGATGTAAGACTGTGATGTCCACTGCTCCTGACAGGTTTGTTCAGCTCTGTCCGTTGCTGTTCACATGTTTCTTCCCTCCCTGTTTCAGACACTCCCCCCTGCTCCACGACCCTGACCCGTGACCTGGATGTTCCATGTGCCTAGAGGAACTGTCTCTGCACTGGAGGAACTTACTTTTTCCCATAGATTTTTCGTATTTTTTTCCTGCTGAGGAGGAGGGTCAGATGCTAAATTCTCTTGAACCACCTGAGGCCCATCGAGGTAACTGTTGTTGTGATTTTGGACGCTACAAAAATAACTTGCTTTGATTTGACGTTAGCGTGTCGGGGTGGGCTAGCTTTTGTTTACTCCTCCGTGGTAATTCCGCCTGCTGTCAGTAGATGGAGCGATAATAGGATTCTAAGTTATAAAACAAACGCCAAAGTGAGGCACAAGAGAAAGTTTAAAGGACAAACGACAAATAAATAATACAGAATGTGTTTGTAGTTAATACGGAAAAAAGGAAACAAAAAAGTCTTCGATTCAGAACGATTCAGAAACGACACAAACAACATCAATGTGGGCGTGTCCTTCTCGGGTTCAGGCGGAGGTCAAAGCTCTGAGGGCGTGTCCATAAGTCAATGGTCCTGTTTGATCCAATCAATGAAAATGTTAACCTTTTGATATCTCTCTGTGTCAGCTCAGAGTGCTCCTACTCCCTCCCTCCTCCTCCTTCCTCCCCCTCTTCCTCCTCCCCTTCCTCCTCCTCTCTCCTCCCTCCTCCTCCTTCCTCCCTCTTCCTCCTCCCCTTCCTCCCCCTCTCTCCTCCTCCCTCCTCTTCCCTCCCCTTCCTCCTCCTCCCTCCTTCCTCTTCCTTCTCCTCCTCCTCTCCCGTCCTCCTCCACCTCCTCCTCCTTCTGCTCCTCCTCCTCCCCTCCTCTCTCTTCTCTCCATCGCTCTCCTCCTCCACCTCCTCCTCTCTCTCTCCTCCTCCCCTCCTCCTCTCTCTCCTCCCTCCTCCCCTCCCCTCTCCTCTCCTCCTCCCCTCCCCTTCCTCCTCCTCCTCTCTCTCTCCTCCTCCTCTCTCTCTCTCTCCTCCTTCCTCCTCCCCTCTCTCCTCCTCCTCCTCCTCCTCCTCCCTCCTCTCTCCTCCTCCCCTCCTCTCCTCCTCCTCCTCCTCCTCTCTCCTCCTCTCCCCTCCTCCTCTCTCCTCCCTCCCTCTCTCCTCCTCTCTCCTCCTTCCTCTTTCCTCCTCCTCCCCTTCCTCCTCCTCTCTCCTCCTCCCTCCTCCTTCCTCCTCCCTCTCTCCTCCTCACTCCTCTCCTCTCTCCCCCTCTCTCCTCCTCCTCTCTCCTCCTCTCCTCTCCTCCTCCCTCCTCCCTTCCTCCTCCTCCTCCTTCTTCCTCCTCCCTTCTTCCTTCTTCCTCCTCTCCCTCCTCCTCCACCTCCTCCTCTCCTCCTCTCCTCCCTCCTCCTCCTCCCTTCCTCCCCTCTCTTCCTCCTCCTCCCCCTCCTCCTCCTCCCCCTCTCCTCCTCCTCTCTCCTCCTCCTCCTCTCTCCTCCTCTCCTCCTCCTCCCTCCTCCTCCTCCTCCTCCTTCCTCCTCCTCTCTCCTCCTCCCTCCTCCTTCCTCCCCCTCTCTCCTCCTCCTCCTCCCCTTCCTCCTCCTCCCTTCTTCCTCCTCCCTCCTTCCTCCCTCCTCCTCCTCCCCCTTCCTCCCCTCTCTCTCTCCTCCTCCTCCTCTCCTCCTCTTCCTCCTCCTCTCTCTCCTCTCTCCCTCCCTCCTCTTTCCCTCCCTCCTCTCCCTCTCTCCTCCCTCCTCCCTCCTCTCTCCCCCTCTCTCCTCCACCTCCTCCTCTCCTCCTCCTCCCTCCTCCTCTCTCCTCCTCCCTCCCCCTCTTCCTCCTCCCCTTCCCTCCTCCTCTCCTCCTCCTCTCTCTCTCTCCTCCTCTCTCCTCCTCTCCTCCTCTCCTCCTCCCCTCCTCCTCCTCTCTCCTCCCTCTTCCTCCTCCCTCCTCCTCCTCCTCCCTTCCTCCTCCTCCCTTCTTCCTCCTCCTCCTTCCTCTTCCTCCCCTTCCTCCTCCTCTCTCCTCCTCCTCCTCCCCTCTCTCTCCTCCTCCCTCCTCTCCTCCCTCTCTCCTCCCTCCTCTCCTCTCCCTCCTCCTCCTCTTCCTCCTCCCTCCTCTCTTCCTCCTCTCTCTTCCTCCTCCCCTCCTCCTCCTCCTCTCTCTCCTCCTCCCTCTCCTCCTCTTCCTCCCCCCTCTCTCCTCCTCCTCTCTCCTCCTCCTCCCCCCTCTCTCCTCCTCCCCTCCTCTCCTCCTCCTCCCTCCCTCCTCCTCCTCTCTCCTCCTCCTCCTCTCTCCCTCCCCCTCTTCCTCCTCCTCCTTCCACCTTCCTCCTCCCTCCTCCCTCCTCCTCCTCCTCCCTCCTCCCTTCTTCCTCCTTCCTCCTCCCTCCTCCTCCCTTCTTCCTCCTTCCTCCTCCTTCCTCCCTCCTCCTCCTCCCTTCTTCCTCCTCCTCCTCCCTTCCTCCTCCTCTCCCTCCTCCCTCCTCCTCTCTCCTCCTCCCTCCCCCTCTTCCTCCTCCCCTTCCTCCTCCTCTCTCCTCCTCCTCTCTCCTCCTCCTTCCTCCCCCTCTTCCTCCTCCCCTTCCTCCTCCTCTCTCCTCCTCCCTCCTCCTTCCTCCCCCTCTCTCCTCCTCCTCCTCTTCCCTCCCCCTCTTCCTCCTCCCTCCTTCCTCTTCCTCCTCCCCTTCCTCCTCCTCTCTCCTCCTCCCTCCTCCTTCCTCCCCCTCTCTCCTCCTCCCTCCTCTTCCCTCCCCCTCTTCCTCCTCCCTCCTTCCTCTCCCGTCCTCCTCCACCTCCTCCTTCTTCCTCCTCCCCCTCCTTCTCTTCCTCCATCGTTCTCCTCCACCTCCTCCTCTCTCCTCCTCCCTCCTCCTCTCTCCTCCTCCCTCCCCCTCTTCCTCCTCCCCTTCCTCCTCCTCTCTCCTCCTCCTCTCTCCTCCTCCCTTCCTCCTCCTCTCTCCTCCTCCTCCTCCCCCTCTTCCTCCTCCTCTCTCTCCTCCCCTCCTCTCCTCCTCCTCCCTCCTCCTCCCCTCTCTCCTCCTCCTCCTCTTCCCTCCCCCTCTTCCTCCTCCCTCCTTCCTCTTCCTCCTCCCCTTCCTCCTCCTCTCTCCTCCTCCCTCCTCCTTCCTCCCCCTCCTCCTCCTCCCTCCTCTTCCCTCCCCCTCTTCCTCCTCCCTCCTTCCTCTCCCGTCCTCCTCCACCTCCTCCTTCTTCCTCCTCCCCCTCCTTCTCTTCCTCCATCGTTCTCCTCCACCTCCTCCTTCCTTCTCCTCCCTCCCTCCCTCCTTCTCCTCCCTTCTTCTTCTTCTTCCTCTTCCCTCCTTCTCCTCCTCCTCCCTCCTCCTCTCTCGTCCTCCTTAAGGCCTGAAGTAGGACTAGAAAATAAACTTGGACTAAAGAAGAGCTAAACCAGCTCCTAAATCGGGTCAAGAATCAAATCAAGAGTAGAAAACAAACTAAAAACTGGAACTAAAACAGAACTAAACCAAGAGCTCAAACAGGACTAAACTAGGACTAAATCCTGAATAAAACAGGACTAAATCAGGACTAAAACGGGACTAAACCAGGACTAAATCCTGAATAAAACAGGAATAAACCAGGACTAAAACAGGACTAAATCAGGACTAAAACGGGACTAAACCAGGACTAAACTAGGACTAAATCAGAACTAAAACAAGACTTAACCATGAATAAAACAGGACTAAAACAGGACACAATCAGGTCTAAATCGGGACTAAATCAGGACTAAAACGAGACAAACCAGGACTAATCTAGGACTAATCCTAGATTTAACTAAATTCAAACATGGACTAAAGAATGACATAAACAGGACTAAACTAGGTCTAAATCAGAACTAAAACAAGACTAATCCAGGACTAAACCATCACTAAAACGGGACTTGAACCAGTATTAAACCTGGAGTAAATCAGTATTAAACCAGGAAAGTTCTCATTTTAATATTTTCTTTTTCATCTTTTACGTCTTAAACCCGAGCCACTGTTTATTTTTACAACAGTTTATTATTATTTGAGACAAGTCCAAACGTGTCAATACTGTGTCCAGCTCCTGTAGTTTGTCCAAAAGAGCGTTATGTTGGAGCGTGACATTTTCTCATTAGTTTTCCTGTAAATCAGTAAAAATCAGACACAAATTCACAGACGCACAAACATCGTCGATAATGAAAGGAAAACTCCATATGTCTTAATGCTCCTGTGCATAAAAAAGAACATTTATCATTATCTGAAAAGTGAGCAGCACAAACTCATCTTCACGCTTGGAAAGTGGAGTTTTATTGTCGCTCGTGCTCAGCGTGACGTGTGTGAAGGGCGCCCCCTGCTGGACACACAGGGGAAGTGAAAAACAGGCTTTAAATGTCACAGAAAACTTTAAAAATCTAATTATGTTCCTTATAATCTGTCTAGTTGTTATAAACTGCAGCAGGAATTCAAATGTTAATCTGCAGATGTTGTGTTTGGTTCAAATTAAAGAAGAATCTACAGTTTTTCTAAATCTGGACTTAGTTTGGGGACAAATATTTATAATTTTATGTTAATTTATTTGCCGTTTGTGAAGACATTTGAAGTATAAAAGTTTAAAATGACAGGAACTAGTGCTGATTTGTTTTTATTAACAGAAAATACAAACATAAAATCATAACAAATCCTATATTGACTGAAAGTGAAGTTTACGCGTCAGATCAAATCAGTTTAACAAAATGTAGAAACAAAACGGGAAAATCAGGTTAATATCACTTTATTTGGGCCTTTTAAAATAATTTTTGTAATATATTCAGTGTATTTTTTATTTGTTATGTTTTCTAGCTTATTGTTTGCGCATGGTGCTTTATGAATGTGATTTTATGTTTTTTTTTTTTTTTTGCTTCTGTGGGAAATAGCGCCGAGTTCTAAAACTGAAAGTGACGTATCGTTGAAAATAAAGAGACGATTTACAGACAGCTAACCCAATTTGTGACAGTTCAAACCATCGTTCAACAAAATAAAGACGTTAACAATGATTATTTATTGTCAAATCATAGTTATTGTGTGATTTATACTGATTTGGGCCCTTGTTTACAGTCTGGTTGCTATGGTAACGGCTGTGAAGGGACAAAACACACTTTCAAAATGTCGTCTTCATCTCCGAAATGACAAAACTAGCAACAACAAAAAAAAAAGAGGGACCAAAGAAGGACAAAACAGGCCTGAGCTGGGACTAAATCAAGACTAGAAAACAAACGTAGAAAGGGGTTCAGAGGTTGTCATCCGGACGCACTCCTGTCTTTGTTATAAGGTGACAAACAAACAATCTTATAACAAAGACAGGAGTGCAGTGACTCCTCCCTGGGGGCTGGACTCCCACTACTTAGAGTAGCATATAAGGCCCAGGTTCCCAGACCAGCTCTCTGATTGACAATGACTTTTGGATAAAAGTCGAAACGTCTCGATCTTTAAACGGCGTCCGGATGACAACCCCTGAAACCCTTTCTACGATGGACCACACCTGGACGAATGAGGGTTTACATCGACTAGAAAACAAACTAAAACAGGCCTAAACTCGCGACTAAACCAGGACTCAAACTGGACTAAACCAGGCCTGAAGTAGGACTAGAAAATAAACTTGGACTAAAAAACAACTGAACCAGCTCCTAACCAGGACTAAACCAGAGCTAAATCAGGGACTAAAATGAGGAATTAAGAAGGACAAAACAGGACTGAACAAGGATCAAATCAAGAGTAGAAAACAAACTAAAAACTGGAACTAAAACGGGGATTAAAACTGGAACTAAATCAGAACTAAACCAAGGGCTCAAACAGGGCTAAACTAGAGACTAAACCAGGACTAAACTAGGACTAATCCTAGACTTAACTAAATCAAAACTTGGACTAAAAAATGACATACAGGTCAAAAACAGGACTAAATCGTGAATAAAACAGGACTAAAACGGGACTAAAACAGGTCTAAAACAGGACTAAACCAGGTTTAAAACAGAACTAAAACATGAATAAAACAGGACTAAAACGGGACACAACCAGTTCTAAAATGGGGCTAAAACTTGACTAAAATGGGGCTAAAACTGGGACAAAATCAGAACTAAAACTAGACTTAACCATGACTAAATCAGGACACAATCAGGTCTAAATCGGGACTAAACTTTGCCTAAATCAGAACTAAAACAAAAAGTGCAAATCTTGAGAATAACAAGGACTAAAAGTATTAAAAGCACAAAACACGCCACTCGTCAAAACTAATTCACATCTTTTATTGAAATTCAAAACAATCCAAACGTGGAGCGGTGATAATAATGTACATATTCACTGTTACAGCCCTGTTTTACCGACGTCTGAGCCACACTCGGCGTCCGGCGCTGGAAAAGGCACTGGTCGAGCTCAGAGTGTCGCGTTTATGCGTGCTTTACAGGATTCTCTGGGTTCGTTTCTCGTGACGTCACAACATCGTAAACGGCCCACAGTTTGAAAACAGTTTAAGCAGAACAAAAACGTCAAATATTTTTTCACAATAGAGTCAGAAAGTGTTGGCATTATTCATCTCTAAAGGTCTGAATGTTGTGAAAAGGACTTTAAGATGAATGCGGGAAGTTTGTGGAGCTGATCCCGAACGAAGAATGAAAAGAATCAACGTTTGTGCGTCATTAAAGGGGCTGTACCTGATTTTTACTGTTTTGAAACGTGAAAAACACAACTAGTTCCAGGTTTTTTGCGCGTAATAAAGTAAAATCTGTGTTGCTCCAGCGCAGATATATAGACCCTTTAAAATGTGAGTCTACTGTAAATGTTTGAATGATTGTCTCACATTAGATCTAAATTCTACTGATTTGAAATGTTTTTGTTGAAAAAAAACAACACATTTGAATTTCCAGAGTAGAAAAGTCAGTTAGTTTGCTTTTCTATAACAAACAATCGACAAAATACAATTTTCTAGCCTTAAAATAGTATTTTAGCTTCAAAAGAATCTAATTTATGGAATATTATCTAATATATCTCTAGATAAAATGACAAATTGATTGTGGGCTCAACAGTTCTGTGAGTATTTTTCCAGTAAAACTCATAAATCTGGATTGTTCCTTCATCAAAAATGCAAAGAGTTTATCATAATTTGCTCAAACATGATGTAAAATACAATAATAAATGTGTTTAAGCCTCTGGTGTCACGCACATGTGTCTGAGGGGTTTGTATTGTATTGTTCGTATTTTGTGATATTCTGAGGTTAAATCCCAGTTTTTTCAGCAAAATCACATTATGTTCACTTCACTTTTGCCTCATTACTTCTATATTGTCAAATTATTCTGTAGAGAAAGTACAGACTGAATATATTTTATTAGCCATGCTTTAGAAAAGTGCCTTTGCTCCAGGTTTTGAAGTAAAAGTAGTGCATTTGCAACTCAATTCATTCTATTTATTGAGTTTTTTTTAAATTGAATAGATTAATAATTGAAACCACTATTATATTTACAGTAAACTTCTTCTGTTTTTCACATTTCAAAACAGTAAAAATCAGGTACAGCCCCTTTAAGTTTGGAGATTTCTTCCAAAACACATTTTAAACTATGGGTTAGTGATTGGTGGATTGGTACCAAAATATTTACAGAATCTCATGAAAAATATGATAGGATACTTAAATAATGAATAAAAAGTTCTTGAGACATTTTAAGTGTAGTGTTTATTCATTTCAGATCAGTTCAAGCTGCAGTGGAATGAAGATAATGAGACGAATGGATTAATCGTGATCGTAATCGTGAAATAATTGTATTTTGATGACGTTAATGTTACTCTGGACTAAACAGACTCTAAAACACATTCAAAGAGACGAGATTTATAATAAAGACAAAGACAGCGGCAAAACAAAACAAACCATTTGTCATTTTCATCAGTAATACATTTAATTTGTAAATCTCTTGATCAGGAAGTCTTCAGTCCCATATTTAAACCTTTGTTTGGATGAAAATGTGTTTGAAAAGTCTCATTGTTGAATAGAAACAATCGTTAGACTGTCGATTTTTAAAATAATCATCTGTCATTAATGAAAATAATCATGTGTCATTACTGTGGGGCCTTTAGAACGTTGTGATGTCACGTGAACTCACCCATTTTCCCAGACCAGTCCAGGTCCAGGTCCAGGTCCAGTCCAGACTCGGGTCCAGGCCCAGACTTGGGCTCAGGTCCAGGTCCAGGTCCAGGCTCAGGGCTGCATGCGGATGGCCCCGTCCAGCCGGATCACTTCTCCGTTGATCATGGGGTTTTCTGCGATGGCTGAGACTAAATGAGCGAACTCGGCAGGGTCGCCCAGACGGGACGGGAAGGGCACCTGACGAGCCAGAAACGAGCGCACTTTCTCTGGAAGACCAGCCAGAAGAGGCGTGGAGAACAGGCCTGGACACAGACACAGGCACCAGTCACACCAGCGTGAGCTTTGAGACACATTCCTGTAAACAGGGCCCTCTGGCTCCAGCTCCAGGACCAGCAACATTTAACAGGTAATAAACCCGAGCAAACAGATCAGAGACACGTGGAGGTCAACAAGTTTCAGAGTAATAGTTTGTTTTTTTGTGACTGTGGCAGGTCCTAGATTTAAAGTGTTTTTTTTTTTTTTTTTTTCAGAAATAAACATTCTGAAACTTTCTGGACAAACTCTTTTTAAAGGAAAAATATTATGCATTTTTCATGCTGTTATTAGCCTTTAAACCTGCTCTTGAGTGTCTTAAATTCACCATTCACCGTTTTGAAACAAAAAAAAGTGTATTATGCATTAAATGAACAGGTTTCTCTTCTGTGTGAGCTGACACTGAATGTATGCAGCAGCAGATGGCGCCTGGTGTCTACACAATTTGGTTATTTTATCACTTTACGAGACTGTGACATGTGATGATTAGCCGAGCACTTACAGTGATCATGTTTAGATGCAGAAACACTCAGAGCGAGTCTGTGAGGATTTAAGGACTTAAAACAGCAGAAGATTCTCGATAAATGACGTTTGAAATCTGAAAAAAACGTCAGCGATCGAGAGAGTTCAGCAGGAAGTGTTTTTAATGCTCGGAGGGAGATCATTTGTGTGTGTGAATGAAGCTGAATTCAAACCTCAGGTGTGTTTTTGATGAAGAACATTGTTAGAACAGGATTAAAGCTCAGCCCTTTCACTTAAATGAATCAAGGTGACACTGGACAGAAAACTGTTTCTGTTGGTTTTAAATGACGACTGGCATGACAGACTGAAATGAAAATGACTCAAACTGGGGAATGTCAGGGACAAAGTAAAAAAACACACACTGCTGCCATCTGCTGGTCATTTCAGAAGCTTCAGAAAAGAACTCTGAGGGATTAATGAAAATGAAATGTGGATAAAAATGACGCAGAGTCTGAATGCCATGAATGCAGCTGCAGATGTGACTGTGCTGCTCCAAACGATGATTAGAACGATTTATACGACTGATTACACATCTGATTATTGATGTTGTACACTGATTTTGAAGAGTTGAGCAGTGTTTGGTTCCTGTGCATGAACAACAAACTAAAGAAAGGCAAACTTGTATGAATCCTTGAAGTGACAGATTTACCTGGAGCGATGGTCACGACTCTGATGCCCATCGGGGCCAGGTCTCGAGCGATGGGCAGCGTCATCCCAACGATGCCACCTTTAGAGGCAGAGTACGCCGCCTGTCCCACCTGCAGAGCAGACACAGGAGCATCATGAGGGTCACTGCACAGACTGAGGAGGGGCCTGAACACTCATGAGCTGTTATCAAGGGCTGGATCCCCCTCCGACAGGAACAACTGCCCACAGGAACCACCGTGTGAGAACCACCGTGTCAGAACCACCGTGTAGGAACCACCGTGTGAGAACCACTGTGTGAGAACCACCGTGTGAGAACCGCCGTGTGAGAACCGCCGTGTGAGAACCGCCGTGTGAGAACCGCCATGTGAGAACCGCCGTGTGAGAACCGCCGTGTGAGAACCGCCGTGTGAGAACAACCGTGTCAGAACCGCCGTGTGAGAACCGCCGTGTGAGAACCGCCGTGTGAGAACCGCCGTGTGAGAACCGCCGTGTGAGAACCGCCGTGTGAGAACCGCCGTGTCAGAACCGCCGTGTGAGAACCGCCGTGTGAGAACCGCCGTGTCAGAACCGCCGTGTCAGAACCGCCGTGTCAGAACCGCCGTGTCAGAACCGCCGTGTGAGAACCGCCGTGTGAGAACAGCCGTGTCAGAACCGCCGTGTCAGAACCGCCGTGTCAGAACCGCCGTGTCAGAACCGCCGTGTCAGAACCGCCGTGTGAGAACAGCCGTGTCAGAACCGCCGTGTCAGAACCGCCGTGTGAGAACCGCCGTGTCAGAACCGCCGTGTGAGAACCGCCGTGTGAGAACCGCCGTGTCAGAACCGCCGTGTCAGAACCGCCGTGTGAGAACCGCCGTGTGAGAACCGCCGTGTGAGAACCGCCGTGTGAGAACCGCCGTGTGAGAACCGCCGTGTGAGAACCGCCGTGTCAGAACCGCCGTGTCAGAACCGCCGTGTCAGAACCGCCGTGTCAGAACCGCCGTGTCAGAACCGCCGTGTCAGAACCGCCGTGTGAGAACAACCGTGTCAGAACCGCCGTGTGAGAACAACCGTGTCAGAACCGCCGTGTGAGAACCGCCGTGTGAGAACCGCCGTGTGAGAACCGCCGTGTGAGAACCGCCGTGTGAGAACCGGCGTGTGAGAACCGCCGTGTGAGAACCGCCGGTGAGAACCGAGAACCGCCGTGTGAGAACCGCCGTGTGAGAACCGCTGCAGAGAACCGCCAGGTGAGAACCGCCCGTGAGAACCGCCGTGTGAGAACAGCCGTGTCAGAACCGGGCCGTGAGAACCGCCGTGTGAGAACCGCCGTGTGAGAACCGCCGTGTCAGAACCGCCGTGTGAGAACAACCGTGTCAGAACCGCCGTGTGAGAACAACCGTGTCAGAACCGCCGTGTGAGAACCGCCGTGTCAGAACCGCCGTGTCAGAACCACCGTGTCAGAACCGCCGTGTGAGAACAACCGTGTCAGAACCGCCGTGTCAGAACCGCCGTGTCAGAACCGCCGTGTCAGAACCGGGCCGTGTCAGAACCGCCCGTGTGAGAACCGCCGTGTCAGAACCGCCAGGTGAGAACCGCCGTGTGAGAACCGCCGTGTGAGAACCGCCGTGTGAGAACCGCCGTGTGAGAACCGCCGTATGAGAACCGCCGTGTGAGAACCGCCGTGTGAGAACAGCCGTGTGAGAACCGCCGTGTGAGAACAACCGTGTGAGAACAACCGTGTCAGAACCGCCGTGTCAGAACCGCCGTGTGAGAACCGCCGTGTGAGAACAACCGTGTCAGAACCGCCGTGTGAGAACCGCCGTGTGAGAACCGCCGTGTCAGAACAACCGTGTCAGAACCACCGTGTGAGAACCGCCGTGTGAGAACCGCCGTGTGAAAACCGCCGTGTGAGAACCGCCGTGTGAGAACAGCCGTGTCAGAACCGCCGTGTCAGAACCGCCGTGTCAGAACCGCCGCGGTGAGAACCGCCGCGGTGAGAACCGCCGTGTGAGAACCGCCAGGTGAGAACCGCCGCGTGAGAACCGCCAGGTGAGAACCGCTGCGTGTCAGAACCGCCGTGTCAGAACCGCCGCGGTCAGAACCGCCGTGTCAGAACCGCCGTGTCAGAACCGCCGTGTGAGAACAGCCGTGTCAGAACCGCCGTGTCAGAACCGCCGTGTCAGAACCGCCGTGTCAGAACCGCCGTGTGAGAACAACCGTGTGAGAACAACCGTGTCAGAACCGCGTGTGAGAACCGCCGTGTGAGAACCGCCGTGTGAGAACCGCCGTGTGAGAACCGCCGTGTGAGAACCGCCGTGTGAGAACCGCCGTGTGAGAACCGCCGTGTGAGAACCGCCGTGTGAGAACCGCCGTGTGAGAACCGCCGGGTGAGAACCGCCGTGAGAACCGCCGTGTGAGAACCGCCGTGTCAGAACAGCCGTGTCAGAACCGCCGTGTGAGAACCGCCGTGTGAGAACCGCCGTGTGAGAACCGCCGTGTGAGAACAACCGTGTCAGAACCGCGTGTGAGAACCGCCGTGTGAGAACCGCCGTGTCAGAACCGCCGTGTGAGAACCGCCGTGTGAGAACCGCCGTGTCAGAACAGCCGTGTCAGAACCGCCGTGTGAGAACCGCCGTGTGAGAACCGCCGTGTGAGAACAACCGTGTCAGAACCGCGTGTGAGAACCGCCGTGTGAGAACCGCCGTGTCAGAACCGCCGTGTGAGAACCGCGTGTGAGAACCGCCGTGTCAGAACCGCCGTGTGAGAACCGCGTGTGAGAACCACTGCTCTGTACCGGCTGAACCAGGCACACGTGAATCAGACCAGAGCGAGTGAGGAGACAGTGGTGTTGTGTTTGGAGGGTGAGGAGTGCTGAGGGGGAGGAGGAGAGGGCGAGGGGTGCTGTGAGGGAGGGGGGGGGGCAGTTCTCACTGGAGCAGAACCAAGTGTGACTGAGCGAGCACAAGGTGCAACAGAACCGGAGTTTGATGCCAAAAATTATTCTGATTTTGCAGCAGAAGCAGAGCTGCAGAGCCCTGAGATTCAAACAGGCCCCACGGGCTGCACGGAGGGGTTAATGAGCCAAGTGTGGCCCGCGGGCCGTAGTGTGCCCACCTCTGCACTGAACATGACAGGGTTTAGTCACCTGTCAGGGCTCTGTCACCTGTCAGACTGGTCACCTGTCAGATTACGCACCTGTCCGTCGAATGCTGCGACGCTGGCCGTGTTGATGATGCAGCCTCGGTGTCCGTCGGCGTCAGGCTCGTTCTTCCCCATTTCACCCACAGCCAGACGGATCACGTTAAAGGTCCCTGCGATGTTCACCTGACGAGCAAAGACCGTTCACACAAACAAGTCGACATGTTACAGATAATCTGTAAATACCGCTGTCAGAGTCGAGCTTTGGCCAAATAAAAGCCACTGTGTGATTTGTGATTCTGAGCTTCACCCTTTATTTCTAAACCAACCCTGGCTCTCAGTAAATAAACCCTGAGTCTTTGATTGATTTTTCTTGGATGTCGCTCTTGTTTTCTTACGTTGATGACTCGTTGGAAATCCTCTAAACTGTGAGGGACGTCCTTTTTGAAGTTGTACGTTTTGACGGCGACAGCGATCCCGGCGCAGTTCACCGCCAGGTCCAGCCTCCCGAAACGCTCCCGAGCCAGAACCACGGCGGCCCGGACGTCTGCCTCCGAGGTCACCTGCAACACAGACGTATGAGCCTCAAAAAGAGCTCAGTCATAACATTCTGTAATTACATTTGAATTTCAGATGGAGAGGACCCTTCGTATTAAATTTGTCCTTAAAGTCCATCCAATAATTATAATTATCTCAGCACATTGTTCAATAAATGGTAGATGGACTGGAACAATATATTTTCAGGCTCAAAATTGATCATGTGTACATTTTTAAGTACTTTTTTTGTAAGATAAAGAGGGCTGATACATATAATATACTGTATTAAATATAAATGTACAATTAGCCTGTGTTTCTTTTATTTCTAATATCGATTTCAGTTGTTCTCAGTACAACCAAATCTAAATAGTTTTGATTAGAAATACTAAATGTGGAGCAAAAATATGAATAAAATTAACTCTAAATGAAGTAATTATTACAAATGAAGAGGTTTGTGCACCACAGTTTAAAGGACCCATATTCTGCTCTTTTCCCCTTCACACAGTCTATTCTAAGGGCTTTGTTGATACATTTTCTCGTTGTGTAATATCCATAACATAACAGTTTACAAAAAACACCCATTTCTTGGACTGGCCCCCCTCCTGCAAAAGCAAACGGCTCACTCTGAGATCTGACCCCCCGAACAGAGAGCAGGCTGCCTCCCCCGCCCAACTCGCGAGCCTCCCCCGCCCAACTCGTGCCGAAGCCTAGAGCAGAGATGGTGCATGCGCCGTGTGCTCCGGTAAACAGCGATACACAAACACTGAATAAACATTTTCTGGTCCTGACGGTGCGCCGCGTGCTGAGTCCCCCCCCCTGGATCTGACCTGGAGTTTGACGTGCTCCAGGACCTCGACGACGGACGTTGCCGTTTGGTAAATAACAAGCTAACTCTTCTATCTGTCGTATCCATCGTGTAATTACTGTGTAGCATTAGCATTAGCTGTTTTTATTCTTGCGGCTGCGCTTCCTGGAGGCGTGGCTTAAACACCGCGTCATCTTAGTGAGGAGCCCCCGTCTGCTGCTCAGCCGAGGGGGACGGAAAAGACAGTTCTCTAGTGAAAACATGAGGGAATCAATCAAAAAACCACTTTGGGCACAACATACGAGGCCCAAATAGCACTGGAGGAAGGTTAAAACCTCTGAAAAGTCCATTTTGCATGATATGGGACCTTTAAGACTAAGACTATATACAGACATGTACAGTTGTCAGTGCAAATGTCATGATTATCACGGCCAAAATAATTGCGATTAACGATAATATCACGATAGTTATTCAAATTGCTGACAGTTTGATGTGACGAATAAAGACATGACTGTCTGATTCCCGTTTCGTGCCCAAACCCGGACGACTGAACCTTAATCTAAACGTCTGAAGTGTTGAGTGAAAGTGACTGACGTCGGCCGGAGCGAAGGCACAGCGCCCCCCGAGGGTCGAGGCCAGGGCCGCTCCTTCTGACGACGGCAGGTCCAGGATCACGGCCGACGCTCCGCCCTGGACCAGACGCTCCACTGTGGCCCGGCCCAGACCTGAGGCGCCGCCGCTGACCACGCCCACCATCCCCTGGAACACACAAACACACACAGAGTAAAACACACACAGGGTAAAACACACGCCCACCATGCCCTGGAACACACACAAACACACAGAGTAAAACACACACAAACACACACGGGGTAAACACACGCCCACCATCCCTTGGAACACACAACACACACATGTAAACACACATAAACACAAACACACGCCCACCATGCCCTGGAACACACACAAACACACAGAGTAAAACACACACAAACACACACGGGGTAAACACACGCCCACCATCCCTTGGAACACACAACACACACATGTAAACACACATAAACACAAACACACGCCCACCATGCCCTGGAACACACACAAACACACAGAGTAAAACACACACAAACACACACGGGGTAAACACACGCCCACCATCCCCTGGAACACACAACACACACAGTAAAACACACACATGTAAACACACATAAACACACGCCCACCATGCCCTGGAACACACATAAACACACACAGGGTAAAACGCACACAAACACACACACACACGTAAACACACAACACACACAGAGTAAAACACACACAGACACACGCCCACCATGCCCTTTAACACACAACACACGCATGTAAACACACACAAACACACACCTAAACACACACACACACACACACGCCCACCATGCCCTGGAACACACAACACACACATGTAAACACACACAAACACACATAAACACAAACACACGCCCACCATGCCCTGGAACACACAACACACACACGTAAACACACACACAAACACACACACACACGCCCACCATGCCCTGGAACACACAACACACACACACTGAATAAAACACACATAAACACACGCCCACCATGCCCTGGAACACACTCATATAATCACACACACCATCACGCACACAATCACAATCACTCACACACAATCACACATAATAAAACAAACACACAGGGTTAAAGTGCTTGTGTCCTGAGGTTTGTATTGAGCATTAAACTTGTCACAATAAATACTATCGACCCTTTAAAGTCTGACGACAAACTAAATTCTAAATTCAGACGGAGGCAAAAGTGAAGTGAACATAATGTGATTCACTGAGAAACTGGGATTAACCTCAGAATATCACAAAATATGACAAGTCCAGGAGCCGAGCAGGACTGGAGTCGACTAAAGACCAGCCCTAACGGCCGATTAATCGACTAAAAGGGGGTGTGGCAGAAATATATCAAAACTGTAGAGTATTTCCATTTATCTAAAACAAACTGCACTGAAAAGAACTCAACTGTAGAGGTCATGCAAAAACAACTATTTATACAGAAAAGCACAAGGAGACAGTGTATTTATACGTTAAGACTCCAAAATCTTCTGCAAACTCACTTCATATCTTCTTGTTTTTGCCATGAAAATCATTTTGGAATAATTTAATATAAATAAAATGATAAGCCGTCGACTGAGATGCCATTGATTGACTGAACTACTACAGCCCTCCTACAGGGTTTATGCAGATTTCAGCAAATCGAATTTAATGGTTTTAATGCCACAATTCAAGACTTTTTATGCCATAATCAACGTCAAAACAAGACATTTGCAGATTTATTTAAACAGATGTTCAGTTTTATGCTTTTATCACGTCCAAACCTCTGACTTCTAACCGTCCACTGGGCATCAGAAGGACCAGAATATAATAAACTACTAGAATATTCAAAAAACCTAATTTACATGAAATTTAAACCAAACAAATGCATGTTCTGAACCCTGTCTTTTACTTTTTAGATGATTTGATCAAAGCTATTGTCATCTAGATTAAATGAATGCAATGGTTTTCAAGGTATAATCCTCAGACACGTGACATCAGAGCTGCTTCAAACACATTTAACTCTGGATTTTACTGCATTTGCTGGAATTTAATTGCAGATTATGACACACTTTGCATTTTTGATGAAGGTAAAATGCTGATTTTTAGCTTTTACTGGACAAATACTCACAGAAATGTTTAACTGCACAATGATTTTACATTTTACCAACAGATATTTTACCACAAATTATACTTAAAGTGAAGCGTTGAGGCTAGAAGTGTATTACCTCCATCATTTGTAACATTAAAGCTAAACTAACTGGCATTTCTATCCTGGGAATTCCAAAATGTTGCTAATTTTAGGTCATACAGACTTATTTAGGTCTGATCTCAGTGAAAAGCCGTCATGTTTTTGCCTCTGAACATTCTGAGATGTCAACAGTGTTTAAGAGTCTATTGTTATAAAAGTGTCTGCAGCGTGAATCAATGGGAGCTTTTGCGGCTCGTGTAATAAAACTTCATTTAACTTGAAGCACAAAACGGTCCAGAACAAAAGTGAAGGACGAGCGGCGCGGACTCGTTTGTTCTCGTGAACCACTTCATCCTAAAAAGCTCAAACAGTTTGACAAAAGTCTGCTCACCTTGACGCACCGAATGTTCGCCATGTTCATTCACAAACACGACGTGACGTGACGCGGCGTGACGTGACGTGACGACGTAACGAAGATCCTGAAGAGGACACGAGGCGCTGCTCTGTGCGACGTTTATCAGTGCGGTGTAATAAAAACTAGAGTGACATTCTCAAGGCTACAGCGGCGGCCATCTTGTGAATGGAAGAGAGGGAAATTATAATTGAAATCATATATATACATCTTTTTTTAAAATAATAATAATAATAATTGATTAAAGGGGTTTAATTCACAGGTGTATGGCCCCCAGACCATAGTTTGGACACTAAATTGTCATAAATGTATAATTGTGATCCTAATAATGCAAACACACTGGTTTATGAAAATGAGCTTTCATTCATTCTTTCTATAAACACTGCACTTTAAAGTTTAATAATCCAAATGAGCTCATGTTTTGTAATATTTAGATCTCCTCAGACTCGCCCTCGGTGCAGTTAATGGGGATTCTAATAAATAAATAAACTCTGCACTGGTCAATATTTTAAGCAGAATTAGCTCAAGTTTGTGTCGATACACCACATGAACACAAACTCTCTGATAGTTATTCTGCTTGTTTGAAAATAATAATAAGGTACCACTTCATAATAACTACATCTTTATTAGCCTTAACAAAGCATGAACAAAGACTTATGATTCAGGCTTAGACACCACTTAATTAAGATTAGCGTTAGGGTCGGGGTTAAACAATAGGGTTAGAGTATTAGTTAAGTAGTTACTAAACATGAATCATTCTTAATAAACTATTTGTTTAGTATGAATTAAGTCTTTGCCAATAATAATTATTCATAACCTCAGCTCACAATCAGTCACAACATGGCTGCTGGAAATGTAAGTTCTATGTCCAGAGTTTGTTTCTGAATGTAAATCCATGAGTTTGTAGTAGAATAAATAATAAAAACAAAAATATTCCAATTAAGTAGCTCTAAAGAGACGAAATAGTCGTGTAAAGTTTGAATGAGCAGAGTTAAATCTTTCTTAAAGAGTCAGAGTGAGAGATCTGTCTTACAGCTGGTCTTTGACGTGCGCAGAGGAAAGTCACGTGACCAAAGATCCTCCAATCAGAGCGAGGCCAGAGGAACGCCCCCGGCACAAATGAAGATTTAAATGAATGTATAATATTCATATAATATTCGGATTCGTTGCATTTCTCTGTTTAACATTTACAAAAGTTTGAGGTGAAAATGTACATTCACTGCTTTTCCTTTTATTCCATTTGTTCAAATAAAAATATATACATTTGTGTCGTGTCTTGTGATGTATCTGCTACTTTACTTTGAAATTTGACTTTTACCATTTCAGTTTTGCTCGTTCTGTTAAGTGTTTACAGTAAATAATTCAAGACTCAGTTAAACTAAAAAAATGTTCCTTTCCATTTGCACCTGGTGATTAAATAATTGAACATCCATGAAATAAATAGATTCAGTCTGGTGACTGACGTGTTTCATTATTTATTTTAAAAACATCAGTAACATTTTACTTAAAAAACATTTGATTTTTGTTTCCAGTAAACCTTCAAACCTTTGGCGTCTGGAGTCAGAGGTCGTTCTGTGGAGTCTGGGGTCATTCTGGGGTCGTCCTGTTGAGTTTGAGGTCGTTTTGTGGAGTTCGGGTCGTTGTGTGACGTATGAGGTCGTTCTGCAGAGTTTGGGTCGTTTGGAGGTCGTTCTGGGGTCGTTCGCTGGAGTCTGGGTCATTCTGGGGTCGTCGTGTGGAGTTTGGCTTGTTCTAGGGTCGTTTTTGTGAGTTCAAGGTCGTTTTGTATCGTTGTGGGGTCATTTTGTGAAGTTCAAGATTGTTGTGTGGAGCATGAGGTCATTCTGCAGAGTTTGGGGTCATTCTGTGGAGTTTGGGGTCATTCTGAGGTCAGTTTGTGGAGTTTGGGTCATTGTGTGGCGTATGAGGTCATTCTGCAGCGTTTGGAGGTCGTTCTGAGGTCGTCGTGTGGAGTTTGGGTTGTTCTAGGGTCGTTCTTGTGAGTTCGAGGTCGTTTTGTGAAGTTCAAGATCGTTGTGTGGATTATGAGGTCGTTCTGCAGAGTTTGGGGTCATTCTGTGGAGTTTGGGGTCATTCTGAGGTAATTTTGTGGAGTCCGGGTCGTTGTGTGGAGTATGAGGTCGTTTTGCAGAGTTTGGGATCAATCTGTGGAGTTTGGGGTCATTCTAGGGTCATTCTGAGGTCAGTTTGTGGAGTTCGGGTCGTTGTGCGGCGTATGAGGTCGTTCTGCAGAGTTTGGGTCGTTTGGAGGTCGTTCTGGGGTCGTTCGCTGGAGTCTGGGTCATTCTGGGGTCGTCGTGTGGAGTTTGGGTTGTTCTAGGGTCGTCCTTTTGAGTTGGAGGTCGTTTTGTAACGTTGTGGGGTCGTTTTGTGAAGTTCAAGATTGTTGTGTGAAGTATGAGGTCGTTCTGCAGAGTTCAGGATCATTCTATGGAGTTTGGGGTCATTCTGAGGTCATTTTGTAGAGTTCGGGGTTGTTGTGTTGGTGTATGAGGTCGTTCTGCAGAGTTTGAAGTCGTTTGGAGGTCATTATGGGGTCGTTCACCGGAGTCTGGGTCATTCTGGGGTTGTCGTGTGGAGATTGGGTTGTTCTAGGGTCGTTCTTGTGAGTTGTGGGGTCGTTTTGTGAAGTTATGGGGTTGTTCTGAGGTCGTTTTGTGGAGTTCAGGATCGTTGTGGGGAGTATGATGACGTTCTGCAGAGTTCGGGGTCATTCTGGGGTTGTTCTGTGGAGTCTGAGATCATTTTGTGGAGTTCGGGTCGTTGTGTGGCGTATGGGGTCGTTCTGCAGAGTTTGGAGTCGTTTGGAGGTCGTTCTGGGGTCGTTCGCTGGAGTCTGGGTCATTCTGGGGTCGTCGTGTGGAGTTTGGGTTGTTCAAGGGTCGTTCTTTTGAGGTGGAGGTCGTTTTGTGAAGTTATGGGGTTTTTCTGAGGTCGTTTTGTGGAGTTCTGGATCGTTGTGGGGAGTATGAGGTTGTTCTGCAGAGTTCGGGGTCATTCTGTGGTCGTTTTGTGGAGTTTGAGTCAGTCAGGGGTCGTTCTCTGGAGTTCAGGGTTGTGCCGTGGAGTTTGGGGTCGTTCTTAAGTCGTTCTGAGGTCATTTTCTGGAGATCGAGGTCATTCGGGGTCATTCTGTGGGGTCTAGGGTCATTCTCTGGAGTTCAAGGTCATTTGGGGTCATTCTCTGGAGTCTGGGATTGTTGGGGGTCGTTCAGTGGAGTCTGGGCTCATTCAGTGGAGTCTGGGGTCACTCTGATGTTGTTCTGTGGAGTCTGGAGTCATTCTGTAGAGTTTGGAGGTCGTTCTTAAGTCGTTCCGAGGTCGTTCTGTGGAGTCGGGGCTCGTTCTGTGGAGTCGGGGCTTGTTCTGTGGAGTCTGGAGTTGTTCTGTGGTCGTTCTGTAGAGTTTGGGGGTCGTTCTTAAGTCGTTCCGAGGTCGTTCTGTGGAGTCGGGGCTCGTTCTGTGGAGTCGGGGCTTGGTCTCTGGAGTTCGGGGCTCGTTCTGTGGAAGGCAGAGTGTCGTGTCGTTGCATCTCCAGAATCGGGGTCAGAATCACAAACCCCACAACAACACAACTCACTACCTCAGCACAGAACAGCCAACGTGCCTGATGTTACTGCACCAGAATTCAAAATCAAAGTCGCAATTCGAGTCGCTGCAATTATCAGAGACAGGACAAGATCTCGCGCTACGAAATGACCGAAAGATGCACAAAAATGTACAGTTATCTTGTGAGATTTTTCCCCCTCACTCAGAAAAAAGGGAACATTCACTCCCTGAAGCTGGTGAGCTACACATTTGAGGTTCTTCTAATAAGAGTTTGTAAAAGTAGAACCTCACAAGTTAAACATTGCAAGAAGATAGAATGAACTTTCCAAATATAATGCTGCTGAGTTACACATTTTAGACGCCGTAGTTTAAAAAAAAAAAAAAAAAAAACTGCTACAATTAAAATCAAAAACAAATCTTGTGAGGCTAAAATTATGAACAGAATTGCAGTTTTTGTTTTATAAAATTAGTCAAAAACTCCTCTTGTTGACCCAATCTCAATCTCAATCACCCCGTCTTTAATTATTAACATATTGAAAATGCTGCAATTATTCAGATTAAAACCTCAAACCTTTTCCCCTTTACCCCGATCACAAAAAACTAGATCATGAATAATAGAAACGGCAGACTTTAAAGGTTCAAAGCTAAGGTGACTATGTATTTTTTGGGGTATTTTCACATAAAATGCCTTATTTCTACATGAAAACATGACATGATGAAAACTTGCAACACATTTTTTTCTTACATTTATGTGACTAAACTACAGGAGGAGTTTAACATTGATATCTTTAAATTTAAGATGTTTCCCTGTTCACCTGCAGTGCCTCTGAAGGCTGAAAAGTGCAAATAGAAGAGAAAATCTCTCGTCAAACATGTTTAGCTCCTTCCCACTCGTCAGTCTGTCTCGGGGCAGCTGTGGCCACAGAAGTGTGGCTGCGTCTCGCTGTGACAGACGTCATGAATGAAGCAGCGTCTGAGTCACAAGAAAAACACTTAAAACCTTTTTATGAAATTATATCTCAATAAACGCTTTTACGGTGATTGAACAGTGGAAAGATTCGATTTGTGTCCATTTAAATCTTATGTATGATGCTTTTACAACTCTTGATTTAATTTAAGCCTTTTCTGGTCTCCAACGGCAACGGAGCCAACAGTCACCGTGGCAACAAGCTGCAGTCTTTTCCATCAGAACGAGGACCAAAACAAGGTCTAAACCAGCTCTAAGCCAGGTCTAAACACTCAGGGAGCTGTAGGCCCGACTAAAGATCAGAGTTTATTTAAAAAATATATATTTAAAAAGGTAACTTTTTACATTTTGGACTTTTTATATAAAACTAGTTAAGAGTGGCTTTGTTTTTTAATAAAAATCACAAAATCAGGACTAAAGCAGAACTTAAGTGAGACTCTGGGCACCACACCTGGGACTAACCCCGAACTAAACCTGGACTGAACCAGAGCCAAATCGAGTCCACATGAGGACTAAAATGTGCTCAAACCCGGTCAGAATCTTTAGATCATAAACCAGGACTAAAGCAGGTCTAAACCAGGACTAAAGCAGGTCTAAAGCAGGACTAAAGCAGGACTAAAGCAGGACTAAACCAGGATAAAACCAGTACTAAACCAGGACTAAAGCAGATCTACTGTAAACCAAGGCTAAATTTGATCTAAACCAGGATGAAATCGGGTCTAACCAACCAGGTGCAAAACTAACTTGATTCTAAACCAGGACTAAACCAGGACTAGACCAGGACTAAAGCGGGTCTAAAGCGGGTGCAGTTTCCTCGGTTGAAGCGGCCGTTCTCTGCAGACGTTCAGGTCCGTGGGAAAGACAGTAGACTGTATAGTTATCTCCCAGATCTGGTGTGATCCTAAAACTATACAAACTACTACCTCACCCCACAGCACCCACAGAGCACCCACAGAGCACCCAGACAGCACCCACAGAGCACCCACAGAGCACCCACAGAGGACCCAGAGAGGACCCAACACAGCACCCAAAGAGCACCCAACACAGCACCCAAAGAGCACCCAGAGAGCACCCAGAGAGCACCCAACACAGCACCCAAAGAGCACCCACAGAGCACCCAGAGAGCACCCAACACAGCACCCAGAGAGCACCCACAGAGCACCCAACAGAGTACCCGGAGAGCACCCAACAGAGTACCCAGAGAGCACCCAACAGAGCACCCACAGAGCACCCAATACATCACCCAGAGAGCACCCAACACAGCACCCACAGAGCACCCACAGAGCACCCACAGAGCACCCACAGAGCACCCATAAAACACCCAAAAGGCACATTTTGATTGGTTCACTTGGAGCTTTTTTCCGATAAGATTCGAGCTGTCGATTGTTGAATAAAGAACGACTACTAAAGAGCTAAATTCAGCTATTTATTTACAGCAGCTCATGTTTTTTAAGGATAACATATGTTCCCTTTCGAGTCATTGTACCAGAGGCGTAAGAATGAGTTTCTATTTTATCATTTATGTATTTTCTTCAATATTTCGCACTTTAAATTATCATGACGGGCCAAAACAAGACGCAAAAAGCAGACCGAATAGAAAATAATCCATTCTCAAACTCTGACTTGACCTTGTGATAAACACCGTATTTCCACTGATGCTAACTTATATGTTGAGCACTTCGCAAAACAAAGCTAGCACACGTTAGCATCAGCCGTTTCCTGTTTATCGAGACCCAAAATCTAATATTTCCAGGTCATAACCATCTAACGTTATCCAAAGCCAATGAATTACGCAAAGAGGGGTTAAAACCATAGAACTATAATAAAACCTGGAAGATGAATCCAAAATGGCCGCCCTGTTTATCCCTATGGAGTGAGCTCATTGGCGCATGACCCCAAAAAAGTTTCTTACTTCCGCATTTACTTCCTGAAACGGAGGCGGCCATCTTTGCTTTAGGGCGCCACGTGACGACAATCCCCCACTTCATAAAAAAAAACTGTAATTTCTGTGATTTTAGAAATGGTAGAAAAGAACATTTCCTTCTATTTTATTAAAATACTGATAATAATTCAGTCCTGTCTGTGATTATAATGTGACATTTTAGAAAAAGGCTGGGCCCAAGAGGCTGCAGTACCTCGCACGGCCACTAATCAATCTGGGACACAGACAGAGGAGGCGTGGCTTATCCAGTTCATTTAATACATCCATGGCTAAAAGGCAGCGAGAGTCTTTGGAGAGAAGGGAAATAAATGCAGAAAAAGCTGAGTTCAAACAGGACGTAGTTTCCCGTTTACTCTAGCTTTAGCCACGTGTCACACGCAAAGTTAGATTTGCTAAACGTCTTTTTGTGAATCGCTGGCATCGGCCTCAGGATATGATTTATTTATTAAGAATTAATTAAGTTTTGTTGCTCCAAAGTGAACCGGGTCTGGGGTAAACGGGGCCAGTGTAAACGTGGCTAACAAGCACCCGCAAAGCACCCGTAAAACAAACATACAGCACCCACACAGCACCCAACAAGGTACCCAACACGGCACCCGAACACAGCACCCATGAGGAGACAGAGGCACGTAGCCAAAGTAAAAGGTCCTAAAATCAAAATTTGACCCAAAGAAAGTCACATCCTGAAGGGGTTTGCTGCGTTTCTTCACTTGCGGGAGGGCATCTGAACACTTCACCTGCAAAACAAAAACAAATCATTTCAAAAAGTGTGAACAGAACTCTTTAACATGTTTACGCTGAAACGATGTGGACTTTACAGACTCGAAAAAACATCGTTATCGCACTTGATATCGCGATTTGGACGACAGAATCTAAGGTTTTTTAGGATTTTTTTAGTTTTGACTTTATTTGTTGGAATAAAACCTGTTGTCAACGTATACGATAGTTTTACACCAATAAAGTGACGGCTTCTGAAGAAAAGTTGACAAATGTGTTGAAATTTACAGGAACTAGAGCAGATTTTTTTTTAAATGACTCACAAAAGGACAATTTACAACCAAAAAACTACATTTTCTGAAAATTTAAACAAACCCCATATATATTTATCTGTCAAATAATAATTTCCGTGACATTAAAGGTGGTTTTGGCCTAATCACTACGACATGGTTGCTCGGTAACCGTTACAGACTGTCCAAGTGTGACAACCAGGAAGTAAAAAATTTAAGCTAAAAACTGGGATGAAAATAGTTAAAGTGCCTCTGACAGGTCGGACTCATGTGACTAAATACAGGTGACATAAATATATGTAAAGTTTTGCTAAAAGAAATAATTATTTTATCATGATTTAGCAATTTTGGAAATTTATTATTATTTTTTTCTCTATTGTATATAATTTGGTTTGGTATATGGACAGCCAAATAAACTTATTCATTCATTCATTCAATTTAAAAAAAAACTTTTGTAATATCACTTCCTGGTTGAAAATGATGACATCACACCAGGAAATTACTTTGTACCTGGGGCTAAAACTCAGCTCATGTCACAGATTTTTTTAATTTGACAAATAAACATACATGTGAACACCTTTATTTTGTTAAATTAACATTTTAAGAATAAAAAAGTTGTTTATTTTGGGTAAATGATGCATAACCTGTGGATGGAGTGAGTCTCACAATGTGATGTCATCAGTTTTTTACTTCCTGTAATTTTCAACAGATTTTTCAACTTTTCTCCTCAAACTACAACTCGATTGTTGTAAAACTAGATTAAAAAAAAAAAAAAAAAAAATGTACAATAGGTATTAATCCACCAAATAAAATCAAAATCAGAACATCGTCAAACCCTGTCATACGCACTTTAATTCTTTAGTAGAATCTTAACTGTAACGATCTTGACTGTGTTTTAGTAAATTAGACACTTTAAATGCATTCATCTTGCGTTTCTTGTGCGCCTGAGCTCGTTTTTACTTTTGACCGATCAGACTCAAACGTTAATAATCCCTGATAACACTTTATTTTGTTAAATGACTGTTTAAACTGTCACAAAAATGCGTCAGTTGCTGCTGTTCTCAAAGGTACGTCCCTTTTGATGACGTCACAGAGGGATTCAGCTCCGCTTCCTGTCATTTTAGACTTCTAAATTTCTTCACAAACTGCAACTTCACGGATGTAAAACTATAATAAACAGTTACCACAGGTGCCCTCCCACTAAACTAAGTCAGAATTAGAACATTTATCAGAACCTTCAGACAGACTTTAACCTTTATTTAGCCATAAAAAGCACAAGAGTGAATGAATGATGCATTAAAGGGCGACAGGATTTTGTCATTTTCTAATTTTGACTTCATTTGGCGTCTTAATACCTGCTGTAAATACGAATTATAGTTTTAAACCAATCAGGTCGCTGTTTGTGGCGAAAAAATTTAAAATCTGTTGAAAATTACAAGTAAAGATCGATGACGTCACACTGGTGCGACATAATTTACAACCAGGAAGTAAAATAAAAAATATTAAAAATTGCTTCACTGGGATGACATTTGTAAAGAATTTTATAAACATTTTAAATACATTTATCCTGACTTTATTTTAGTTAAACAAACGGCACTTTAAATACTAGAAGAAGCGTCTGGAAAAGCATTATATTCGTTTCAACTTCCTGTTTATAAAGACATGTCTTGAAATAATATGAATTGTTAATTGCTATGGCAACAGTTCTGAGTTTCCATTACTCTGAAAGCCATAGAATCGTCTTTTTATTGTATTTTACAGCTTAAAGTGCATGACAGGTTTTCGTGATTTAATTTTGACTATATTTGGTGCATTTATACTTGTTGTAAATATAAGTGATAGTTTTCCACCAATCAGGAGCTGTTTGGGGAGAAAAGTTGAAAAATCCGTAGAAAGTTACAGGAAGTAAACACACTAATGACATCACACTGAGGAGACAAAGGTTTTGCATAATTTACACAAAATACACTACTTTTTTGACCCTTTTATACATTAATTCTACAAAAAAGGTGCTCACGTGTATTTTTTATTTGTAAAATTTAAAAGATCTGTGACATTGGAGGAATTTAGCGCACTGTACAGTGTGGTTGCTATGGTAATTTCCTAGTGTGATGTCATCATTTACAACCAGGAAGTAAAACAAAAAAAAAATAAAAATTGCTAAACTGGGATAAAATTTGTGAAGTATTTTAGCACAGTTTGAAATATATTTATCTGAACTGCTTTTTAGTGAAATGAGTCGTCCAACCTGTCAGAGACCCTTTAACTGGGACTCAAGGTGGTAAAGTCGCTAATAGAGATGGGACAATAAACAATAATATCGTTTATCATGATAAAAAGGGAAGACAATAGTCGTTTGTGCTACATTTTGTACAATCGACAACAAAGATAATCACCGTTTTGTCACCAGATTGTGCAGAACAAAGCAACTTACCCTTCACGTTCTCCTCTGGATCGTTTTTGTTTTCACTTATAATAAAGTACAAATATGTCAGAAGTTATTTATAATGAGAAAGTAATGTCTTTATATGTCACATTTTCAAACTGTCACCCATTTTAATAACTGTCGTGATATTATCGTTAATCGCAATTATTTTGGCCGTGATAATCGTGACATTATATTTCAATATCGTCCCAGGCCTAGTCGCTGATAATTGTGAACCAAAAAGAATAATGTTAAAATAAAATGACTCAAGTAAAAGTACAAATTAGTGCTCAAAGAAATAAAAATAAGAGTTTAAAAAGTGTTTGGGGAAACTCCTGCTCCTGTAAGATCTGATTAATAATTTTAAACGACTATAACGAAGGAGAAAACACAAAATCTGGACTTTTCAAAGGATCGACGCATAAATGAGACAAACTAAATTATATCTAAAGGAACGGAGCAAATTCAAATCATTTCATCATCACTTCCTGGTTGTAAATGATGACATCACACGAGGAAATTAAAATATATGTGAACGCCTTGTTGAATTAATGGGTTTTGAGCCTTTAAACATTAATTAGTGTAAAGTAGTTTATTTTGGATGGAATGAGTCCCTCCTGTGATGTCATCCATTTCTTTTTATTTCCTCTAATTTTCAACAGATTTGTCAACTTTTCTCCACAAACGGCAACTTGATTTGTATAAAACCAGATTTTTTTTATCCACAGTAGGTATAGACCCTTTAAAAAAACATTGTAAATTCAGATGAAGTGCAACATAATGTGATTTCACTGAGAAACTGGGATTAACCTCAGAATATCACAAAATATGAAACATGTACATGATTTTGGAAACGTAAAACCACTCAGACACATTTATTATTATTTGTTTTACATCATGTTTTAGGAAATTATGATAAACTCTTTGCATTTTTAATGAAGAACAATCCAGATTTATGGGTTTTACTTGAAAAATACTCACAGAAATGTTGAGCCCACAATCATTTTTCATTTTATCTAGAGATATATTAGATACTGTTCCATAAATCAGATTCTTTTGAAGCTAAAACACAATTTTAAGGACAGAAAATTGTATTTTGTCCATTGTTTGTTACAGAAAAGCAAACTAACTGACCTTTCTACTCTGGAAATTCAAATGTGTTGCTTTTTTCCAACACAAACACTTAAAACCATAGAATTTAGATCAAATGTGAGACAATCATTCAAACATTTACAACTTCATTTTGCCTCCGTTCCAGAATTTTGATGACATTTTAAAGGGTCTATAAATACACCAATTAAAAATCAAAATTAAAAAAATCGTTAACACCGGTCACACGCACTTTAATGCCACACTGTGGAGCATTTTAAGCAATAAACATTTTTAGATTAAAGTTGCACCTTTAAACATCAATTTCTAGAAGTTCAAATCATTTCTTTTAGTCAACATAAGATTTACTCACAGTGAGAAGAGGAGAAGCACTTTTACTCAAGAGCTGCCTTGAGGGACAGGAATCGTTGATTGCTATGGCAACAGAGCTGTTTTCATCACCACAAACCCACAGAATCTTCTCTTTATTGTATTTTCAGGTCCACGAAAAGAAACAAACACGACCAGGTCTGACCCAGGACCAAGTCACAAAACACGGACTGCCCCAGAATGTCACTGCACGGCCAAGTTTAACAGTTTGGAGTCTGAAAACTACTGCGATTTTAACAAAAGTCCCTGTGGTGTAGCTGAACCAAACTCTAACCGGGACTGAATGAGGAGAACTGCACCAAACGGACCGAACCAGAACCAGAACACGGCCATAGAACCAGAACCGAGCCGGGACCGACACAGTGGACCTCGGTGTTCGTGCTCCGTTTCTGTGCACGGCCTTTGCTTTGCGCACATCTTCAGCCGAACCAGCGCAGTTCCGTCACGTATCGCTCCACTCCGCGGCGCGTTTTCCGCTCGTGCGCCGCGCCGTCGTCCCGCGCGCTCCTCCCGGCCGCCCCTCGGACCCTCCCGCGCCTCCAGCCCCCCTCAGAGCCCCTCCAGCCCGGGATGTTCTCAGGCTAACCCGCTGTCAGCTAACACAGGCGCAGAATTGGCGCGGCACCCACGTCTTCTCCCCACGCGCCGTTACGCACAAACCCACGCACACACGAGCGCGGCGCGGGGCTCCGGCCGCGTTCACGTCTCCCGTGGCTTTAATCGCGTCGTGGAGAAGGAGCGGAGAGCCGTACCGTGCGCCGCGGGGTCCGGGGGAAGCCAGGCGCGCTGTCCTCGCCATGTTTCCTCGCGGGGCGCTCGGGAGGCGGCGCGTCACGGCGTGCGTAATGTGCGTAACCTGTGCGTAAAATATCTCGAGAGTTTCAGAGGAGCGCGCCCCCCAACGAGACTTCAAGAACGTGGAAGCAGAAAAAAACACTGGGAAAATGTATGGCCTGGAAAAATAAAACAACTACGTTTGAATAAACAGCGTGTTGTATTTATATATATGTTTAAAAAAAAAGTTTGATTAAAAAAAAGTTTGATTTCCCGTGAAAATTAGACTAGTTTCTGTTTTAAAAGAAACGTTTGTTTTTATGATAAAAGTTTGTTTTGGTGAGGTTTCTGTTTTAAATTAGAAAAAAAGTTTCTGCTTTACTGGGATTTTTTTTTCTTTTTCAAAAAGCAGGAAATTCTGAAAAGTTGTTCACTTTTCCCACAAGAAATAACTTTTCCTATAAAGACACATTTCTCATAAAAATGCTTTCTCTTGAAAACTAAATCTTTTCTTTTCTAAATTTTCATTTTTCACATAAAACCAAAACCTTGCCTTGTTAAGACAAACACTTTGTTCATTATAAACAGAAACGTTTCTGATACAAACTATTCTCATAACAAGATGTTTGCTGTGTTTACATAAAATGATTCATAAGAATTACTAGTTTCTGTATTTGTTTTTTAGAAGTTTTTATGAGTATAGTTTGTGTTCATGGGTTTTTTTTTTTTTTTTTTTTTTTTGTTTTTTTAGATTTAAACACTTATTCCCTAACAAAAGGTAAAAGTAAAAGTTTTCTTTTTTGTAGCACATCTTTTAATTGTGGACAGGAATAAATAAGTAAATATTCTAAAAAAAAATTTGTCGAGGCCCTTTTTGCATATTTTGTCAGGTGTGAACAAGAAATCAGATTATTCTCCTCACATCTTTGTCTTTGTGGATTTTAACACGTTTAACATAACTATGACAGGTTGGACTCGTGTAACTAAAATACAAGTAAGATAAATATATTTAAAGAGTCGCTAAAGAAATGTATAATGAATTTTTTTGGTTTGTAAATGATGACATCACACGAGGAAATCAAAATATATGTGAACACCTTGTTGAATTAATGTTTAAAGGGTCAAAAAAGTAGTTTCTTTTGTGAAATGTACGCATATCCTTTTGGATGGAATGAGTCTCCCTCCTGTGATGTCATCCATTTCTTTTTACTTCCTCTAATTTTCAACAGATTTGTCAACTTTTCTCCACAAACGGCAACTTGATTTGTGTAAAACCAGAATTTTTATCCACAGTAGGTATAGATCCTTTAAAAGTTTGTAAACAAAAACATTGTAAATTCAGACGGAGGCAAAAGTGAAGTGGAACATAATGTGATTTCACTGGGATTAACCTCAGAATATCACAAAATATGAAAAATGTAGATGATTTAGTGTCAGTAAAAGCCTCAGACACATGTGAGTGACATCAGAGCTGCTTTAAACACATTTATTATTGTATTTTACATTAAGTTTTAGGAAATTATGATAAACTCTGCATTTTTGATGAAGGAACAATCCAGATTTATGGGTTTTAGTGGAAAAATACTCAGAAATGTTGAGCCCACAAACAATTTTCATTTTATCTAGAGATATATTAGATACTGTTCTATAAATTAGATTCTTTTGAAGCTAAAATACAATTTTAAGGCTAGAAAATTGTTGTTGTTGTGCATCGTTTGTTACAGAAAAGCAAACTAACTGACCTTTCTACTCTGGAAATTCAAATGTGTTGCTCTTTTCCAACACAAACACTTAAAACCATAGAATTTAGATCTAATGTGAGACAATCATTGAAACATTTACAACTTCCTTTTGCCTCCGTTCCAGAATTTTGATACACACATTTTAAAGGGTCTATAAATACACCAATTAAAATCAAAATTAGAAAATCGTTAACACCTGTCACGTGCACTTTAATGCCACACTGTGGAGCATTCCAAGCAATAAACATCTCAGCGGATTAAAGTTGCACCTTTAAACATCAATTTCTAGGAGAGTCCGTTTAGTCCAGACAATGATTACTTTCTCATTCATCCTTAGTTTTCTGCTCATTTGATTCAAGAATGTTTGACAAATCCTGTACCGTCGTTCATTTGAGGATTAAAAGTGCTCGGAAAATTCCATTCATGTTTGAGTGCGGATGATAGTGACAAAAAATTTAATCTCTATATGTATTATTTTAGTAAACGTGCTAAAATGTGTCTATAAAAGGTTCAAGTGTCGCAGAAAACATGAATAAACCATAAAATTAACCCAAAAAATGCAAAAATACCACCTTAAACTTGTGCGAGAAGTGTCTGTAAAACAAAACTGCGAGAAAAATGTAAAAGTAAAAAAAAATTCATTCATGTTTGTGTTTCGATAGTGACAAAAAATTGAATCTCTATATTATTTTAGTTAACGAGCTAAAAATTGTTGCAGAAAACGTGAATAAAACATAAAAACCCAAAAAATGGAAAAACTCCACCTTCAACGTGTGAGAGAAATGTCTGTAAAACAAAACTCTGCGAGAAAATGTAAAAAAAAAACCAACAGTTTTAGAGTCCGTTTAGTCCTGACAAAGATTACTTTCTCATCCTTAGTTTTCTGCTCATTTTGATTTAAGAATGTTTGACAAATCCTGTACCGTCTTTCATTTGTGGATTATTTCGGAAAATTTCATTCATGTTTGTGTGTGCGGATAGCGACAAAACATTAAAACTCTATTATTTTAGTTAACGTGCTAAAAAGTGTCGCAGAAAACATGAATAAAACATAAAATTAACAAAAAAAATGCAAAAATACCACCTTAAACTTGTGAGAAAAGTGTCTGTAAAACAAAACTCTGCAAGAAAAATGTAACGTAAAAAAATTCCATTCATGTTTGTGTGGATAGCGTCAAAAAATTAAATCTATATTATTTTAGTTAATGTGCTAAAATGTGTCTGTAAAAGGTTCAAGTGTCTCAAAAAACGTGAATAAAATAAAAAAAATGCAAAAATACCACCTTAAACTTGTGAGAAAAGTGTCTGTAAAACAAAACTTTGCAAGAAAAATGTAAAGTAAAAAAATTCCATTAACATTTGTGTGTGCGGATGATAGATAAAAATGTAAAAAATTAAATCTCTATATATTATTTTAGTAAACGTGCTAAAATGTGTCCGTAAAAGGTTCAAGTGTCTCATAAAATGTGAATAAAACTTAAAATTAACAAAAAAATTGCACAAATACCACCTTAAACTTGTGAGAGAAGTGTCTGTAAAGCAAAACTCTGCGAGAAAAAAACCCAGACATTTTTTTACTAAAAGAATAAATTTTATTTCAGCACTGTAAGTCATTTCCCACCAGTACAAACTTGACTGCCATCTGGACTCTCTTGGCGTTTCTCCCCTCCCTCTGCGAGATCAGACCACCGACAACCAGACGAAATTAAAAAAACATCTTCCTTTGTCTTTCCACAACAGTCTGGTGCTTCCATAATGCTAACAATGATGACAAATTATACCAACTGGAATTAAACAGCAATAATGAAGATAATAATTATTCTATTACAATATAATTAGGATATCTTAGTCTTTATGCTGCACAGATAGTTTCGGGTGGGTTCTGAAGTACATGTATTGGTACAAAGGCATTATTTATCGTAAAAATGGGGTGGTTTTTGACGTGAAAGTCGTTTTCTTGAACTTGGGGAGGGGCAGTGGCAGTTCAGAGCAGTCAGACAGGAAAAGGAGAGCAAAAAAACGAAGTCCAGGAACAAATAGAGTTCAGATAAGACACAATTTGGACGCTTTTGGATGTTTAGAATTCAAAAATATTGAGAATTAAGTGCTATTAAAATGCATTTCAAGAGCAATTTTGTGTTTTTGGTCACATCATTTCATATTTTTTTTAGCACCATCACTGAAATATGATTTAATATTGCAACATTTCCAGATAAAACAGAATAAAAACTAAAATTTTACAACATAATTTCAGCACGAAGCTCTGTCATGTTGGTTCATTTTCCACAAATTTGAACAAACTGAATTTCTCTTTCAATTTTTCCTAATAATGGTTTGGTCTCACTTAAAACAAAACTCCTTTTCAACAAAAATTTCTTGCGGTTTGGGGATGATGTTGCAGTGGAAACGCAATTTAAAACGAAAATACATTTAACTTACTTACATTATACTTTTGCCGAACAATGAATCACAATTTGCGTTTTTAGAGGAAAATTCAGTCGTCAAATCTGTGGAATTACAAAGTGACAAGACAAAGGTTTACAACAAAATCACAATTTTCAGTCAATGGCGCAACCCGGAAATAAAAATTGCGCTGATGTTCAAAAATTTCAGATGGAGGGCAGCGGAAAATCAGATAAAAACGAGAAATTTCAAAGAAAAAAATGTCAAACTGAACTTTTTTGTTGCAATTTAGGTCCAAAAACGTATTCTAGCGACAACAATCAAGCCTTTTGTTTGATAATTCAGCTTTTTTTATACCGAAGAAAGCAAATTCTTCCAGATGTTGAGCTTTGTGCCGGTTCTCGTTTCATGTGAACAGACCCAGAAATGAGCGATTTAAAACATAAAACATCTGCTTTTTGACAAATCCACAGCTGCCCTCCATCTTCATTTTTAAACCGGCTTTTTCGAATTGTACAACTTCATACAAACGCGACTAATGACGATTGTTTTAGGTTTTTTCTTGAACCAAATCGCCCGTTTTCCCTGTCCTGTCTGAGTCTCTTCAAAAACCACAATATACTTCTACTCTGGTAAACTCGCTGAAAACTTGTGCTGTCTTTTACACTTTAAAAATCACATCTGAAAACTCGTTATTTGGGGGCAAACTGTCGATATGAGGGGGATATATATATTTCATAAGGGTTTAAATTGAAATCTAAGCATACTTTGGTTCGTAACGTTCAAGAATAATGTTTTTTAGCTTTGTGCAAGGGTGCAGATTACAACTTAGATCGATACGATTTCTGTCTGGGGTTATTTTGAAACCGAACTTAGTGCAGACGACCATTTTAAAGGTGCACTGTGGAACTTTTCCGGTGGAGGAGCCGCCTTCCGCCTGCAGGAGGTGTCACTGAGAGCGATCGAAGCCAAAGATCGGAAGTTCAATTATGCTGCGGTTCGGTCGTCCTCAAAAGTCGGATTTTTTGAGTTTCGACCGTTAAAGTACAAGTCGGCCAATAAATTCAATAAATACAAGCTGGAATGATATTTTTGGGACTTATTGTGTGTACATTTTCTTGGGACTAGTAGCTATTTTTGTTATTTTTTTAGTTTCTTAGAGTTGAACAACTAACTTTCATAACAAATTATAGATATAAACTAATGATAAATGTGTTTTATTTGGCTTTATACTTTTTACAGATCATGTTTTTCAAAGATCTTGTAGATTTAGAAAAGGGTTTACAGTAATTCTGTAGCTTTAGAGTTATTTTATCAGAAATTTCAATATCGTTTATCGTGATAATTTGATGTAGCAATATATCGCACTTCAAAATGTCGATGTATAAGTAGATCTGGAACATAACGATTTCTAATGTGTTATCAGTCTCTTTTACTCTATAAACAATCATATTTTAAGTTAAAGATGAGCTCAATGTCTGAGAAAACACAACATTTAGCCGCTAATAAACTGAGAAACATCGAGGCCAATTGACTTTAGCGTCAATTTGGTGCGTTTGGTGTGATATTTTAAGCATTTCATCTAAAAATAAATGTTATAAAACTTTCTTTGCAAACTCTATTCACCGCAAATGACAGCCAGAAAACATTAACCGTTTGAACCGTCAATTTATGAATGAAAATAGTCAAGCTAACGACGCTAATTCAGTAAATGACTCAAATTGGGAAAAGAGCGAGGCTAGGCTAAATCTTAAGTTAACTTTTAGACACTTTGGGATTTGAATATTTAAAACATTAATAAAATAAAGAGGAATCCCGTTAAAATCCGTCCTATGTGAAAGCTGTAGGTCCATGTCAGTCAAACACGAGCAAACGGCGACAAAAAATACATGTTGGAGTTAGAAAATCCAACATGGCTGCTTCTCTTTTTTTGGTAAAAGTTTGACAGTTAAAATATGGATAGTACTTTTGTCATTTTCCGTTCAGTTGCGTTCTACTGTCCGCTTTTGAGCCCGAGCAGATATAAATGCGCCGTTGTGCTAATGTTGCTAGTGCGCAAACATGCTAATGTCAAAAACAGGCCCTCTCAGATGTGGACTTATAACTTACAAACGAATAACAATGTCTGGGTCGATAAACTAACTTAACTGAATGCACATTTTGTCTGATTTGTTCACTTTTCTTGTTTTGTTTTGTCGTTTTGCTGCACAAACTGTAACATACTGCTAATTGTTCCTAAGATTTGACGACAGGAACACAGGAATTATAAAAACGTCATTACGAAGCGGGAGTTCCGACCTCCGAGGACGACTGGAACACAGCTTTGTACGCCATTATTATTGCTTTGCTTGGAGAGTTTAAGTTTCTGTGCTGTTGTGCTAATGTTGCTAACGTGCTAATATGCTAATGTCAAAAAAGGCCCTCTCAGATGTTGATTTGAAATCTACAAACGAGTAACAATGTCTGGGTCGATAAACTGACTTAATTGGATCCACGTTTTGTCTGATTTGAGCGCTCTTTTGTTTTTTTCTTCTTTTTTCTTTTGTTTGGTCGTTTCGCTGCACAAACTGTAACGTAATGCTAAATGTTTCTCCAATTTGATAACTGGAACACAGAAATTCTAATAAAACTTCAATACAAAGTGCAAATTCCGACCTCCGAGGACGACTGGAACGCAGCATTGTACGCCATGGAAATTTTAAGGTTTTTAAAAGTTATTTTCTGAATAAATGCGAGCCGAATGGTCGTTGAAATCACCGCAGAGCATTCCGTTTGAACTAAAACGGCAGCTCCAGCACCAGAAAAGTTATCGTACACCTTTAAATTTAAACAAACGGGCAATATTTACTTATACTTACTACATTACAAGTGGTGAAGTGGTCTAAGGATGCCATATAAAATACAGGTAAGGAAAATTGCAATCATAACAGTTGAAATCTCTAGGTTGGCTAAGCGCATTTCAGTACTAGGTTAACTGAAGCAATGGTAGGATTAGATTAGATGTAATAACATTAAAATAGTAAGAAAAACACATTTGCACAATTGAATAAAACAGTTTGATTTTTTTTTTCAACTTTTTCTTTTGAGACTGGCTAGATACATACAGTAACGGATTATCCACGTTAATATAAGTTTACTGTTAATTGGGTAAGGGGCGGGGCAGCCCAGAGAAAGAGAAAAAGGTGGCCAATAGAAAATGGTTTTAGAGCTAAAGAGGATGTACCGGAGGGGGAGGAGCTCGTGTGTTAAATATATGAGTTTGTGTGTTTAAAGCTTACAGAGGTGGACAGAAAGTTTACACCAATCCAGTGAATGCGTTTTGTGTGCGCTGGGTCTGAAGAAAAGGTCCGATTTTATGCATTTACACGGGTTTTTTTTCCAGGAGACGTGTTTACTTTTGAGTTTAAATGATTTTAAAATGCTGCAACTAATGATTGTTTTAGTAGTCGGCAGTCGAACAATTATTTCTGTTGTATACTGAGACATTTCTATACATTTTTAACCAAATAAAAGGTTGAAATTTGACATTTTGAGTTAATAAAGTTGCCGTCTTTGTTATAAAAGCTGTTTTCGTAGGTGTTTTAGAGTCTGTTTAGTCCAGACAATGATTACTTTCTCATTCATCCTTAGTTTTCTGCTCATTTTGATTCAAGAATGTTTGACAAATCCTGTACCGTCTTTCATTTGAGGATTAAAAGTGCTCGGAAAATTCCATTCATGTTTGTGTGCGGGTGATAGTGATAAAAAATTAAATCTCTATCTATATTATTTTAGTTAATGTTCTAAAATGTGTCTGTAAAAGGTTCAAAGTGTCGCACAAAATGTGAATAAAACATAAAATTAGACCAAAAAATGCTAAAATACTACCTTAAACTTGTGAGAGAAGTGTTTGTCGTCTCTTTTGGTGGTCGTTTTTTAACACTTTTAATAATTTACGACACTTAATTTTGTAATTTTGCAGATCTTCAAAACAACAAGTCCAGTTACCATTTTTTCTCTCTCGATTTGTTCCTTTTAACCGGAGACTGAATTGTTTTAATGTTAACAAATGTCACTTCAATTCAATTCAGTAAATGCAAACCTACTTCTTTTGAAATGACGCTTTCAAGAGTCGTTTTAGATTAATATCGTGTTTTATAACGAAAAAAACGTGTAAAGTAAGGAAAAATATATATTCCAGATTACCCCTTTATGATGTCACAAGGTGGATCAAGGTGTTTAAGCTGCGACAGGCTAAATACGCAAGATTGTTCGAACATAAATGAAACGTAACTCGGCTGTTTGTGAGTTTTTGATGCGAAAACAGCCCGAAAACGTCTCTAAAACCGTAACGTACTTTGCATAACATCGGACCTTTAACATGAGTGTGATTCAATGCATGTAGTTTATAAAATTTCAGGAAAACAACACGACGATGGGACAGACGGGGAAGGCGATAGAAAGTGTCAGAGTAGCAGGGGCGGGTGCAGGATACGAAGCATAAAAATCACCAATAATAATAAAACTATCGAACTAAATCAGACGAGGACGAAAAGCGGGACACTACATCTCGGATCGTGTTTGACTTTTTCCATTTCTAGCTACGGCGTTAACTCAAGGGTTAAAACATCCATGTAATGTGATGTGTGCTGTGTTCGATCGATGCATGTGGGAGTTTTAAATGTCCGTGCGGAGGTTTGTGGGATTCTGTTTGTTTACGTCAGTAGGATATGTTACCAAATGATCTGTTATGGACTGACAACCACTCCACTAGAACACACTATAACTTCAGCACGAAAGCGGTGACGCAGTTGGTAACATAATCGATTAACCTGTGTGATGTGAAAGTGTGTGTGTGTTTTGCGTGGCAAGTCGATCGCGAGCGGGGACCGTCGTGGTTGATCTCGCTCGAACTTGCCACTGAAAAGAGCCATATTATAAGATGGTACTGCTGAGATACACGTTTGCACTAATGTGTCATAAGTTGAAGGTTAAGTATGACTCCTCTAACGGTCTAGACGTGTGTTTCAGTCAGCGGAGTTCTATTCTCTAGCCTATTCTCGGTGTTACGGTTGTGTTAAGCCTGGTGCTGTCCAACCAGCAGCACCAAAAACATGTGTGAAGTGCCGTGAAGGCAAACAAACCTAAAGTCATTTTGGTGTTTGAGTCTGGGCCCAGCGCTGTGAGCGGAGCGTCACTCGGGCGGTTCTGTAAAGTCTGAGCCACGGTTACACTTCACCTCAGGGTTTTCACTTTCAGCGTTTGAGCGCTTTATGTCGTAATGTGATAAACACAAACGCAGGCCGACGCGTTAGAGAATAAGGTGCTTCTGTCGACCTTTAACGTGAGCTCAATCCGTCCTGAGTTTAACAGTGTAATGTTGAGGACAGTGCCTCTTGTGGTCAGTCTACTGCTCTGCACTCGCAGCCGTGAAACCGTTAATGGTTACATAATACTCTTATTTGTCAGATATAGATTTTGGGGCGTCTCTCATTGTCTACAAACATAAGTGCTATAAACTAACGTGTGTTAGGTCTCAGATTGTAGTTTCAGTCCCTGGCGCTCAGGGGAAGTGCTTCTGTCGAATGAGCCGTGTGCAGCTCCTTCAGCCTGAGCTGCGACGGGGCTTTGCTGCCTCACCCCTGTGTAAGACTATTGGCTCTTTCGGCCAACCAATAAAATAGACTTTGGACATTTCAGAGATCTGAAATCGTGTTATATTTCCCAGTCGAGGGGAGTCTTTTAGCGTTGTTGTAAAGTCGTGTGAACGAGAGGCTCGGCGCGCTGCTTGGCAGGGCCAAACCTCTCCATTCAAGTCCGTTTCTGTTTCTCTTTTTGGCCAGAACCGAAGGTGCCTCCGAGTGTCACTGGCAGAGGGCGCTCCAGTGTGGGTAAGATTAAAAACAAAGTGCTTCTTCTGAACCACTCTGTTCACATTCTGACGTCTCATAGAATCTAGCGGTAGATCTATATGTCATATTTAGGGCCGGGCTCGCCCGCACAGAGGAGCGTTTAATTCATTTAAATACAACATTAAGTGCTATGTTGAGATGATACAATCAAAGCTTTGGGGGGGATTGTAATGCACTTTAAGGAGCGGGGCACTCTCTTGCATACAGGGCTTAAGGTGCATAAACGTCTCTTAGCACAGCAAAGGTCTAGGCTATGCTACATAGGTCAGAGCGAGTTAGCGCGAATACCACGATGGTGCAGAACTGCTCCAGTGAACCAATTTAAAGGACCGTGCATGCAAACATGCTTCGCTAGAACGGGGAAGGACACTGCACAAGTTTATCATAGTTCTATTCAAATCATTTCAGGATATACTTTTAAAACTGATTTTAAAACAAAAGTTCTCGGAATGCTCTGGCTACGAGTCACAAACTTCCATCAATGGTAACGAGGCTGACCAGGCCTAGAGCTGTAACCAACATCCAGTCTGTCTTTGCTGTGCAGAGATACAAAGGGGCTTCAAATAAACGTTAAACTAAAAGGGCTTCAGCTTATTCTGTTTGTGAAGGGTCACTCTGACCAACAGAACTCAAATCACATGGAAACTCACGGCGCCGCAGGCTGCATCGGCGCTAACGTGAAGCAGACACTTCCTGCTTCACGTTAGCGCGCAGAGGGCGGGGCTACAACAGGGAGGGCGGGGCTACAACAGCGGGGGCGGGACTAAAACAGGAAGGCAGTCGAACTCAGAGCTGTCGGACTTCACTCCTCCTTCTGCAGCGCTCCGTCTGACGCACAGTCTTCAAGGCAACACGCGGCCTCCTCTGATTGGTTGTCTCTGCTGGCTAAGGCACATGGGATTGGCTGGGCCAGAGGAGCCAGGTCCAGGGGCTGGCCAATGGCAGCGGCCGAACTGCCGTTTAGCTGCGACATGGCGTCTGGCACTGAGCCCGCCTCCTCCTGTGGACTGGAGGGAGGAGAGGTCTGACGAGAGAGAAGGGGTGAGAGAGAAAGAGAGGGGGAGAGAGGGGGGAGGGGAGAGGGAGGGGGGAAGAGAGAGGAGGGGGGGGGGCCCGAGAGAGAGGAAGGAGAGACGAGAGAAGGATGAGAGATGAGTGAGGGGGGGAGACGAGAGAGGGAGAGAGACGAGAGAGAGGGAGGAGAGAAAGAGAGGGGGAGAGATGAAAGAAGGATGGGAGATGAGTGAGGGGGGCGAGAGAGGGGGAGGGAGAGGAGAGAGAAGGGGGAGCGACGAGAGAGAGGGAGGAGAGAACGCGAAGGGGAGAGACGAGAAAAGGATGAGAAAGAGAAGAGAGAGACGAGAGAGGGGGAAGAGAAAGAGAGGGAGAGAGAGAAAGACGAGAGAAGGATGAGAAACGAGTGAGGGGGAGGAGAGAAAGAAGGATAGGAGACAAGAGAGAGGGAGAGACGAGAGGGGGAATAGACAAGAGAGGGGTGGAGAGAAGGAGGGGGAGGAGACAGAGGGGGAAAGACGAGAGAAGAATGAGAGACAAGGGGGTGAGAGAGAACAAGGAGAGAGGGGGAGAGATGAGAGGGAGGAACAGAAGAGAAGGATGAGAGACGAGCAAGGGGGAACGAGGGAGGGGAGAGACGAGAGTGAGGGGAGAGGAGGATGAGAGACAAGGGAGGACATATGAGAGGGAGGGAGAGAGAAAGATGAGACGAGAGGGAGGAGAGAAAGAAGGATGAGAGACGAGAGATGGAGTGAAAGAGAAGGACGAGAGACGGAGGGAGAAGGACGAGAGTGAGGGAGGGAGAAAGAAGGATGAGAGATGAAGCGGAAGGTGGTGAGTGGAAGAAAGAAAAAGAGAGGAGAGACGAGGGGGAGAGAAAGAAGGATGAGACAAGAAAAGACAAGAGACGGAGGAGAGAGGGGATGAGAGACAAAGGGAGAAAGAAGAATGAGAGAGCAAAAAGAAAAATGAGAGAAAAAGATTAAGCAGAGAGAGGGAGGAGATAAGATAGTAAAAAGCAGAGGAGAGAGAAAAGAGTAAGCAAAGAGAGCGAGGGAGAGAGAATGAATGGAGGAAAGGGAAAGTAAACAAAGAGAGAGGGGAGAGAGATTAAACCGAGGGAGGAAAAAAGTAAACAGGAGAAGGGGAGAGATTAAATAGAGGGGGAGGAGAGGAAGAGAGAGTGTAAACAGAGGGGAGAGACAGCAAACAGAGGGGGGAGAGAGAGAAGGAGGAGAGAGAGGGAAGAGAGGAGCGAGAGGAGAGAGAGAGAGCAAACAGAGAGGGGGGAGAGAGAGAGCATTATCACACTGGGCCCGACACTAACACTTATGTTCCAAACAGGTCGAGGCGTCTGCCCTGGAGCTGTACCTGGGGTCTGTTGGCAGTGGCCTTCTTTCCTCCTCTCATTTTAGCTGGAATTTCTTTGCCTCTTCTGTTTGAAACAGATTTACATGGAGTAACGCAACAAAAACTGCAAACGTTTAAAATGTATTTAAAGGACACATATTATTCAGCATTTACATTATGGGCCTTTAAACCTGTGCCTTTACTTTGGCGTCTCGTGTTTTAGAACTCAGATCTACTGAAAACACAAGACTCTCAGTCAGGCATTCCCTCATCAGGATTTGTTTTAACACTCCATCTACTGGCAGCAAAGGGAATTAACATGGGGAAATAAACAAAGGCTAGCTGGTCTTGACATGCTGATGTGTACGCAGCTGTAATGAATGTGATTTGAAACTGATCTCCAGAGCTCCACCTTTTACGCAACAGTCTGAGAAATTTGAAATGGAGTCATTTCTGAGGCTCAGTAGGGACAGGACTTTCAAAATAAACTTGAATGTTTTTGATGAGGGAACAATGTTCTAAAATGGATACAAACTTTTAAACAGTCTACTTTTCATAATATGTGTCCTTTAAGTTGCCCCAGACCAAAGTCAAACAGGTGTTGGGCGTTTGTGTCGACATTAAAGGGTCCTTACCCTCTGCCCGCTCCCACAGACACCACCTGCATGTTGAAGCCTCCACGACCGCGCACCGGTTTGTTCCCGGCCCACTGCCCCACCACCATCCCAGCGATCTCCAACTTACCCCCCTGAGGAGGGATGGACTGGAGGCCTGCGGAGAACAACAGGAAACCAGCGTGAACAACAGGGACGTAGAGAGAACAACAGGAAACCAGCGTGAACAACAGGGACATAGAGAGAACATCGGGAATGTAGAGGGAACAACAGGAAACTAAAGTGAACAGGTATGTAGAGAGAACAACAGGAATGTAGAGTGAACAACAGGGATGTAGAGTGAACAACAGGGATGTAGAGTGAACAACAGGAAACCAGCGTGAACAACAGGGACGTAGAGAGAACAACAGGAAACCAGAGTGAACTACAGGGACGTAGAGTGAACAACAGGGATGTAGAGTGAACAACAGGGATGTAGAGTGAACAACAGGGATGTAGAGTGAACAACAGGGATGTAGAGAGAACAACAGGAATGTAGAGTGAACAACAGGGATGTAGAGTGAACAACAGGAATGTAGAGTGAACAACAGGGATGTAGAGAGAACAACGGGAATGTAGAGAGAACAACAGGAAACTAGAGTGAACAACAGGGACGTAGACAGAACAACAGGAAACTAGAGAGAACAACAGGGACGTAGAGAGAACAACGGGAATGTAGAGTGAACAACAGGAAACTAGAGTGAACAGGTATGTAGAGAGAACAGGAATGTAGAGTGAACAACAGGGATGTAGAGAAAACAACGGGACCGTAGAGAGAACAACGGGGATGTAGAGAGAACAACAGGAAGCGTAGAGTGAACAACAGGGATGTAGAGTGAACAACAGGGATGTAGAGTGAACAACAGGGATGTAGAGTGAACAACAGGGATGTAGAGTGAACAACAGGGATGTAGAGTGAACAACAGGGATGTAGCGTGAACATCAGGAAACAGAGTGAACAACAGGGATGTAGAGTGAACAACAGGGATGTAGAGAGAACAACAGGGATGTAGAGTGAACAACAGGGATGTAGAGTGAACAACAGGGATGTAGCGTGAACAACAGGGATGTAGAGAGAACAGGGATGTAGAGTGAACAACAGGGATGTAGAGTGAACAACAGGGATGTAGAGAGAACAACGGGAACGTAGAGAGAACAACAGGAAACTAGAGTGAACAACAGGAAACGTAGAGTGAACAACAGGGAAGAAGAGTGAACAACAGGGAACGTAGAGAGAACAACAGGGACGTAGAGTGAACAACAGGGATGTAGAGTGAACAACAGGGATGTAGAGTGAACAACAGGAAACAATAGAGAACAACAGGAAACTAGAGAGAACAGGAAATGGTGAACAAAAGGAATGCAGAGTGAAAAACAGGAAATGTAGAGTGAACAACAGGAATCAAGAGTTAACACTAGCAAATAAGAACAATAGGGAACGAGAACTAGAATCGAGAGTGAACAACAGGAAGAGAGATCTACTTCTGGTTAAAATGACTTAAAGTAGTTCGGACAAGTTTATTTGAACATATAAAACACACAAGATGAACCTTCTGAGTAAATACAGACAAGGCTGAAGTGAGGGCGTCGTACCTGGGAAGGCTCTGGGCCGGTGCTGGGCCGGGTGGTGCGGGTGGTGCGGGTGGTGGTGGGGGGGCAGGCCCATGGGTCGAGGCGGGTACAGGGGGGGGAGGGGGTAGAAGGGCGGCACCATGGAGGGCGGCAGGAAGGCGGGCGGCGGCAGGGGCGGCGGCGGAGGAGGCGGGCGCGACAGGTTTATGCCCTCCAGGATCGCCTGACGCATCTTCTCCACTTTGGACACAAGCTCCTCCTGAACGACGATGAAAACGTGGTATTATTACAACAAAAACACAGAGCAGCTGCTTTGGTTTGAATGCACTGATGCCTAACTTTTTTATTTGGGCGAGTACAATTTATTATTATTTTTTTTAGCAACATAAAGGGAACATTCTACTACAGTGACTTTTTTGAGCTTTTAACCCTGTTCTAACAATGTTATTCATCAAAAACACACATGAAGTAGCATTTAGTTGCATTTACGCTGTTTTGAGGAATGTTTATTAGATTATTCTCCCTCTGAGCGTCAAACACACTTCCTGCTAAACTCAGTCTATCCGGGACATATTTTCGGCTCCTCTACATCACTTAGAGAATCTTCCGCTGTTTTAAGTCCTTAAACCATCGCCAGACTCGTTCTGAGCATTTCTGCTTCTAAACATGATAACTGCTACTGCCAATTGTCCTTACTCCGCCCCGCCCACTCCTGTAGTAAACGCACCTCTGGTTTGACGAGAACCTCGTTCATGTAAATGGCGAGGGAAAAGTCTTGCCGCTAAAACATTATATAAAGTAGATTGATTTCTTTTTAAATCAAGAGTTTTAACTGCCATCCAGAAGTCATTTTCAATCTGAGAAGCTAGAATTTATACAGCTCTGTAGGGCTGTATGCAATATATCGATATCGTGACGGACTTTTTGGAAATACGTGTATGGATACAGAGATGTGTATCATGAAAGTAATTATGCTAATTTGCTGAGTTAGACAATTAGACTGAATCTGCAGCTAAAATTGTGATTTATTTATTGGACAATTGCATTCTGCTATTAGGGACATTGTAAACATGAATTTGCGATGCATTTTGTTATTCTATATAATTGAATAATGAATTTTAGTAAATCTTTAACACTGGTTTTAAAGGATATCCATGTTTCAGGACACGTATCCTATCGAGTTCTGAGTATCAGGACACGTATTGTATGGCCCTGCAGCCCTGACCAGTCCTGCCCTAAAGGAGAAGTTTAGACCTGGCTTTAGCCTAATTATCGGTCGCTGAAACACCATTTTGATCCTGACTCCATCACTGTTAAAAGACACATATTCTGTTAGTGATTTTTTTGAGCTTTTAACCCTGCTCTAACAACGTTCTTCACCAAAATCACATCTGAAGTAGCATTTAGTTGTATTCACGCCATTTTGAGGAATGATTATTAGAAAATTATCTCCCTCTGAGCGTCAAACACACTTCCTGCTGCGGGATTTTCTGACATTTTCAGACTTCATTACGTCATTTATCAGAGATTACGCTGTTTAAAAATCATCGCTAAACTCATTCTGAGCATTTCTGCCTCTAAAGACGATAACTGCTGCAGCAAATCCACACAATGACGTCTTTTCAGTACTAACTTCACTAGATTGTATATAGTTCTGGCGCCATCTGCTGGCTGGATGCACTCAGTGTCATTTCATAGCGACTGATAACACAGGTCATTTTTTATTTTTTTTTACATGAGATGCAAATTTAGGGCACTCAAGAGCATGTTTAAAGGCTAACAGCAATATGAAAAATGCTAAATATTTTTCCTTTAAGTCCCTGATTAGCATTTGATTGGCTTGATCTCTCACTAGACCCAGGTGTGAGGACACAGTTGTAAACAGAAGGCAGATTATACTTCAAGCCATTATTTTTGTGCCCTTGAAGCCACCTCTACCTTGGACCCTTCTGGACAAAGGACACCTTTAAGAACACATGAACCTTCACCTGTCCCTCGCACATGTCCAGCAGGGCGGCGCGGTCTCTCGACGCTCGCGACAGTTTGCTCTGAAACAGTTTTCCGTCGAAGAAGCCCCAGGGGCAGCAGTGTTCCCACGGCAACGGCTGTCCACACACGTCATTGATGAAGAGCGCCGTGTCCACGCCGGCCATGAAGAGCGAGGCGAGCTGCACGCCACGCGCATCCACCTTCTCCACCTGATGGAACACAAACAACTGTGAGGAACCTTCTCCACCTGCAGGAAGACGTGTATTCACTTGTTTTTGATCAGAGAAGAAAAACCTAAATCTTATCAACGGTGCTAGCTACTAACTACTAAACGCTTCTCATCTCAATGTTCAAGCAGATGTCACAGTCACAGTGCCCTCTGCTGGTCTTCTGTATAAACTAAGGCCCAGAAGTATTTTCTAGACACAGTTGTATGCAGTTATACGGCAAAAAAACCAAGGCCAAAGTGTCCCAAGTGGTTTTAAAAGTCTAAATAAATACTTAGTCGATCTGAACACAAATGCACAGAAACCTCAAAGAGTTGTCACCTTGAGCTCCTGCAGCTGGTCAGGCTCATAGAGCTGACTGGAAACGGCCTGAGCCAAGAAGGCATCGAGTTCATGTCTCTGAAGGATCCTGCCCCCGGGCCACTGCATCATATACCTGAGAAGAGAAGATACAGATCAGGATTCATCTGTTTAACTGCATCCTGTACCTGTGAAGATGAAGTGTTACAGGTCGTGACAGTGTGCTTAAACCCCACTGCATCGTGAGCCTGTACACTGTAAGTACATTGTCTCTGCATAGTGAGGCTCTTGCCCTAAACCCATGTTTACACCTGTTTCTTTGACCCTTGACCCCTGCCGTACCTGAGCACGCAGCACATGAGCAGCAGATGCTGGGGCACCTGTGCGGGGTTGAGGAGGGCGGGGCAGTCGGAGCGTAGACAGGCTAAAAACGCCCTGGTTCTCCTGGAGCGGTCCTCGGAGGCTCGTCCCAGCCACAGCCGCCTCAGGTTTGGACACGTCCACTCGCGGAAACACAGCGCCGGAACCAGCTCCGGAGTCAGTGCCGATTTAGCTTTGCCACAACTCCACTCTTTCACGATCACCGGAGGAACTGTCAGACAAGGGTCTTGTCATTATGTAATAATGATAAAGTATTAATAAAACACATCATAGTGGAGTTACCTTCCAGAGGAGCCCTCTTGCGCAGGGCGAGCCTCTCCAGGCGGCGGTGTGTTTCGGCTAAACTGAACAGAACTCCGTAGGCGTATTGTCGAGCCGCCCGGAACAGCAGCGAGGCCGGAGGCAGCTCGGCGTTACACTCGTCCTCTATGCACACCGGCATCTTCATCTCGCCCTGAGCGCAGACAAGAGAGGGAAAAAGAAGAAGGGTTCTATCAGTGATCCATGTTTTCTGGGACCCTGACCACGGTCGCCTTGGAGTTCTTCAGCACAGTCAGGTTCAGCCTTTTCTGCATTTATTTCACTTCTGTGCAAAGCCTCGCAGCGTTTTAAGCTCTCTTTATGTAATGCATTGGCTTTGGCTGATGTTAGAGGCATTATGCACTGGAGTCAAGTGTTACAAAACGTTAGAGCAGAGAGTCAGAAGCCTTCGACAGCTCGTGTTAATATTATGTGTGTTTCTATGGCGACTGTACCTTGGTGAGGATGTGGTAAATCTGTGGATACATGAGTCCTCTCCTGTGTCTGTGCTCTGCCACTCGGAGCACCTCAGCACTGACCTGAAACACAACAGCGCGTGTTTACATTTGTCGTCACTTCTGTCGTGATCATAACGGCTGCGTGTGCTGTACCTGAGGCAGCGGCGGCGTGGTGATGTCCATGTGGCTGCGCGTGGCCATAGACAGCAGAGAGGGGATGCTGGAGCTGCCGTTCCCCGAGGAGGCGTCTCCAGAGCCGGGCTTTGCAGAAGGCTCCTCCCATCGAGAGGATTTGTCCGTTAAATGGCTGGAAAGAAAGTAGTCCATTAAGTATTTTTTACCAATTAAACTGATCCTGTGTAACTGTGAAACATGGGCCGTTTACACCGCCTCTGTGAGGTGAGAGTATGACTCGACAGATGCACACGGGTCAGAAAATGGACGTACATCTTAAAACGTTAGATTTGCAGAAGAACAGATGCATTTAATGTTCTACTGCAGTGGTTCCCAACCTTTTTTGTTTCGAGTAGCCCCTAAGGTTTGTTTTACATTCAGAGTACCCTTTAACTTGAGCTTTGGGAAAATAAATGTGTTTACTAGTCGAATATTGTCAATTACTGCAATTATATTTATTGTTTTATTATATTTATGCTCCAAGACACTCCAAAAAATATGCAAAATTTACAACTCAGTAAATTGAGTTGTAAATTCAGAAAAAAGTAAATTTCATCTTCATTTAAAACCTAAAACCATTCCAAGTACCCCCTGGTAATTCCTCACGTACCCCTTGGGGGAAACAGTGTTCTACAGTATTATTCCAATATCAATCAGCAGAGCCGCTCTGATCTAAATGTGGGGGATTACTTGCTCCAACAGACAGTAGATTGTTGCTTTGACTTTTAAAACAGAGCCTGGGGTGTCGTGGTGAAAGAATTTCAGGCAAAAGTTGAATAATTCAGTCTGTTTGATGTTTCACGTGCGATCCATGATGAATAACACTTGTATGATGATTATTAGTCCATAAATATGTGCGTGTCAGGCGCATTCACTGCAGAAATCTTTTAAAGTTTTGCCGACTTTTTTGCGCCGAGGAGAAAGTATGAGCTGTGTGTCTGAATCGTTCTGTGACTGAGGGCAGGACTGTGGAGTGAACGAGGGGGAGGGACTGAGTGTGGACATACGGACACAGCCAGAGTTAGAGGTAATGCCACAACTATTACCATAGCAACCAGACTGTAAACAAGGACCAACATCCATATACGTTACACAACAGTTATGATTTAACAATAATACTTGATACCACTTTTTTTTTTTGACCGTGACCGTTTGAACTGTCAGAAAAATGTGCCAGTTGAGTGTTAACTGTCTTTTTTCCACGGTACCATGGTTCCACGATCGCTATTTGATGACATCAGATAGATTCCATTTAAAGGACCCATATTCTGCTCTTTTCCCCTTCACACAGTCTATTCTAAGGGCTTTGTTGATACATTTTTGCGTTGTGCAATATCCATAACATAACAGTTTCCAAAAAACACCCATTTCTTGGACTGGCCCCCATCCTGCAAAAGCAAACGGCTCACTCTGAGATCTGACCCCCCCGAACAGAGAGCAGGCGGCCTCCCCCGCCCAACCCGTGCGCCTCCCCCGCCCAACCCGCGCGCCTCCCCCTCCCAACCCGTGACAAAGCCTAGAGCGGAGATGGTGCATGCGCCGTGTGCTCCGGTAAACAGCGATACACAAACACTGAATAAACATTTTCTCGTCCTGACGGTGCGTCGTGCTGAGTCCTACGTCCTGGATCTGACCTGGAGTTTGACGTGCTCCAGGGCCTCAACGACGGACGTGCCGTTTGGTAAATAACAAGCTAACTCTTCTATCTGTCGTATCCATCGTGTAATTACTGTGTAGCATTAGCATTCGCTGTTTTTATTCTGCGGCTGCGCGCTTCCTGGAGGCGTGGCTTAAACACCGCATCATCCTGGTGAAGCCGCGTCATAATGAGGAGCCCCCGTCTGCTGCTCAGCCGAGGGGGTCAGAAAAGACAGTTCTCTAGCGAAAACATGTGGGAATCAATCAAAAAACCACTTTAGGCACAACATATGAGGCCCAAATAGCACTGTAGGAAGGTTAAAACCTCTGAAAAGTCAATTTCGCATGTTATGGGACCTTTAAGAACTCAGCTCTACTTCCTGTTAGGGCTGCACGATATTGGAAATGAGTGCGATATGGGTCTCAGGTGTTGCGATAACAAGATTATTGCGATATTTTTTCCTCATTTTCATATACTTTTCAGGTGTAAAGGATAACAATTAAGTACTCAACTCTTACTTTAAAATACAGAGGCTATAGTAGCACTGGATTGGAGACCTTTGGAGAGTTGTGTGTATGAAATAGTGAAAAAAGGGTTGAGGATTTTGAAGCAAGAACTTTAATACAAAACACTGTGCATCTTGCAGATACGCACATCGCGATAACAACAAGTGCGATAACAATATTTTTTCGATATATTGTGCAGCCCTACTTCCTGATATTTAAGGTCAAGTTTATTTATAAAGCACATTTACAAATCATCACCAAATCAGGCCATTTAGTTAAAAATATTGGATGTAATGAGACAAATAATGTCTGTGGCACTGTCTAGTTCTTTAAATTTGATAATAGTGATGGTTTTGCGTTCTGTTTTTGGTGTAAATGTTGCTCAGGACACTCCAAAAAGGTAAATTAGTTCACCAAATCCGCATTTGTGAATCTGTTAACTCAAACTGGACATTATTAAAGGCACACCAGGCAAAACCTCTAGGCGTACTAGTGTTCACGGCGCGCTGGAGGAAATTTATTCGCAAACTGCAACTTCACAGATGTAAAACTTTAATATTATCCCAGCAAACAGCAAGAACCTTCACATGGACTTTGCCAACAGAAATCCAGAGCGGCCCCATGGCTGCTCTTCAGTTCACGCTAGAGCTGGGCGACGTGGCAAAAAATTATAATCACGATTTTCTAGGGGCCAGATAATTATTTCGATTTTATCATGATTTGTGTTCACTTTGTTTTTTCTGTTGCCTTTAATAGAGCTGCACGATTTAGGAAAAAATATATATAATTGTGATTTTTCTGACCAGTTTTGCGATTGTGATTAGATTTTCTATTCAGATTCACATTTTAAGCATAATTTTGCCGCTTTTAGTCACATTTTTGTCACATTCAGTTGTGTTTGTTGTAATTAAGTGAGTCTTTGTCACTTTCAGTCGCGTCTTTGTCGCTTTCAGTCGCGTCTTTGCCGCTTTCAGTCGCGTCTTTGCCGCTTTCAGTCGCGTCTTTGCACTTTCAGTCAAGGCGTCTCTGCCTTTGGTCGCGTCTCTGCATCCTTTTACAGTCGCGTCTTTACACGGCTTTTAGTCGCGTCTCTGCCGCTTTTTAGTCAAAAGTCTCTGTAAAGCTTTGGTCAGCGTCTCTGTAAAGCAGTCGGCGTCTTTGCCGCTTTTAGTCAGCGTCTTTGTCGCTTTTAGTCGCTGCGTCTTTGTCGCTTTAGGTCGTCTTTGTGCGCGGTCGCTTTGCACGTCGCGTCTTTGTCGCTTTTAGTCGACGTCTTGTCAGCAAGCTTTTAGTCGAGTCTTTGTCACTTTTAGTCAACGTCTTTGTCGCACTTTTAGTCGCCGTCTTTGCTTAGTAAATGCTTTAATAAATCGTCTTTGTAAATTTTAGTCGTCTTTGTACCGCTTTTTCTAGAAAAAATCGGCGTCTTTGTCGCTTTTAGTCGAGTCTTTGTCACTTTTTAGTCAGCGTCTTTGTCGCACTTTCAGTCGCGTCTTTGTCACTTTCGTCGCGTCTTTGCATCACTTCTTAGTCGTCTTTGTCACTTTTTAGTCGCGTCTTTGTCACTTTTAATCGCGTCTTTGTCACTTTTAATCGCGTCTTTGTCACTTTTAGTCGGCGTCTTTGTCACTTTCGGTCGCGTCTTTGTCACTTTTAGTCGCGTCTTTGTCACTTTTAGTCGCGTCTTTGTCACTTTTAGTTGCGTCTTTGTCACTTTTAGTCGCGTCTTTGTCACTTTTAGTCGCGTCTTTGTCGCTTTTAGTTGCGTTTTGGTGCATTGAGTTGGATTATTGCACTTAAGAGTAAGAGGTAAATAAAGTCATCTGCTCAGAGGCTTCAGAGGCTAAACAACAGGAGAAAAAGTGTGTTTGAACAGACAGCTGCATTAAAGAGACAAACGGTGAATCACGATACGACAATGTCACAAAAACAGCAGATTGTCACAGGGACCAGCTCATGATTTGATTTTTATCACCGTATCGCTCAGCCCTAGTTCGCGCTCTTACTTTGTGTTGTTGTCGTTGGGCTCGTCTCCGTCCGATGAAGACGAGGGTGAAGGGGAGGGGCCAGACTGTGGTCCTGTGTGGTGATTGGGTAACCGACTCCCGCCCTGAGTGGAATCGTACGGAGCGGACCAATCGGTGAAGCCCATCTTGTTCGACAGCGAATCGTTACAGTCTGTGGACGGGGCCTGGAACAGAGGAGAGCCGGAGCCGAAAGGAGAGTTCTGAAACGGAGGCTTCAGCCCCGGAGCCTGCGCCGGAGGAAACTGAGCGAGCGAGGACGGAGGAAGAGAAAGACAGAGACAGAAGAGAGAAAGAAGGAGAACAGAGAAATAAAGAGAGTGAAATAAGATAGAGATTAAAGAAAAGAGAAATGAGGAGAGAACAGAGAAGAAAAAGAGTGAAATAAGATAGAAAGAGATTAAAGAAAAGAGAGAAATAAGGCGAGAACAGAGAAGAAAAAGAGTGAAATAAGGAGAGAGCAGAGAAGAAGAGTGAAATAAGACAGAAAGAGATTAAAGAAAAGAGAAATAAGGAGAGAACAGAGAAGAAAAAGAGTGAAATAAGATAGAGATTAAAGAAAAGAGAAGAGAGAAATAAGGAGAGAACAGAGAAATAAGAGTGAAATAAGACAGAAAGAGATAAAAGAAAAAGAGAAATAAGGAGAGAGAACAGAGAAGAAAAAGAGTGAAATAAGATAGAAAGAGATCAAAGAAAAGAGAGAAATAAGGAGAGAGAACAGAGAAATAAGAAAAATAGTGAAATAAGATAGAGAATAAAGAAAAGAGAGAAATAAGGAGAGAACAGAGAAGAAAAAGAGTGAAATAAGATAGAAAGAGATTAAAGAAAAGAGAAGAGAGAAATAAGGAGAGAACAGAGAAGAAAAAGAGTGAAATAAGACAGATGAAAGAAAAGTGAAATAAGGAGAGAGAACAGAGAAGAGTGAAATAAGACAGAAAGAGATTAAAGAAAAGAGAGAAATAAGGAGAGAGAACAGAGAAATAAGAAAAATAGTGAAATAAGATAGAGAATAAAGAAAAGAGAGAAATAAGGAGAGAACAGAGAAGAAAAAGAGTGAAATAAGATAGAAAGAGATTAAAGAAAAGAGAAGAGAGAAATAAGGAGAGAACAGAGAAGAAAAAGAGTGAAATAAGACAGAAAGAGATTAAAGAAAAGAGGAGAGAACAGAGAAGAAAAAGAGTGAAATAAGACAGAAAGAGATTAAAGAAAAGAGGAGAGAACAGAGAAGAAAAAGAGTGAAATAAGACAGAGATTAAAGAAAAGAGGAGAGAACAGAGAAGAAAAAGAGTGAAATAAGGTAGAAAGAGATTAAAGAAAAGAGAAATAAGGAGAGAACAGAGAAGAAAAAGAGTGAAATAAGGTAGAAAGAGGGTTTACATCGACAAGGTAGAAAGAGATTAAAGAAAAGAGAAGAGAGAAATAAGAGTGAAATAAGATAGAAAGAGAGAAATAAGGAGAACAGAAATAAGAAAGAGAGTGAAATAAGACAGAAAGAGATTAAAGAGAGAAATATGTAAGAGCAAGAGATTTAAGAGAATGAAGAGCGATATGACAGAAGAGTAAGAAAAGAAAAAGGGGGAAGATATTACATTTCTTCAGCAGAGATACAAGACTTAAAATCTTAAAGCCTATTTTTCCAAAAACGTCCGACTAAAATGAGCCTCATTTCAAACTGAAGCTGTTCTTGAACCCTTTGGAGCTCAAACTATTGTCTGGACCCTTTGTGAAGCTGAGACTCTGCAGTTTTGGCCTCTGAGCTTAGATTTACAAGCTCTGCAAAGAAGAAAACCAAAATGTAAAGTCCGCCTAAATTTTCTTTGGTAGCACTTTATAATAAGTACACCGGTAACAGTTTATAATAACTACACTTATCCCTGACTTAATAAAGCATGAACAAAGACTTAATTCATAATCAACAAATAGTTTATTAAGAATGATTCAGGCTTAGTAACTATTTAAGAGATATTCTAACACTAATTTCTAACCCTAACCTTGAATTAAATAGCCTGAATCATGCTTAATAAAGTATATATTCATTATTAATTAAGTCTTTGTTAATGCTTTTTTAATGTATTAATAAGATGTAGTTATTATAAAGTGGTACCAGTACACCTTATTTAACCTTAATAAACCATGAACAAACACTTAATTCATCCTGAACAAAGAGTTTATTAAGCATGATACAGGTAATTACTTAATTAAGGTTAGGGTTGGGATTAGGAATTAGGGTTAGAGTATTAGTTAAGTAGTTACTAAGCGTGAATCATTCTTAATTAAGTCTTTGTTCACTATGAATTAAGCCTTTTTCACGCTTTACTGAGGCTAGAATAAATGTAGTTATTATAAAGTGTTACCTTTTCTTTGTTGAACACATGAATGAGCTGGATTGACACAAGTTTGGGCTTTTATTGGTTTTAACAAATCATTTTAACGGTATTTAAAGTTAATTTCACAAAATATGAGTTTCAGGGACTTGTAATGAAGAAAAAAGTCCAGGCGGAATCCATAGAAATGTCCTATTATTTTTTTTTTTTTATTATTGTGGGTACTTTGGAGAACAAGCTAACCCTGATTGATCCCAGAATGGTTGATTTGACTGTAAATAAGAGGGTTATATCTTTCTTTTTCTGTCTAACATTTGTCGCAGCTGATAGTTTCCTTTTATCAGACGTGGACAAAATGAAAGAGTCCAATGTCCCACCGGTGGAACATGTTCAGCTTAAGGGGTCGTTTCATTCCTTTTTGGTGCTGTCGGTGCAGAGTTAACTGTCTGTAGCTCTGTCCTGGTTTCCAAACTAAATACCTGGTTCTTTCCGGGCTGCATGGGTCCCATGGGTCCTGGTGGTCCAAACGGAGGAGGTCCAAAACCTGGTACTGGAGACAAACCAGACGAGACTTACACTTCAGTTTATCTGGTGTTTTAGGCAGATTTGTGACAAAGATTTTCACTGTCTTGACTTAAAGTTCTACCAGAGATTAATTTAAACTTAATATTTATATCTTATGTATCTTTATTTAAGTGAAAACTGCTTATTATAGTATTTTAAAAAGGGACATATTATGAATTATTTGTATCATTAGTGTCTTTTAAACGTTGTCTTGTACCTTTGATTTAAAGTAGAGCTGCACGATATTAGAAATTATTGCGATATGTCGATTAAGATCTGCGATAGATATTATTGCGATGTTTAAATACGCTTTTTGGCTGAAGCTGAAACTAAGAATTATTCTATTTATTTATTTATAGCTTGAGACATAAATATTTTGAATAAATTAACATTTTTAACCAAATAAATGTTGAAATAGTGTGAATGAAGGCTTCTGTATGTGTATAATTAAAGGGAAATGGGCAATTATTTTTCTTTAAGTTTGTTTTAAGAGTCTGTTTAATCCAGAGAACAATGACCATCTTCAAAATACGACTGACATTATTGTTTATAGTCGACTAGTCAGATTATTCTACTGATTGTTGCAGCTCTATTTTGATGCATTAAAGCCCGTTATATTAAAATAAAAAACAAATACAAAATCGAGGCCGATTTAGTTTGAAAAAGTTCAATTTTATTCATGATTTTCATTTTAAAAACAGAACATTTCTATCAGATGAAGACTTTGTTGTTGTTGTTTGTTGCGATATCGATAGTTTTGCGACATATTGTGCCGCTCTAATTTACAGTCATGTGTGGTTTTTAATAAATCCACGATTTCGAACAGTCAGGTGTTCCCTCATAAGGATTTGGTGTTAGCGCTCCATCTACTGGCAGCAGATGACATTACCGTGGGGGAAATTAACAAAAGCTAGCTTGCACCAACATGTTAAGATAAGCACACCTCCAGATCTCTACCTTTGACACAAATCTGGGAAATATGAAACCAAGTGTTTTTTGAGGCTCAGAGGGAGAAGACTTGCTAAACAGCATTATTGAAACAAATGTGAAAGAAGATAAACAATTCCAGATATGGTTTTCATGAAGAAAAAATGTTATAACTGGGTTTAAAGAGAAAAAGTCAAAGCCAAACAGGGGTCCTTTAACTTAAAGCACACATTCTGCTACAGTGACTATTTTTGAGTTTAAACCTTGTTCTAACAAAGATCCGTCATCAACACCACATCTGGAGTTGCCTTCACGCTGTTTTTAATAGAGAATTCTCCCCCTCCGAGCGTCAAACACACCTCCTGCTGAACTCCCTCGATCAGTGATGTATTTTCAGATCATCGACGTCATTTATCCGAGAATATTCTGCCGTTTTAAGTCCTTAAATCACCACAGACTCGTTCTGAGCACTTCTGCCTCCAAACACGATCACTGTAGCTGCTGAGCTGAACGTCGTGTGTTTTAAAGTGCTAACATAGGGGAATAGGATGTATTTCCTGAGGAGACTGGCCTCTTTTAATGTCTGTTCTATGCTGTTGAACATGTTCTACCAGACTATTGTGTCCAGTGTTGTTTTTTATGCTGTTGTATGTTGGGGCGGCAGCACAAGGAAAGGGGACACTCAGACTAAATGGGCTCATGAGGAAAGCTGGTTCTGTGGTTGGACTGGGCCTGGACTCTGTGGAGAAGGTGGTGGAGCAGAGGACGTTGGCCAGGATCAAAGTGATCCTGTCCAATCAGAGCCACCCCCTGTACTCAGTCTTCTTCCATCAGAGGAGCTCTGAGTAGGAGACTCCTCTCACTGAGCTGCTCCACGGACAGGCTGAGGAACTCTTTAGTGCCTCGTGCCATCAGACTGTACAATGCAGCCGCCTCAGGGAGGGGCAGGAGATGACAAGTTGTGCTGCTGTTTTTAAGACACTGGTTTCGTTCAGTGCCTTTAACTCCCTATGGACTTTAATTATTTTGTAGCTGTTTAGTGTGGTATGCACTGTTCCCTCTAAGCTGCGCGCGTGCTAGGGCAGAAGTTGCCTGCAATCATAATGTATGATTAAAGGTGCACTATGGAACTTTTGTGTGGACGGCCTGCCATTAGCCTATTGCATGATCATAAAATGTTTCACTGTAACATTTGAGTTTGTTGATCTAAAACACCTCAAATCCCAGGAAATTACATCCATTTTGTTGAAAATCTTCTGGGAGAGGACCCCCAGCTTTCAAAGTTACCTGCTATAAGTTACATTCAGAATTATATCCAGGGATGCTTCATTAATGGATGAAGGCCAACAAAGTCTTGTGAAAAGTGCCCAAAAAAGACTGTTACGGCGCTGATCTCAGGTTTTGAACGAGTGTGACACCAATGTGGCCCCAGTGCGTCTGATGTCGCTCACATGGTCCAAGGCTCTGCTCAGGGAGTTTGTGTGTTTGCTCAGACTAATGAAAAATTAGAGGGAACATTGGTGGTATGTATTAACTACCACTTTTTAAAATCTATCTATCTATCTATCTATCTATCTATCTATCTATCTATCCATCTATCTATCTATCCATCTATCTATCATAACTAAACTGTGAATAGCGCTAGGTGCCATCTGCTGGGTAAGTGTCATTGCACAAAGCAGAGATATCCTTTCATTTAAGTCATAATTTAAAAAATGTTGTGTTTCAAAACATGAGATGCAAATTTAAGGCACACAAGAGCATGTTTAAAGGCTAATAACAATATGAAAAATGCAGAATATTTTTCTTTTCAGTGTTTCGCTATTTATTTGTAGGGCTAAAATAATAACCCTGTAAATTTTAGAATCAGAATGAACTCTTTTTTTAATCTATAGTACAAAAATAAATCTATATCTGCCTGTTTTTGTCACCTTTTTGACTTTATTTTGTCATTTGTTTTTGTGAAACTGGTCAACAGTAATGTGTTAGAAAGTAAATTTAAGATTTCACTGTAGTTTTGTCTCATATCGTGATTATACGTTAAATCGTGTTGTTTTTCCCTCACAACAATCGTAACACTAACGTTTTCCATCGTGACGGAGGAGAGTTACTCACAGACGAAGGCGGAGGGGCCCAGGTTCTGAGAGCGCGGTTTGGAGGCAGCGGAGAAATACTCGACGGCTTTTTTGAAACGTTCGATCTTGTCCTCCATTCGAGACTAGAAACAAAAAACAGAACAGAAATCAAATACGTGTCACACAGAATGCATTTTATTATGAACTCCACAGTTTCCAACGCAATCCAAGACATTTCTATCTTTGTAGCTGGAATTTCTAAATATCAAGGACTCTAAATAGTTACTAAATTGTCTGGCCCTTAAGACTCTCAGATCTGGATACACTTTATGAAAACTAAGATAAGACCATGTTTAGATTGTTCAGCTTTTCTGTCTCAAGGAAAACCAACCGCAGCTTTCAAAACGGTTCTTTTATTATGAATTATTACAAAATGTCAGGTTGGGGTGACCAGATTAATCAGTTATTTCATTGATAATTATGATTATTCAGGTCACAATATAATAAGAGTTTTAAAAGCAAAAATTAATTTCAATTCAAAATATAATCCAGAAAAGTAAACCTGTGTTTATATCAGGTACTGATAGGCACTGCGGCGGCTGCTCCAGTGACGACCCCCCCACCCCCACCTGTCTGGACGATCTATGCGCCACCCGCCTGGACAGCTGGATTAGCCACACCTCGTCTGCCTGGACGAACTCCTTCTACTTTAGATGAACTGTCCCTCATCTCCTGCTGGAGGATCTCTCTACACTGGTGGACTGCTCCTCGTCCGCCTGGAGGAACTCTTTAAAGCCACCTCCCTCTTGAGTGGTTCTGGCTCCACAGTCCAAGTGGATGCGTCAGTCCTAGTTCATCTGCAGCCTGTCCGTCCGTGGGAGTAGGATCTCTCCTTCACTGTGGTTCTCCCCGAGGTTTCTACTTTTTCCCATGGGGTTTTTTGTAGTTTTTCCTACTTGCCCAAGGAGGGTCAAAGGACAGGGGCATTCTGGGACAGTTATCTGAACTGCTTTTACCTGTGGCCCATCGAGGCAACTGTTGTTGTGATTTTGGGCATTATAAAAATAAATTGATTTGATTTGATTTGATTTGATATCTGTGCCAAATGTTGTTTTATTTCATTTAATCCTCTTCATCCATAGATTTCTCTGGGACATTGTAACTTTAAAGAACGTTTTCTTAAAATGTATTTTTCTCCCTCGAGACATAAAGATCAGCCTTAAAGTAGATCCACACAATCTGTGTTGAGATCCTGATTTATTACAGTTTTAACGCCCAAAAATTAGGTAAAGTTTGTTATTTTACAGCTATTTTTTATCTAATTTACTCAAATATTAAATAACATATAAAAAAACACACACACAAAACTGTATATTTTTTTATCTAAAATGACAAAAAAATAAAAAATTTAAACCTGGCTCTATTCATTTTCCAGATTGTGACCCAAATGTGTGCGATTTCGGTATTTCTTTCAACATAAAATGTCTTATTGAACATTAAATAAATTTAAGAAACAAAATGTTTCCATTATGTTCAGTAAACGACATAAAATGTTCTTCCTGTTCCCCGGCAAAGCCTCACCTTATCTTCTCGCTCAGACTGTTTGCTTTCATAAAACAGACTAGAATGAATCTAATAAATCGACCAATGTTTCACAGCAATGAGTCACAGCACTTTTTTGGTTGAAAATGTTCCGCGGCACATTACCTGCTGAAATATTATCACATCACAACAAGGAAGGAAAATAAAGTGGTATTTAATGTAGCAAACACTGTCCATGCCAGGGCCACTGTCTGCCTCTTTAACTTTTGCCTTGGTGATTTTTCTGTTTTCTTTTTTGACAAAGAAGTTACTCAGGACGCTCCGAAATGGAAAATGATTCAATTAAATCTATGAATCTGACATATTTTCCAAGGCACACCTGGCAATACCTTCAGGCACACAGGCTGAAAATCAAGGAATTAAATGACAGAATGAAAGTGAATTAGAGCTGTAGTCGACTGAAGACATTCTTGGTCGACTAAAGACCTGCTCCGACGACCGATTAGTGAACTAAAAGGGGGTGTGGCAAAAATATATCTAAACTATGAAGTATCTCCGTGTATCTGACCCAAAATGCACTCAAAAGACCGAAACTGCCCAGAAGTTCATGCCAAAACAACAATTTATACAGAAAAGTACTAGTAAACTGTATTTGTCAGAGACACTGATTCACTCTAAAATCTTCAGATAACTCACTCCAGATTTTCTCCTTTTTGCTGTTTTTGTCACATAAATGTGTTAAATGCAAAAACAAAACTATTAGTCGATTAATAAAAATGTTTGTCGACTAAGACACCATCAACCGATTAATCGACTAAAGCCTTGATTTTCAACCAGTGCCGGGGAACACTAGTGCGCCTTGAAGTTTTACCAGATGTGCCTTGAAAAAATGTCCAATTTGGGTTAACAGGTTCACAAATGCGGATGTAAATAACCAATTTACCTTTTTGGAGCGTCCTGAGCAACTTCTGCACCAAAAAAGAACGCCAACTCACCACTACTACCAAATTTAAAGCACCAGACAGTTGCACAAACATGATTTGGCTCATTTTGTACCATATTTTATTAACTAAATGGTTCGATTTGGTCATGTTTTTGTTGTATGCGGTGTGCCGTGGCATCTTTTCAACCTAAAAAGTGTGCCGCAACTAGAAAAAGGTTGAAAAACACTGGATTAAAAGGATCACAACCCTCAAGTGCATTAAGGACTTCAGTGTTGTTTGTGGTTTATAATGGTGAATAATAGTACAATCGTAAAATCCAGATGTTTCTTCTCACAGTGATTCTAAATGACGGCCCGAGCTCCAGGTATGTTCTGAGTAAATATAACATGGGCACAAATCAGCGCCTGGGTCCTTTACCTGTGCCTGTTTGAAGACGTCTTTGGCGATGGCGTCCAGGTTGCCCAGGTCTTTGATGGAGGAGACGTATTCTGACACGGCTTTGATCACCACCTCACACGGAGGCAGCACCAACTGATGTGCACGAACCTGCAGCAGAAGGCGCTAGGTCAGAACACTGGAAACCTCACAAGAGTTATTAACAGCAAGTCACGAGGAGTTTAAAGTCAGCACAGATTCACGCTGAAATGGTTCACACAATCAACCGCAGCTGAGAATTTTTAAGTTTGAGCAGATATCAGGCTCTAGGCTCCTAAGTTACAGATGTCGTACAGACTAGCAAAGGGCTAGTGCTACATGCTAGCTGTGTTTTTGCATTTGTGAAGTTAGTACATGACAGTAATGTGGAGATGTAGTCCTTTCATGGCTGACAGTGAGTTTACACAGGAGTTTGCACATTTGCGTCGACTCCCGGGCGCACGCTTGTGTTTACTTTTGGGTCGGTCGCATGTTCGATTTCACTTTTGGGTCGGTCGCATGTTTGATTTTACTTTTGGGTCGGTCGCATGTTCGAGTTTACTTTAGGGTCGGTCGCATGTTTGAGTTTACTTTAGGGTCGGTCGCACGTTTGAGTTTACTTTAGGGTCGGTCGCACGTTTGATTTTACTTTAGGGTCGGTCGCACGTTTGAGTTTACTTTTGGGTCGGTCGCATGTTTGAGTTTACTTTAGGGTCGGTCGCATGTTTGAGTTTACTTTAGGGTCGGTCGCATGTTTGAGTTTACTTTAGGGTCGGTCGCATGTTCGATTTTACTTTAGGGTCGGTCGCATGTTCGATTTTACTTTAGGGTCGGTCGCATGTTCGATTTTACTTTAGGGTCGGTCGCATGTTCGATTTTACTTTAGGGTCGGTCGCATGTTCGATTTTACTTTAGGGTCGGTCGCACGTTTGAGTTTACTTTAGGGTCGGTCACATGTTTGAGTTTACTTTAGGGTCGGTCGCACGTTTGAGTTTACTTTTGGGTCGGTCACATGTTTGATTTCACTTTTGGGTCGGTCGCATGTTCGATTTCACTTTTGGGTCGCTCGCACGTTTGAGTTTACTTTAGGGTCGGTCACATGTTTGAGTTTACTTTAGGGTCGGTCGCATGTTTGAGTTTACTTTAGGGTCGGTCACATGTTTGAGTTTACTTTAGGGTCGGTCACATGTTTGAGTTTACTTTAGGGTCGGTCACATGTTTGAGTTTATTTTAGGTCGGTCGATGTTTGAGTTTACTTTAGGGTCGGTCGCAAGTTGAGTTTACTTTAGGTCGGTCACATGTTTGAGTTTACTTTAGGTCGGTCACATGTTTGAGTTTACTTTAGGTCGGTCACATGTTTGAGTTTACTTTTAGGTCGGTCACATGTTTGAGTTTACTTTTCGGCATTTTTAGAGTTTATTTCTTTAGGTCGGTCACATGTTTGAGTTTACTTTAGGGTCGGTCACATGTTTGAGTTTACTTTAGGGTCGGTCACATGTTTGAGTTTACTTTAGGGTCGGTCACATGTTTGAGTTTACTTTTGGGTCGGTCACATGTTTGAGTTTACTTTAGGGTCGGTCACATGTTTGAGTTTACTTTAGGGTCGGTCGCATTTTGAGTTTACTTTAGGGTCGGTCGCACGTTTGAGTTTACTTTAGGGTAGGTCGCACGTTTGAGTTTACTTTAGGGTCGGTCGCATTTTTGAGTTTACTTTAGGTCGGTCGACGCTTGAGTTTACTTTAGGTCGGTCGTGAGTTTACTTTAGGGTCGGTCGCACGTTTGAGTTTACTTTTGGGTCGGTCACATGTTCGATTTTACTTTAGGGTCGGTCGCACGTTTGAGTTTACTTTAGGGTCGGTCACATGTTTGAGTTTACTTTTGGGTCGGTCGCACGTTTGAGTTTACTTTTGGGTTGGTCGCATGTTCGATTTCACTTTTGGGTTGGTCGCATGTTTGATTTCACTTTTGGGTCGGTCACACATTTGAGTTTACTGTTGGGTTGGTCGCACGTTGGATTTTACTTTTGGGTCAGTCGCATATTTGATTTCACTTTTGGGGCGGTCGCATGTTCAATTTTACTTTTGGGTCAGTCGCATGTTTTGAGTTTACTTTTGAGTTGGTCGCATCTTTGAGTTTACTTTAGGGTCGGTGGCATGCTTGAGTTTATTTTTGGGTCGGTCGCATGTTCGATTTCACTTTTGGGTCGGTCGCATGTTCGGTTTCACTTTTGGGTCGGTCGCATGTTCGGTTTCACTTTTGGGTCAGTCGCATGTTCGGTTTCACTTTTGGGTCAGTCACATGTTCGATTTTACTTTTGGGTCAGTCACATGTTCGATTTTACTTTTGGGTCAGTCACATGTTCGATTTTACTTTGGGGTCGGTCGCATGTTTGAGTTTATTTTGTGTCGGTCGCATGCTTGATTTTACTTTTGAGTCGGTCGCATGTTTGAGTTTACTTTAGGGTCGGTGGCATGCTTGAGTTTACTTTAGGGTCGGTGGCATGCTTGAGTTTACTTTAGGGTCGGTCACATGTTTGAGTTTACTTTAGGGTCGGTCACATGTTTGAGTTTACTTTAGGGTCGGTGGCATGCTTGAGTTTACTTTAGGGTCGGTCACATGTTTGAGTTTACTTTAGGGTCGGTCACATGTTTGAGTTTACTTTAGGGTCGGTGGCATGCTTGAGTTTACTTTAGGGTCGGTCACATGTTTGAGTTTACTTTAGGGTCGGTCACATGTTTGAGTTTACTTTAGGGTCGGTCGCATTTTGAGTTTACTTTTGAGTTGGTCACATGCTCGATTTCACTGTGTGTGTGTTTTTGAGTAAAATCCTTGTTAATCTATAAATATTCTCCACCAGCACTTCACCCAAAGGCTTCAGTTCATCTTTATTGGCGTAAAATTGAGTAAAAATCTAATATTCACAGGGTCTTTCACGCTCTTGACAACTAATCGAAGGAATAATCATTAGACTAACCGATTACCGAAATAATCATTAGTTGCAGCTCTAGTTTTAACCACTATAAACCAGGGCTGCACATTATATCGCAAAAATATCGACGTGGCAGAAAAACTAAATATATCGCAGTTACACCAAAGTCTTCCGTTTATAAAATGAAAACACTGAAAAGGGAAAATTCTGAATAAAATCTAGCTTTTTCAAACTAAATTAGCACAAAAATGGAAAAAAAAGAATAGACTATTTCTGATTTTCCTCAATTATACACGTTATTCATAAATATTGAAGCCTTCATTCACACTATTTCAACATTTATTTGGTTAAAAATGTTAGTTTATTTATTCAAAGTCTCAATCTATAATAGAAATAATCACAGACTACTAAAATAATCTTTAGTTTCAGCCTTTAAATATCGTAATAATATCGATATCGCAGATCTTAAGAGCCGTATCGCAATGATTTCCAATATCGTGCGGCACTGCTATAAACGTGTTCTGAAATGTATGGGATTCTTGGATTAGTTTATCGTTATATATTCATGTTTCGGTGTTTTCTAGCGTTCGAGCTCCTGCGTTACAATCAGACCTCGAAACCAGGCACTGAGCCCCGGCTGATGCGACAGACGCTGCACCTTGAGAGAAGCGAGCGGGTGTTCTGGTCCCAGGAGGCTCCAGTGGAAGGCAGCCAGGTCCTCATCAGGCAGAATGTGATTTCCTGAAACACACGGACAACAAACGACGAATGAGACACGATTCACACGGACGAGGCACGTTCAGGTTTATACGAGACGGAGTGAACGGATGAGCAGCTGAAAGTGTAAACCGGGGCTATTTAACGTTATTTTACAGAGAGAGAGAGAAATGTGTTCAACGCTTTTGAAACGAGACTTTAACAATATCTGCAGAACTAAACCAGGACTAAACCAGGTCTAAACCAAACCAGGACTGAACCAGGTCTATACCAGATCTAAACCAGGACTAAATCAGGACAAAAACAAAACCGGTCTAAAATAAACCAGATCTAAACCAAAACAGGTCTAAACCAGATCTAAACCAAACCAAGTGTAAACCAGGACTAAACCAAACCAAGTTTAAACCAGGTCTTAACCAGGACTAAACCAAACCAGGTCTAAACCAGGACTAAAACAAGGTCTAAAACCAAGTCTAAACTTGGGCTAAATCAGGACAAAAACCAGGACAAAAACCAGGTCAAAAACCAAGACTAAAACCAATTTTAAACCCAAGTCTAAAACCCAAGTCTAAAACCCAAGTCTAAAACCCAAGTCTAAAACCCAAGTCTAAAACCAAGTCTAAAACCAAGTCTAAACTTGGGCTAAACAAGGACAAAAACCAAGTCTAAAACCAAGTCTAAAACCAAGTCTAAAACCAAGTCTAAAACCAAGTCTAAAACCAAGTCTAAACTTGGGCTAAACCAGGACAAAAACCAGGTCTAAAACCAAGTCTAAAACCAAGTCTAAAACAGTACTAAACCAGGTCTAAAACAAAAAAGATTAGAGATCAAATATCCTCTATATTTTTTGAAGATGGCTGAAGGCCGGATCATGTCCCTTGGGGGCCTGATTTGTCCCCCGGGCCTTAAGTTGAATCGCCCTGCTCTAAACTAATGCCATACTGTGGAACCATTCAGGCAAAGCAATCACATCTCCATGGAGACAAGAAGGCAAGCGCTCACACACAGAGCACATTTAAGATCAATAAAACGCTTTAATGGCAACAAAACCAGGCAGTGCAGCTTACTGCACAGAAAATATTGTGATTTATAACAATAAAGACATTAATTTTTTTGAGAGTAAAGCTGAGCAATATGCCAAAAAACAAAATGTCTTACTCATATTGACTTTTTTGAATTGATATTACTATTGTCTTAATAAAAATAAATAATCTTTAAATATTAATTTCCGGAACATAAACAAGATTCTGAATCTGTGCCAATCAATACAAAAAAAGGTCCAATTTCTTCCTCCAAAGTCTGATCAAACCACACTCCTTTACCTCGTAGGGAACAGTGTGGTCATATCTGTGCTCATGTCCAAACAGGAAGTACAAATATAAACTTTACAAAAACAACAATCGAGCTGGGGACAAAAAAGGCTAAATGTTTACCAAAATCTTAAATATAAATCATGTTCACTACATTTGAGTCAAATCTGTCGTCCAACCTTTAGACTTTAAAACAAAAATAAATGAAACGCTTCCAAAATGGATGACTTGAAATGTTCTGATACAAAATGTGTCCTCGGAGGTAGAGCTGGGCGATATGGAAAAAAATGATTTTCTTGGTCCAGATCACGATTTCTATTTTATCCCGATTCATGTTCACTTTGTATTTTTCTGTTGCCTTTAATAGAGCTGCACCATTTAAGAAAAATATCAGACCAGTGCGATTCTGATTAGATTTATGTTTTAATAATGGGATTCTGTTCAAATTCACATTTTAAACACAATTGTGTTTCTTTTAGACATGGTTTTGTCACGTTCAGTTGTGTTTGTCATATTTAAACACACTTTTTCTCCTGTTGTTTAGCCTCTGAAGCCTCTGAGCAGATGACTTTATTTACCTCTTAAAGGCCAGGGCTGTGTAATTAAACCAAATCCACACAAAATCACAATTTTAATGAACGTCATTAGCGAATCACAAAGACTGCAGTGTTTGAAGTGCAATAATTTCTTCCACAAACAACAAAATGTCTTGCTTTGATCTGAATAAAAACTGCCAACACTGTAGTTTGGATTTGTACAAATATGTTCTGAAACAGGCTTTTTAAATATGACAAACACAACTAAATGTGACGAAACCACGACAAAAATGTGCCTAAACGTAACACAAACGTGACTAAAAACGTCAGACGCATTTAAACATGACAAACACAACTCAATGTGACAAAGATTTTGCTTTAGGGACACCACGTGACGACAATCCCCCATGATGCTTTGAGGGAGCGATCACGCAGCTAGCTTGTGCGATTGTAATTGTATTCTTAATTTTAGATCATATGTGAAAAATGAAGAATACAATTACAATCGCACAAGCTAGCTGCGTGATCGCTCCCTCAAAGCATCATGGGGGATTGTCGTCACGTGGTGTCATGGATGTATTAAAAGAACTGGATAAGGCACGCCCCCTCTGTCTGTGTCCCAGATTGATTAGTGGCCGTGTGAGGTACTGCAGCCTCTTGGAACCAGCCTTTTTCTAAAATGTCACATTATAATTGCAGACAGTTCTGAATTATTATCGGTATTTAAATAAAATAGAAGGAAATGTTATTTTCTACCGTTTCTAAAAATCACAGAAATTACCGTTTTAATATGAAGTGATGTCACAGTAAACATGTGTGAGTCACGTGAACGAGCGTCGGACGATACAAACAGAAGCTCGTGGAAAAGGCTCGACTAGAGACACCTGTAAGTTGTATTTTATTTCATTTCAGACGCTTCACGTGTGTCTAACATGAAGAACACAATTACAATCACACAAGCTAACGCTAACACAAACTTGCAGCTGCTGGTCGTTCACGTCGCTCAAAGCATCATGGGGGATTGTGGTCACGTGGCGCCCTAAAGCAAAGATGGCCGCCTCCGTATCAGGAAGTAAATGCAGAAGTAAGACATTTTTTTGGGGTCATGTGACAATGAGCTCACTCCATAGGGATAAACAGGGCGGCCATTTTGGGTTCATCTTCCAGGTTTTATTATAGTTCTATGCGTGGTGTCCCTAAAGCAAAGATGGCCGCCTCCGTATCAGGAAGTAATACAGAAGAAAAAGCGTCTGAAATTAAATAAAGTACAACTCACAGGTGTCTCTGGTCTAACCGTGTCACGTGCTTCTGTTTGTATCGTCCGACATGTTTACTGTGACGTCACTTCACAGAAAAGATTTGGTGATTTTTTTTTCTCAATAAAATCAAAGCAAGACATTTTGTTGCTTGTTGAAGGCTAAACAACAGGAGAAAAAGTGTGTGTGACAGAAACAGTGAATCACGATACGATGATTTCACACAAATAGATCGTCACAGGCACGAGCTCACGATTCGATTTTTATCACCGTATCGCCCAGCCCCGACTGAACGTGACAAAAATGTGACTAAAAGTGACAAATTTGTGTTTAAAATGTGAAGTTGAACTGAATCCATTTAAATCATAAATCTAATCACAATCGCACTGGTCAGAAAAATCACAATTAACGTAAAATGCGGACTATTGAGCGCTCCTGAGTATAAGCCGCACCAGCCATATTTACAAAGAAAAACAACTTTGTGCATATATAAGCCGCAGGTGTCCACGTTGAGACATTTATATTGCCGGGCCGGTTCAGGATGAGGCGCACATGACAGAGGAGCACATGTTTAGTAACATGCGCTCCACGGCGAAAGAGCGCGGTGAGCAGCCAGTGTGTGTTGTTTTCCTCCTCATCCTTGAATAAAGTGGACAAAATATGTGACGTGAGAAAAGACGCCTTAATGAAAGTGTAAGGCTGCTACACGGAGGAGGAGAGAGAAAAAGAGAGAAAGAGCAGGAGGAGAAAGAGAGAGAGAGCAGGAGGAGAGAGAGAGCAGGAGGAGAGAGAGAGAGAGAGAGAGAGAGAGAGAGAGCAGGAGGAGAGAGAGCAGGAGGAGAGAGAGAGCAGGAGGAGAGAGAGAGAGCAGGAGGAGAGAGAGGAGGAGAGAGAGAGCAGGAGGAGAGAGAGAGAGAGAGAGAAGGAGGAGAGAGAGAGAGAGCAGGAGGAGAGAGAGCAGGAGGAGAGAGAGAGAGAGCAGGAGGAGAGAGAGAGAGCAGGAGGAGAGAGAGAGAGAGAGAGCAGGAGGAGAGAGAGAGAGAGAGAGCAGGAGGAGAGAGAGAGCAGGAGGAGCAGGAGGAGAGAGAGAGAGAGCAGGAGGAGAGAGAGAGAGCAGGAGGAGAGAGAGAGAGAGCAGGAGGAGAGAGAGAGAGAGAGCAGGAGGAGAGAGAGAGAGAGAGAGAGAGAGAGAGAGAGCAGGAGGAGAGAGAGAGAGAGAGAGAGAGAGAGAGAGAGAGAGAGAGAGAGAGAGAGAGAGAGAGAGAGAGAGAGAGAGAGAGAGAGCAGGAGGAGGAGAGAGAGAGAGAGAGAGAGAGAGAGAGAGAGAGAGAGAGAAGGAGGAGAGAGAGAGAGAGAGAGAGAGAGCAGGAGGAGAGAGAGAGAGAGGAGGAGAGAGAGAGAGAAGGAGGGGAGAGAGAGAGAAGGAGGGGAGAGAGAGAGAGAAGGAGAGAGAGAGAGAGAAGGAGAGAGAGAGAGAGAGGAGAGAGAGAGAGAGAAGGAGAGAGAGAGGAGGGGAGAGAGAGGAGGGGAGAGAGAGGAGGGGAGAGAGAGAGAGAGAGCAGGAGGAGAGAGGGAGAGAGAGAGAGAGAGAGCAGGAGGAGAGAGAGCCACGGATGCCCTCCCAAAAAACTGAAGAAAGGAGCGAGGGAGAGAGCTCATGTGGGCATCAGAGGAGGAACAGGCCCGTCTGGGACAGGAGACGTCCAGGGGGTGCAGGTAGAACACTGAACACGTAGTTACTTTATTCTGCCAATAAACCTCTGCGCGGAACTCAGGTTACGTAACTCCGGTTCTACACGTGCGCGGCTCGGTTCGGGTTCAGACACACGCGCACGGCCGGTCGAATCATGCAGCAAATGACTCCGAGTCGGGTTCGGACAGTACCGTGCGGTTCGGGTCGAATCGTGCTCGGGTCGGTTCGGACAGTACGTGTTCGGGCGGGTCGGGCTTGAATTTTTGAGCCCGATCTAAACTCTACCCTAGAGGCTGTTCCTGGAAAAATACATAAATTAGCCGCATCGCTGTGTAAGCCGCAAGGTTGAAATCATGAGACAAAAGTAGCGGCTTATAGTCCGCATTTTACGGTAGATATTTGTCCTAAATCGTGCCGCTCTGTTAAAAGGCAATAGAAAAATACAAAGTGAACACGAATAAACTCTATAAACTCGAAATCATGATCTGGCCCCAAGAAAATCGTGATAATCATTTTCTTGCCGTATGGCCCAGGCCTAGTTCCGTGGGTAAATGCTGTGCTCGTGGGTGTGTCTGTACCGAGCAGAGCAGCGAAGCAGGGCAGGTGGTGCGTCTTGAGCCCCAGTTGTCGCGCCGCCTCCGACAGCAGATACTGGTGCGTGGTCAGGTTCTTTCCGTTCCAGCTGAGTTTGAGCGCGTGAGACGAGAAATAGGCCGGGACGTTACAGAGAGCGAACTCCGAGTCCTGTGCGATGAGGCCCGCGAAGCCGAAGTCCCGGTACAGAGACAGCACCTCCTGGTGGTGGTCCTCCAGCGTCTGCACCACCTGAGCAGAGGAGGAGAAGAAGAGTGAGGAAAATAGATAGACCCTTTAAAAGACTGTAAACAAAAACATTCTAGATCAGGAACGGAGGCAAAAGTGAAGTGCAACATAATGTGATTTCACTGAGAAACTGGGATTAACCTCAGAATATCACAAAATATGAAATGATTTTGTAAAAGTAAAAGCCTCAGACACATGTGAGTGACATCAGAGCTGCTTTAAACACATTTATTATTGTATTTTACATCATGTTTTAGGAAATTATGATAAACTCTTTGCATTTTTGATGAAGGAACAATCCAGATTTATGGGTTTTACTGGAAAAATACTCACAGAAATGTTGAGCCCACAAACATTTTTCATTTTATCTAGAGATATATTAGATACTATTCCATAAATTAGATTCTTTTGAAGCTAAAATACAATTTTAAGGCTAGAAAATTGTATTTTGTCCATCGTTTGTTACAGAATAGCAAACTAACTGACCTTTCTACTCTGGAAATTCAAATGTGTTGCCTTAAAATCAGTAGAATTTAGATCTAACGTGAGAGAATCATTCAAACATTTACAGTCGACTTCATTTTGCCTCCAGTCGCCTCTGTTCTGGAATTTTGATGACGTCACATTTTAAAGGGTCTGTGCTGCTACTGGTTTCTTTAAAAAGACCTATTGAGTTTTTGTCTTTTATTTAGTTCTAATCTACAACACTTGGGATCATTATGTTTTGGACATCTTTAATTGCGTCATTGATCTAAAACAAGTTCCCTCATCAAAAACATCATTCACAAATTATGTTTTAAATTAGGTCTGCAACAACTGATCAACTATAAAAACTGATGGACTAATCGTTAACTGAACCGTAGAGACTCAAACGCATGTCAAAAGACCTTTTATAACAAAAATACAAGAAAAGAATAGATGTTGATGTTTTTATATATAAAATATTCTTTATTTATAAAAAATTCTCCATCTAGAAGTCTTCAGTCGACATATTTCAACCTCTACTTGGCTGATAATGCGCTTAAAAAGTTGAAATATACAACAGAAATAGTCAAACCTACTAAAATAATCGTTAGTGACAGCCTTCCTTACAAGCTAATTACTGTATCGACTCATGGTTTATTATATGATCGAAAGAATAATATATTTGGGGTCAAATATTTACCGTGTGAATGTTTTGTCTGCACTTTGAGGAGCTTTTTCTTACTTTTTTGACACAATTCGAACCAAGAGAGTGAAATATGTAACTTTTACGACTCTTTATCAGCACAAACGAAATAAAACCGTTTGATTTGACCTCATGTTTATAAGAATAGTTCACATTTAGAATGACTTTGTTTGGGATTGGGATACAATAAAACACAGATGTTTTATCGCGACAAGCCTTTACGAGTCTCACAAAAATGCTCCTGGATTTCAGAGTTTTTTGCACATTGCACTGCCAACTGTACATTCTGTATATAGTCTCAGTCTGTCTTAGTCCATTTTATTCTTAATTTTATGCATGCCTTTTTATATATTTTTTATATTTTATTCATTGCTTTATGTTGCACCTACGCCGAAGCAAGTTCCTATGTTTGTGAATTTCACTGACAATGGCAATAAACCGCTTTCTGATTCTGATTTCTGATTCTTCGGAGACTTCCTGTGCTGTTTTTAACACAAATATCAAATCAGAAACTCCATCTTAGCATCTTTTCTCTCGACCCGGTGTTAAAAACAGAAGCATTACTGTCACATCTGAACCTGAGAGGCCTTTATCTGTCAAACACCGAGGACACAGACTGCACTTTTGGGTTTTACACCAACGATCTACATCCAAAAGTGAGGATCAGAGTGCGATTTCAACGGGTTTCTTTCACACGCACACCGGGCAGGCTTGAATTAAGAGAAATCCAACATAACTTTAAAGGACCCATGACAGGTCGGACCACACATTTACCTAAAATGCAGTTAAGATAAATATATTTCAAGTTTTGCGAAAATTCTTTACAAATGTTATCCCGGTTTAGCAGTTTTATAAGTTTTAATTTCACTTCCTGGTTGTAAATAATGACATCACACTAGGAAATTACCATAGCAACCGCACTGTAAACTGGGCTAAAACTCATCTAAAGTCAAAAATTATTTTACCTGACAAATAAAACTATATTTGAACTTATTTATTTAGTTGAATTCGTGTTTAAATGGTCAAAAAAGTAGCTTATTTTGTGTAAATCATGTATAAACTTTGTCTCCCCAGTGTGATGTCATCAGTTTGTTTACTTCCTGTAATTTTCAACTTTTCTCCGCAAAGGGCGACCTGATTGGTGTAAAACTATCATTTATATGTACAACAAGTATTAATAGACTGAATGAAGTAAAAATTTGAAAATCGTGAAAACTTGTCATACGCACTTTAAGTAAATGTAGTAAAATAGCCTGTTACTTATTGTGCACAGTCAGCTATTAATAATGAAGCGTCAGATCAAAACAAACTCAGTCATTACCTAAAATTATAGACGTGAGTAATAATCAAATCATTACTGACGTGTGTGAGCCACTGACTGGAAACTGTGACGGTTTAACACGTGGTAAATGTGTAAAACTACAGCTGCACAGAACGTTATTGTGCTACTCGATCAATCTAGCCATCGTTTGATTGATTCATTGATTCATTCCATCACAAAAAGGCCTGTCAATGAGATTTTTATTAACTAATTTCGACAAGTTTAAAGGGTAAAGTAATGCCGCTTGATCGAGGACACTTTCGACAAAATGTTTTTCATCTAAAGCAGTGTTTCCCAACCAGGGGTACGTGGACCCTTGGGGGTACATGAGCAGTTACCAGGGGGTACTCAGAATTGTTTCAGGTTTTAAAAGAAAATTAAATGTACATTTATCGGAAGAAAAATATGTTATTAGATGTCCATTTAGCATCTTTTTGTAGTGTTTTGGACCATAAGTATGATTAAAATAAAAATACACTGGCAATAATTGACAATATATGACTAGTCAACCCATTTATTTGCCTTAAACTGAAGTCAAGGTGAGTGTGAGACAAAGTTTAGGGGGTACTCGAGACATAAAAGCTTGGGAACCACTGATCTAAAACACTACATTTAGATGTTTCCTGTGTAATTCGATTGTAATTCTTGCTTTATTTGAGCCATAAATAGTCTGCATTTGGTCCAGATAAATGATTAATTACAAAACGGACGATAATCTCAAACATTGATTGGTTGTGATTAATTTATTGACTCGTTTCAGACGCATTTAGAACTTAATTTTTGTTTTTTTTTATTGCAGCAAATTGCGTTGAAATGGAGCAAACTTCTTTCGCACAAAGCTCTAGAGATATTTCTGCACTTTTGTGGTTAATTTAACAGACATTTCTTTGATAATTAAAACTCAACTAATATATGAAGACATATTTTAGCACATTTCTGTTTAAGTACCGTCTTATCGTTATTTAGAGATTAGGCTCAATCTCTGTCTGTTTTTAAATCACTTCTGAAAACGCAGCTTTTTTTCCTAGCTTTTAATACTATACTTTAATACTATAATGTGATTTTGTTTGTTTTGTGTACGGCACTTTGGCCGTATAAGTGCCTTATAAATAAAGTTGGTATGGTATGGTATTATTATCGTTATCTCTATAGTTACTCTACAAACCTCCCTTGCACTTTTTACACATCGTTATCACTCCTAAAAATCTGCAAAGATATTCAGCTTTGACTAAAAACCTAAAGACTGAATCAGATTCTTGTTTGATCGTCTTTGTAGTGAAACTGACTCCCGCTCTTTAAGTTTGCTGAGAGACGACAGATCTGTGGAGGTTTAAAAATCATTGCTATATAAACATTTTCCTACATTATTATAAATTTCTTCTCTGCATGTCAGAGTGTATAATATGACAAAACAACAAATTATATCACGATTCATGTACACTACAAGAAGGCAATATTGACAAAAGCGTTAAAACTTTTGTCTTTTTTTCTCAGCTCTTTTTATAGCATTTTTCTATAAATAATAATACACTCAAAATTCTTCAAAACAACATTTACTAAAAGTTGGTCTGGGTGATAAGGCAAAAAATCATCATCACGATTTTCTTGGAGCCAGATTATTATTTTGATTTTATCACGATTCATGTTCACTTTGTATTTTTCTATTGTCTTTAATAGAGCGGCACCATTTAGGAAAAATATCTAATTGGGATTTTTCTGACCAGTGCGATTGTGATTAGATTTAGATTTATGTTTTAATAAAAGGATTCAGTTCAAATTCACATTTTAAAACACAATTTTGATGCTTTTAGTCACATTTTTGTGCATGGAGTCCTGTTTGTTTTTTGGTGCGTTTGTCTCTCTTATCACTTTTGTTCTCTCTTTTCTCGCTTGTTTGTTTGTACAAATCCAAACTACAGCGTTAGCAGTTTTTATTCAAATCAAAGACATTTTGTTGTTTGTGGAAGAAATTATTGCACTTCAAACATTGTAGCTTTTTTGATTTGCTAATTGCTAAGACCTCTTAAAGGCCAGGGCTGAACAATAAAACCAAAATCTTAATTTTAATGGATGCAATTAGCAAATCAAAAGGATAATTTCTTCCACAAACAAAATATCTGGCTTTGATTGGAATAAAAACTGCTAACGCTGTAGTTTGGATTTGCACAAACATGTTCTGAAACAATTGACAAAAGTGCGACCAAAAATGATAAAAATGTGTTCAAAAGCAACAAAAAAGCTGCTACAAACAACAAATGCGACTCAATGCACCAAAACGCGACTATAGGCAATAAAAACGCAACTAAAAATGACAAAGCCGCGACAAAAAGTGACATACACGTGTTTAAATATGACAAACACAACTGAACGTAATAAAAACGCGACTAAAAGCTACAAAAATGTGTTTAAAATGTGAATTTGAACAGAAATCTCAAATATAATCACATTCGCACTGGTGAAAAAAAAAAATGGTAGCTCTATTAAAGACAAAAGAAAAATACAAAATGAACATGAATCGTGATGAAATCAAAATTATGATCTGCCCCAAGACAATCGCGATCATTTTTTTGCCGTATCACACAGCTCTAGTGTCAGCCATGAAAACACACACTGGTCGATTTAGAACAATTCATAAACTGTGGGAGAACTTTAAACTGGTCTTGTACTAAAAATGTCACGTCCAAAGCCGTGTGTGATCGTGACATAACAGAACGTGATCAAACGAGCAGAAAAACGAGCCCTGATGGAGCTCCGAGTGAACAGAACGGCCTCAAACGTGGGTGGGATTCTGCTCATAAATAATGGGCCTGTACTCGCATCGATTATCTTTAAATCAGAGGAAAAACCAGCTCCGGCAACTACGGAGAGCAACAGTAGACAAAAAGTGTAAGCCACAAGGACTGGAACTAGACCTGATCACACTTATGAAGCTACAGAAAAACAGTGTCGTAAATCAGGAATATTCTGCTTTATTTCACCGAGGGCCAGGTTTATCAGATGTTTGTCGGGGGCGGAAAATGGTCCAACGCTTTTGAAACACGAAAAACATGTGAAAGTCTTTAACAACATTTGTAGAACTGAACCAGGATTGAACCAGGACTGAACCAGGACTAAACCAGGACTAAACCAGGACTGAACCAGGACCGAACCAGGACTGAACCAGGACTGAACCAGGACTGAACCAGAGCTAAACCAGAGCTAAACCAGAGCTAAACCAGAGCTAAACCAGAGCTAAACCAGAGCTAAACCAGAGCTTAACCAGAGCTAAACCAGGGCTAAACCAGAGCTGAACCAGGACTGAACCAGGACTGAACCAGGACTGAACCAGAGCTAAATCAGGACTGAACCAGAGCTAAACCAGGACCAAACCAGAGCTAAACCAGGACTAAACCAGTGCTAAACCAGGACTGAACCAGAGCTAAACCAGGACTGAACCAGAGCTAAACCAGAGCTAAACCAGAGCTAAACCAGGACTGAACCAGGACTGAACCAAGACTGAACCAGAGCTAAACCAGGACTGAACCAGAGCTAAACCAGAACTGAACCAGGACTGAACCAGGACTAAACCAGGACTAAACCAGAGCTAAACCAGGACTGAACCAGAGCTAAACCAGGACTGAACCAGAGCTAAACCAGGACTGAACCAAGGCTAAACCAGGACTGAACCAGAGCTAAACCAGGACTGAACCAGAGCTAAACCAGAGCTGAACCAGAACTGAACCAGGACTAAACCAGGACTAAACCAGGACTAAACCAGGACTAAACCAGAGCTAAACCAGGTCTACACCAAGACTAAACCAGAGCTAAACCAGCTCTACACCAGGACTAAACCAGGTCTACACCAGGACTAAACCAGGACTAAACCAGGTCTACACCAGAGCTAAACCAGGTCTACACCAGGACTAAACCAGGACTAAACCAGAGCTAAACCAGGTCTACACCAGGACTAAACCAGAGCTAAACCAGCTCTAAACCAGGTCTACACCAGAGCTAAACCAGGTCTACACCAGGACTAAACCAGGACTAAACCAGGACTAAACCAGGACTAAACCAGGACTAAACCAGGTCTACACCAAGACTAAACCAGAGCTAAACCAGCTCTAAACCAGGTCTACACCAGAGCTAAACCAGGTCTACACCAGGACTAAACCAGGTCTAAACCAGGTCTACACCAGGACTAAACCAGAGCTACACCAGAGCTACGCCAGGACTAAACCAGGTCTACACCAGGACTAAACCAGAGCTAAACCAGAGCTACACCAGGACTAAACCAGGTCTACACCAGGACTAAATCAGAATCCACAAAATCAGGATTAAACCAATGGCAAGAGATAAAATATTTCCATATTTTTGGAAGACGGGTTGAGGACTCAATAGGGCACAATCATCCACTTCAAATGATGAGAGCCGACACTTTTAGTGCCATAAATTCCCCCTTAGCCACGTCTAACTCCAACACACAACGGACAAACTTTAACACGTCTTTAATTAAGGCCAAAGAAAGTGTTTGGTTAAAGAGCCTGTCAAGCCCCGCCCCCTTTAGCGGCTCCACACAAACACACTCACAACGGTTCTATACACACAGCGGCTCTCCACTCACTCACAGCGGCCCCACACACACACACACACACACACACACACATACACTCACAGCAGCTCTCCACACACACACAATGCCTCTACACACACACACCGGCTCTCTCCACACACACACACAACGGCTCTACACTCACAGCGGCTCTCCACACACACACACACACACACACAGCGGCTCTCCACACATACACACAGCGGCTCTCCACACACACACACAGCGGCTCTCCACACATACACACACACACAGCGGCTCTCCACTCACTCACAGCGGCCCCACACACACACACACACATACACTCACAGCAGCTCTCCACACACACACACAATGCCTCTACACACACACACCGGCTCTACACACACACACACACACACACACACACACACACACACACACACACACAACGACTCTACACTCACAGCGGCTCTCCACACACACACACAGCGGCTCTCCACACATACACACTGGCTCTCCACATACGCACACACACACTTACAGCGGCTCTCGACACACACACACACACACACACACACACACACACAACGACTCTACACTCACAGCGGCTCTCCACACATACACACAGCGGCTCTCCACACACACACACAGCGGCTCTCCACACATACACACACACACAGCGGCTCTCCACTCACTCACAGCGGCCCCACACACACACACACACACATACACTCACAGCAGCTCTCCACACACACACACAATGCCTCTACACACACACACCGGCTCTACACACACACACACACACACACACACAACGACTCTACACTCACAGCGGCTCTCCACACACACACACAGCGGCTCTCCACACACACACACTGGCTCTCCACATACGCACACACACACTTACAGCGGCTCTCGACACACACACACACACTCACACCGGCCCCACACACACACTTACAGCGGCCCCACACACACACACACACACACACTCACAGCGGCTCCACACACACACACACACACTCACAGCGGCTCCACACACACACACACACACACACTCACAGCGGCTCCACACACACACACACTCACAGCGGCTCCACACACACACACACACTCACAGCGGCTCACACACACACACACACACACTCACAGCGGCTCTCCACACACACACACTCACAGCGGCCCCACACAAACACACACACACACTCACAGCGGCTCTCCACACACACTCACAGCGGCCCCACACACACACTTACAGCGGCCCCACACACACACACACACACACACACACACACTCACAGCGGCTCCACACACACACACACACTCACAGCGGCTCACCACACACACACACACACTCACAGCGTCTCTCCACACACACTCACAGCGGCCCCACACACACACTTACATCGGCCCCACACACACACACACACACACAGCGGCTCCACACACACTCACAGCGGCTCTCCACACACACACACACTCACAGCGGCCCCACACACACACACACACTCACAGCGGCTCGCCTTACACACACACACACTCACAGCGGCCCCACACACACACACTCACAGCGGCCCCACACACACACACACACACTCACAGCGGCTCTCCACACACACACACTCACAGCGGCCCCACACACACACACACACACACTCACAGCGGCTCTCCACACACACACACTCACAGCGGCCCCACACACCGTCTGTGCTGCAGGTTCACTGGGTTCACGTTATGTAATGTGTAGGCTACGCTGGGTCAGGCACATGTATGTTTTCAATCAGACTCCACAGACTTCCATTCAACACAATCCTCTGCAGCCGTGTTCACGTGCACGCAAGGCCGATCGTTATCCGACTTCTAGAGATATCCCATTATTGAAATGTCATGTAAACAGTGCCATAGGATGTGAGCAATCTGATTTGATTCCCACCGTGCAGGTTTTGACAAAGAATATAATACAAAAAAGGACACAAGATTCATTCCAAATACTACAGTTACTCTAAAATCCATTGATAAACTGACACATCATGGCTTTCTGACGATAAGGTTCCGCTTTCTCTAACACAAAGTGAAAATCAGATCTAAATATTGGGTTTTCTGGTTATTCTAGTTGCCAGACTGTTACTGTCCGTGTAAATGTGTCACTTTCACGTGGTTAAAGGGTTAAACTACTCCAACCACAGCTCCAGTGGTTTACAGTCGGGAACAAACCAGTTTATTATTATGTTTACAATATGACTGTGATAAAGACCAGGCCTGATAAGCGTGCACTTGAGCCCACATCTCCTCAGACCTACTGCAAGTGTCACTGTTTCTAATGTCAGTAACGGAATAAACTAATCAAACTTGAACCACCACACAAACTCACCGGAACTAATCTAACCATTCAGCCCCGTTTCTGCCTGGAAAGAGTTAACCTGTGCATGACGTAACCCGTGAATAGGCGTGAAGAAAGTGTGTTAAGCCAGGCAAAATGACCACACTGTGAACATGGCTCACCCGCACTCTGAAGCGGAACATGGCGAGGCGCACGCAGTGGCTGAGGCAGGCGGGCGGCAGGAACCAGGCCCGGGGAGGCGGCGTGGCCTTGCTGCCGACGTGGTTCACGATGAGCTGCGCGGTCTGCCGCTGGCCCTGCACACGCCGCGCCCACTCGGGCCAGCGCTCCTTCCCCAGAGTCCCGTTAAACACCACCACCAGCTCCAGGCCGCCCTGGTACAGACAGGCCTGCGACAGCGCGGCCAAGTAGCCCAGCATGGCGTTCCACTCCCCGCCGCACACCCAGTCCGTCTGGTAGCCGCCGTACAGCCGCTGCAGGCCCGAGTCCGCGTCCATGAGGATGCGGGTGGGCGGCGGGGGAGGCACGGGCCCGGGGTGATGCGGGTGATGATGCGGGTGATGATGAGGAGGCTGGCGGGCCGCTGTCCGGGCCAGCTTCAGCAGGTCCACGGGCACCGCGGCCCCGGGGCAGCGCTTCTCCAGATACTCCTGAAAGCCCTGCACGCCCATGACGGTGCTGCTGAGCCGGTGCGTGTGTCCGGTGTGTCCGGGAGCGGGCTCGGAATGCGTCCTGTACGCCGTGTTTGAGTGTGTGTGCGGGGGAGACGGGGCTAGCTGTGCCGGAGCGAGCTAACTCTGGGTCTCTGTAGTGACTGAACCTGAAACAAGAGCTGAACGCACGGTCCACGGTAAACAAAACGCCTCTCTTAGTTTTGGTCGAGTGTAGTGTCCATTTCGGTGGATTTTTGGTGAGTTGCCAAACAAGGCCAATGTCGCTACCTACAAGCAGAAAAAGTTCAGTTTACGTTTGGCCATAATTCTCCCTAAATCCAACAGCTTTGGCAGCTAATCGCGGATCCTGACGCGGTTTGTGGTGTTTGTGCGGCGGCGAGGTGAACAATATTAAACGCACGTTAAACGGATGGACACTGCGCATTAGTGGAGGAGCCACAGGCTGCAGTCCGCGGACATGTTGAGCTCAGCGCGGTCCAGAATCGGGATTTTCCCCACAGCTGCGTGCACCGCGTGGATTCTGCGTCCTGTCGGTGGTTTAGCTTGACACACGACGGCAGCCTGTTGCCTCGCGTGGGTCGGACACGGACACGAAAGCGCCGCGGAGCTAATAAACTAAAAAGAGTGTGTGTGAGTGAGTTAGCCGCTTTAGCTGAGGCAGGTCCCGGCGTGATTTGACGCGTCACTCCCGAAGACGAGTACGCGACGCGGAATGAGATGGATGTTTGACGAAATAAAAGAAAAGTAACTAAAAGAAAATAAAAACAAAAGCCCGATGGTGCCTCCCTCGCGGTCTCGCACTCTCACGGCTTCATGTTGCAGAAGGGAGCAGACTTCCAGCCACGGCAGCCATCTTGAGACGTCCTCGCGGCCCGGAGCAGTGAAGGCGGGCCGAGGGCGGGGGCGGCGCGGCGAGGCGAGGGGCATCCTGGGAAGTGTAGGCTCCCAGCGGCACGCCTTACGTTCGCTTCTGTTTGTGAGGAACGGAGTGAAAAACTACAACTACCACCAAAAGCATCGAGGCGACGTTTAATGCGTGGAGTTCAGTTACTTTTCGTTCAGATTACCGTTACTATTAAAAAAATAAAAAAAAAAAAAAAAAAAACAATTACCGTTATTACTTTGTTAAAGGTGACGTAGTACGATTTTAAAACGTATTTAGTAATTAACTACAACATACGCAGATGATTATTTTACATTTTATTCATTGTAAACAGCAATATTTATCTAAAAATTGATTAAAATACAAAAGGGTCCATCAACTTCCTGTTTAAACATGCAGAACTGAAAACCGCCGCCTCTTCACGGAAAAATTAAAGGGAACATATTATGCAAGATTTCTTCTAATCAGCTTTGTACCTCATTGCAACAGTGTTTTCTCATCATGAGTTACTAAAAGTTGTGTTTCAATTGATTCCTGTATGGTTGAGTAGCTCTGTATTATTGTGCATTTGAGGCTTGAGAGCTTAGAACATTTCTGTATTCACCCAGCCCATTCACCCACTTCCCTTGCCATTTTTGAGGGAGAAAATAAGACATGTAGGATTGTAAAATGTCACTTTGCCTCTTTTCAAAATAAAAACATCTAAATGATAATCCCCAGTTATCAATTCTGCAGTTTTGAACAGATTAATATTGCGGTTTACGATTAACAAAATTTAAAATAATTATCTACTTATGTCTTTATGTTAAGTAGCTAATAAAAGCATAATGTCTTTTTCAACTGTATCAAGCAGCAGATTTGCATTCACTTCGTTTTACTGTTGAAAACCTTACACATTTGACTTGGATTTTTAAAATAAATGCAATGACAGAGTGGGCGGGGATAGGGAGTAGGTGAAAACAGAACTTTTCTGAGCACTCACCCTCAGTTGCAGGACAATAGGATCACTCAAACATGCATAAATATTTGAAATACAACGAGGACAAGACAAATAATGAGGGAACACGTGGTTAATGGAAAATTGTTATTATTGTTGTTATTGTTATTGTTATTAGCCTTTAAACCTGCTCTTGAGTACCTTTAATTTACATCTCATGTTTTGAAACAAAAAAAAATGTTTATTAAGAAATAATTACATTTTTTGTCTGCAGTCTGGCAGTCTATGTGAATATGCTACTCGTAATTATCACGCTAGCAGCAGTTATTGTGTTTAGACAGAATAACATGCTCAGAATGAGTCTGCCGATGATTTAAGGACTTAAAAACGGCAGAAGATTCTCCAATAAGTGGCGTAGATCAGGGGTTCCCAAACTTTTCTGGCCAGGACCCCCAAAATAGCCTTGCAACCAACTCGGGACCCTCAAAGCGAAATGAAAAATAATTCTAAGTGTCAAATCAGGTTTAATGTTGGTTATTTGAATAGTGTATTGTCTTATTAGACCCTATTTCACTAAATGATACTGTATTTAATTAGAAAAATAGAGCAAATACAGTCTCATATTTCTTCAAATTATATCTTGAAATCATCTCGCGACCCCCAGCTCACCCCTCGCGACCCCCCGGGGGGTCCCGACCCCCACTTTGGGAACCACTGGCGTAGATGATCTGAACAAACGTCACACATTGAGGGAGTTCAGCAGGAAGTGTGTTTGACGCTCGGAGGGAGAGGATTTTTAAATGAACATTCCTCAAAACAGCGTGAATGCAACTGAATGCTACTTCAGGTGTGTTTTTGATGATGGAACCTTGTTAGAACAGGGTTAAAAGCTCAAAAAAGTCACCGTAAAATTTGGCAAAATGTTTTAATAACTTAGCAATTTATAAAGTTTCAGAAACATATTTTAAATAAAAATTATAGGTCTTATACTCATTACTCACCGCAGGCTGATAAGCTTTGAGCAAGAACAAACATTTTATATTATTTATATTTTTGGAATCCTTATGAGAAAAATGAATGGACATTTTACTTCCGGAACCAAGGAGTGGGCGGTCACTGTGGGCTACATCGATTAGTTCGATCGTAAATCATTTCCGCTTTTATTCCTTTTGTTTGTTAATCATTGGTGATCGACTGTATCTCTCTCTGACATGGATCGATTCTCACATGAGGAGGACGATGAAAATGTGAAGCAGATTGGAAGTATTTGTGTGTGTCGCCGCCTGGTGGTCAAAAGTGAATCGTCTCTTTCCCTCTCTGCTCTTCATCCTCAAACTTCATGTCTTCCTTCAAAAAATTCATTACATTTACCTCTCGTGACTAATTAATGTTAAACTAGCTGTAAAACTGATATAGACCACATCATTGGTTTAATTCTTTGCATAAATAAAAACAAAAGCACAATACATAAAGAGCCGGTCATCATCAGAATGTTTCAAATTAAGGCGACTGTAAAGTGCCGTAAACCATGATACATTTTATATAAATACCTGGCATCAAATGTAATCTTTTTGAATGAACTACGATTTTGAATTTCCATTATGATTACATTTGTTTGCAAACTTTAAAATGGCCTATTGTTTAAAATTGAAATAGAGAAGTTATGTTCAGATTTGTTTATGATTCAAATCTCTGTAATTACTGGCTCTATCATAAACAAAAACATCTTCACTCTGATGAACAAACGTGAAATTATTTTCTCCAAATTGCTTAAAGATTTGCTTGCAATTTTAAATCACACATTGTCATTTGAAAGAACTTAAAATCACATGTTTAATATAAATATCTGAAACATTTTTGGATTCAAATCAATCTCATTAAAATTAAAAAGTTAAACGTTTGTGAATTTTAATTTTCTTTTGTTTTTTCTTTGTTAAATTCTTTAAACTGATATTAAATAAAAAGCAATTGCTGATGGTGACTAAAACTATGAATAAAGATCTTTTTTTTTTGTTTTTTTGGTCAGTAAAATATGTCTGTGGTAATGACTACATTAAACCACAGAGAGGCGCTGTCTTGCGTGAACGCTGAGAGAATAAACGCTCAAAGTTCTCTAAACTGATTTCTTCTTTATTTGGATCTAAACCAGGTCTAAACCAGGTCTAAACCAGGACTAAACCAGGACTAAACCAGGACTAAACCAGGTCTAAACCAGGTCTAAACCAGGACTAAACCAGGACTAAACCAGGACTAAACCAGGTCTAAACCAGGACTAAACCAGGACTAAACCAGGACTAAACCAGGTCTAAACCAGGACTAAACCAGGATTAAACCAGGTCTAAACCAGGACTAAACCAGGTCTAAACCAGGACTAAACCAGGACTAAACCAGTTGTAACCCAGGTCTAAACCAGGTCTAAACCAGGACTAAACTAGGACTAAACCAGGACTAAACCAGTTGTAACCCAGGTCTAAACCAGGTCTAAACCAGGACTAAACTAGGACTAAACCAGGACTAAACCAGTTGTAAACCAGTTGTAAACCAGTTGTAAACCAGGACTAAACCAGGTCTAAACCAGGACTAAACCAGGTCTAAACCAGGACTAAACCAGGACTAAACCAGGACTAAACCAGGACTAAACCAGGTCTAAACCAGGACTAAACCAGGACTAAACCAGGACTAAACCAGGTCTAAACCAGGACTAAACCAGGACTAAACCAGGACTAAACCAGGTCTAAACCAGGAATAAACCAGGTCTAAACCAGGACTAAACCAGGACTAAACCAGGTCTAAACTAGGACTAAACCAGGACTAAACCAGTTCTAAACCAGGACTAAACCAGGACTAAACCAGGACTAAACCAGGTCTAAACCAGGACTAAACCAGGACTAAACCAGGACTAAACCAGGTCTAAACCAGGACTAAACCAGGACTAAACCAGGTCTAAACCAGGACTAAACCAGGACTAAACCAGTTGTAACCCAGGTCTAAACCAGGTCTAAACCAGGACTAAACTAAGACTAAACCAGGACTAAACCAGTTGTAACCCAGGTCTAAACCAGGTCTAAACCAGGACTAAACCAGTTGTAAACCAGGACTAAACCAGGTCTAAACCAGGACTAAACCAGGTCTAAACCAGGACTAAACCAGGACTAAACCAGGACTAAACCAGGACTAAACCAGGTCTAAACCAGGACTAAACCAGGACTAAACCAGGTCTAAACCAGGACTAAACCAGGACTAAACCAGGACTAAACCAGGTCTAAACCAGGAATAAACCAGGTCTAAACCAGGACTAAACCAGGACTAAACCAGGTCTAAACCAGGACTAAACTAGGACTAAACCAGGACTAAACCAGTTCTAAACCAGGACTAAACCAGGACTAAACCAGGACTAAACTAGGACTAAACCAGGACTAAACCAGTTCTAAACCAGGACTAAACCAGGACTTCTCTTTTAAAGTATTTTTTATAATAATTGCATATGTTTGTGAGGCAGTTTTTCCTGTTGTGAATTGCCTTGTGTACAAATGGTGCTCAGCAAATAAACTTACCTTGCCTAAAGTAAAAAAAAAAAAAAAAAGAAAAGAAAGAAAGAAAATGAAAGTAAAACATATATCTAATCTATACCAAGACTATGTACAGAGATACAGGGCAAAGATGAAAATAGTGATTTACATAATATAATCAACTTTTCTTACACCTTTTTGACAGTTTTCTTATAATACACTCAACAATTTGCATATTCTAAAACAACAATCTTGAAAATATTTTGTAAAGTGACAATATATTGCTCAATGTCCATCTATAGCAGCAGTCTTATGGGAAAAATAGCGTGTAATTTAGCTATTTTTGCACATTTATACAGTTTATTATTATTATTATTATTGCACAAAGTCCCAGTGTTTAAAGCGTTCCTGTGTTTTGGGGCAGAGCGGCTGCAGGTCTGGAGCTGCAGGAGTCAAATTCGAGGTGACGTTTCAGAACATGGAGTCAGAGAGTTCAAACGAAGCAGAGTGTTTTCACAGAGATGCATGGATGATTACATCTGCTCCGACACCGACGGACGACGCTGTTCTGTTCTACAGCGTTATAAAGTTACATAATGTTATTAGAGTCTTTATGACAAGTTAAACGATGGCACATTTCACTAAAACATAGTGAACATGATTATATGTAATCATAAATCATAAATCACAAATCAAGTTAGAAATCTGGGGGTAATAATGGACTCAGACCTGAACTTTAACAGCCACATCAAATCAATAACATCAACAGCCTTTTACCACCTAAAAAACATTGCCAAAATTAAAGGTATAGTGTCTAAACCAGACTTGGAGAGACTTATCCATGCATTTGTCTCCAGTAGGTTAGACCACTGCAACGGCCTGCTCACTGGCCTCTCCAAACGAGCTGTAAAACAGCTGCAGTACATCCAAAATGCTGCTGCTCGAGTCCTGACAAGAACCAGGAAGTACGATCACATTAGTCCTGTGCTCAGGTCTCTGCACTGGCTTCCTGTGGCTCAGAGAATAGACTTTAAAGCAGCTCTGCTTGTGTTCAAGTCTCTCCACGGCCAAGCACCAAAGTACATCTCTGACATGTTAGTGCCATATGAACCATCTCACACTCTGAGGACCTCAGGGACAGGCCTCCTGCAGGTGTCAGAGTCAGGACTAAACATGGACCGGCCTCCTGCAGGTGCCTAGAGTCAGGACTAAACATGGACCGGCCTCCTGCAGGTGCCTAGAGTCAGGACTAAACATGGACCGGCCTCCTGCAGGTGCCTAGAGTCAGGACTAAACATGGGGAATCAGCATTTCAGTTTTTTGCAGCTAAAACCTGGAACAGTCTCCCTGAAGATGTGACACAGGCCTCCACTCTGACAATGTTTAAATCCAGGCTAAAAACAGTTCTCTTTAGACGTGCATACGACTGAAAGATCTATCTGCACTCTTCTCTTTTAAAGCACTTTATTTTAAAATGATTTTAAAATGATTCTGTGTGTCTTTTTGTGTTTTGTGATTTTAATGCAACCTTTCCTGTTTATGTAAAGCACTTTGAATTGCCCTGTGTACGAATTGTGCTCTACAAATAAACTTGCCTTGCCTTGCCTATATGACGGGTTAGACGTAACAATTCACTAAAATGTAGAGAAGATGATTATATTTAAGATTTTACAAAACATTTTTCCTGTTTGTCCCCAGTTTGACAGTTTTCGTAAAGTTTATAATGTCACTTCCTGGTTGGACATGAGCACAAATATGACATAGTTAGACGTAATTCTACAACTGTTACCATAGCAACCAGACTGTAAACAAGGGCCAAAATCCATACAAATGACATAATAGTTATCAATTGACAAATAAAAATACCAGACAACACCTTTTATTTTGTTGAATGACCGTTTAAACCAGGCCTGTCCAAACTCAGGCCCGGGGGCCAAATGCGGCCCTCAGACCAATTTTTCTTGGCCCTTAGCCTTCCTGGTGAACTGGCCCACATTGTCCTGAGAAGTACTTTTTTACAGCAAATTTCACATTTTCTACAATTCTAACCTAAATAACTAACATTCTGGTGCGACACAGACCTGATATTAAGGCTCTGAGACTGAGAATGAGAATATAGATGTGGTGGTGCTTAAAACATCAGATAAATGCAGCTTTTTTTAACGTTTCACGGTTGATTTGTGGCCCTCCGCTTGGTCTATATTTCAATATGTGGCCCTCGATGGAAAAAGTTTGGACACCCCTGGTTTAAACTGTCAGAAAGATGTTTCAGTCGAGTGTTAACCGTCTGTTTATTTTCAACTCTTTTTGATGACATCACAGAGGGATTTCATTAACTCAGCACAACTTCCTGTCATTTTAAACTTTTATTTTTCTAATTTTCTTCACAAAATGCTTCACAAAACTTCACAGCTGTCAAATACATATTTAACACAGGTGCCCACCCACCAAATTAAGTCAGTATTAGAGAAAAATGAGAACATGTCAAATAGACTTTAAGATTTGACTAAACACTTTGCCTATAGGTCCTTTTTACGTTACCATAAGAAGTGCGAATCGTCAAATCTTGCTCCATTCATTCTCTCTGGGATTTAGTCGATTTGTGCAAGAAAAAAAAAAAAAAAAGATCAGACAACGAAGAGAAAGTAACAGCTGGATAATCACTGACAACATCATAAAACCTTTACATACAAACAATGTAAATATGTCAACAGAGGAAATGTGTGTCGCTAAAAGTGTTTTGGTCTCAAAGCTAAAGGCTAACACAAATTAACTTAAATATAAAGCAGTCAAACTTGATAAAAAGTACATGGAATGCCAACTCGAGTGTTCTTGAAATGAAAAGATAAGTTCAGTTTGTTTACTATTATCTACTATTATTCACCTTATTCCTGAAGTTGTCGTACGCGCCGCCGTCTTGTTTCCGTTGTAGTTCACACGGAGCAGACGAGCTCAACAGAAAATAAGTTCTACTCGACTAAAAAGACGTTTTCAGGAAATCTGTGCGTTGTGACTTGTTGTTGCTCGTGTTCATTAAACATTTTACACAAATCAATCTACTTTATATAACATTTTAGCGACGAGACTTTTCCCTCGTTCGTCATTAGCTTTAACGGAGTTCTCGTCAAACGGAAGTGCGTTTACAACAAAAGTGCAAAAAACGGCAAAAGTGGGCGGGGCAGAATAAGGTCAATAACATTCAAATTAAATTAAATTAAATTAAATTAAAATAGATTAGCATTAGTTTAGAGACAAAAGCACAACATTTCATAAAGCACAGGTGAAGTATTTATGTCGTACGTACAGGTCTTAACAAATTGCCAGGGATTATCAGCTGTTTCTCCGACTCCGCTGTGTTTTCAGTGATTATTGATTTATTTTAGCGAGACTCGACGCAGGAAGTGAAGCTCCGCATGACAACGGCCAGAGGAACGAGCCGGCGGGTGAAGAGGGCCGATTTGTCCCAGTTTGACAGTTTGTGTAAAGTTTATAATGTTACTTCCTGGACATGAGCATAAATATGACATAGTTAGAGGTAATTCCACAACTGTTACCATAGCAACCAGACTGTAAACAAAGGACAACATCCACATACATTACAATCGTTATAATTTGACAAATAATAATACCCGATAACACCTTTATTTTGCTTAATGATGGTTTAAACTGTGTCTGTAAATTGTCTTTCAACGACACGTTGCTTTTTGATGACATCACAGAGGGATTCCATTTTATTTTGACTTAATTTTAAAGTTTTATTTATCAAAATTTCTTCACAAACAGCAACTTCACACATGTAAATCTATGATAAATATTTACCACAGGTGCCCTCCCTCCAAACTAAGTCAGAATTAGAAAAACATGAGAACCTGAAACATAGACTTTAAAGGAGATGTATTATGTTTCTATCAGTCACTTAAAATTGAACTAAAATACAAGTTGGTCAATTTTTGTTTACATTTTGTTCATTGTAAACCACTGTATTGATTTCACTGAAACAAGCAGCAGATTGTCATTTATATGGTATTATTTTTGAAAAGTGGCTACGTGACATTTCAGAGCTCTATTTGTGTCACTGAGAGGCTGTGGGCAGGGATAGGTGAAAACAGTCCTGGTGTCGTCCTGGTTTAGTCCTGCTTTACTCCTGCTTTAGTCCTGGTTTAGTCCTGGTTTAGTCCTTGGTTTAGTCCTGGTGTAGTCCTGGTTTAGTCCTGGTGTAGTCCTGATTTTGTCCTGGTTTAGTCCTGGTTTAGACCTGGTTTAGTCCTGGTTTAGTCCTGGTTTAGACCTGGTTTAGTCCTGGTGTAGTCCTGCTTTAGTCCTGCTTTAGTCCTGGTTTAGTCCTGGTTTAATCCTGGTTTAGTCCTGGTTTAGTCCTGGTTTAGTCCTGGTGTAGTCCTGGTTTAGTCCAGGTTTAGTCCTGGTGTAGTCCTGGTTTAGTCCTGGTTTAGTCCTGATTTTGTCCTGGTTTAGTCCTGGTTTAGTCCTGGTTTAGACCTGGTTTAGTCCTGGTTTAGTCCTGGTTTAGACCTGGTTTAGTCCTGGTGTAGTCCTGCTTTAGTCCTGCTTTAGTCCTGGTTTAGTCCTGGTTTAATCCTGGTTTAGTCCTGGTTTAGTCCTGGTGTAGTCCTGGTTTAGTCCTGGTTTAGTCCTGGTGTAGTCCTGGTTTAGTTCTGGTTTAGTCCTGGTTTAGTCCTGGTTTAGTTCTGGTTTAGTCCTGGTTTAGTCCTGGTTTAGTCCTGGTTTAGTCCTGGTTTAGTCCTGGTGTAGTCCTGGTTTAGTCCTGGTTTAGTCCTGGTTTAGTCCTGGTTTAGTCCTGGTTTAGTCCTGGTTTAGTCCTGGTGTAGTCCTGGTTTAGTCCTGGTTTAGTCCTGGTGTAGTCCTGGTGTAGTCCTGGTTTAGTCCTGGTTTAGTCCTGGTTTAGTCCTGGTTTAGTCCTGGTTTAGTCTGGGTGTTTGACCCACAGAGTCAGTGGGGATGTTTAAGGGCTCACAGTGGGCCTCCCGATAATTAGAGGATTAACCCAGGGGCAATCGAGAGGAAGCAAAAAGATTACTGTGAGAGAAAGAGAGAGAGAGCGAGAGAGAGAGAGAGGAAAGAGAGAGAGAGAGAGAGAGAGAGAGAGAGAGGAGTGGGGGAGAGAGGCGGGAGAGAGGAGGAGAGAGAGGAAAGAGAGAGAGAATAAGAAAGGAAGAAGAGAGAGAGAGGGAAAGAGAGAGGGGCACAGAGAGAGGGGGAAAAGGAGAGGGGGAGAGAGAGTGAGAGAAGAGAGAGAGAGAGAAGGAAAAGAGAGAGGTAAAAAGAGAGAGCGAGAAGAAGGAGAGAAGGGCGGAAAGAAACAGAGAGCAAGATAGAGAGTGAAAGGGAGAGGAGAGACAGTTTGATAGAGAGGGGAAGAGAGACACAGAGAGAGACAGGAGAGAGAGAGGGGACGAGAGACAGAGAGAGAGACAGAGAGAGACACAGAGAGAGACAGGAGAGAGAGAGGGGACGAGAGACAGATAGAGAGAGAGAGAGAGAGAGAGACAGAGAGAGACAGGAGAGAGAGAGGGGACGAGAGACAGAGAGAGAGAGAGAGAGAGACACAGAGAGAGACAGGAGAGAGAGAGGGGACGAGAGACAGAGAGAGAGAGAGAGAGAGACACAGAGAGAGACAGGAGAGAGAGAGGGGACGAGAGACAGAGAGAGAGAGAGAGAGAGAGACACAGAGAGAGACAGGAGAGAGAGAGGGGACGAGAGACAGAGAGAGAGAGAGAGAGAGACACAGAGAGAGACAGGAGAGAGAGAGGGGACGAGAGACAGAGAGAGAGAGAGAGAGAGACACAGAGAGAGACAGGAGAGAGAGAGGGGACGAGAGACAGAGAGAGAGACAGAGAGAGACACAGAGAGAGACAGGAGAGAGGGGACGAGAGACAGATAGAGAGAGAGAGAGAGACACAGAGAGAGACAGGAGAGAGAGAGGGGACGAGAGACAGAGAGAGAGAGAGAGAGACACACAGAGAGAGACAGGAGAGAGAGAGGGGACGAGAGACAGAGAGAGAGACAGAGAGACAGGAGAGAGAGAGGGGACGAGAGACAGATAGAGAGAGAGAGAGACACACAGAGAGAGACAGGAGAGAGAGAGGGGACGAGAGACAGAGAGAGAGACAGAGAGACAGGAGAGAGAGAGGGGACGAGAGAGAGAGACAGAGAGAGACACAGAGAGAGACAGGAGAGAGAGAGGGGACGAGAGACAGGAGAGAGAGAGAGAAGAGGGGGGAGAGGTAAGAGTGCGAACAGAGCTGACATTTCCTCTCGTTGATCGATCTCGATTTTCTTTTGAACTTTATTTTCAGTTCAATTTACTTTTGTTTCGCCCAGAATCAGAACAACAGTTTCCTCCATGAGCCACAGGCAGAAAGAAGTTTAAATATCTTTCTTCTCGCTTCCTACCCACTCTCTCTGTTTTATCTCCCTCTCTCTCTCTCTTTCTCTCTCTCTCTCTCTCTCCTTTCCCCCCTCTCTCTTTTTCTTTCTTCCCTCCTCCCACTCTCTCTCCCTCTCTTTCTCGTCTCTATCTCTTCTCTCCCATTCCCTCCTTCTCCCTCTCCCTCTCTTCCCCTCCTTCTCTTCCCTCCCCCTCTCTCCCCCTCCCTCCCCCCTCTCTTTTTCTCCCCCCCCTCTCTCCTCCTCTCTCCCTCCCTCTCCCCTCTCTTCTGTCTCTCTTCTCTCCCTCTCCCAGCCCCCCCCCTCTCCCCTCTCTTCCCCCCCCCTCTCTCCCTCTCTTCTGTCTCTCTTCTCTCCCTCTCCCAGCCCCCCTCCCCACTCTCTTTCTCCCCCCTCCCTCTCTCCCTCCCTCCCTCCCTCCCTCCCTCTCTTCTGTCTCTCTTCTCTCCCTCTCCCAGCCCCCCTCCCCACTCTCTTTCTCCCCCCTCCCTCCCTCCCTCCCTCCCTCCCTCCCTCCCTCTCTTCTGTCTCTCTTCTCTCCCTCTCCCCGCCCCCCTCCCCCCTATCTTTCTCCATACCCTCCCTCCCTCCCTCCCTCCCTCCCTCTCTTCTGTCTCTTCTCTCTCCCTCTCCCAGCCCCCCTCCCCACTCTCTTTCTCCCTCCTCCCTCCCTCCCCCCTCTCTCCCTCTCTTCTGTCTCTCTTCTCTCCCTCTCCCAGCCCCCCTCCCCACTCTCTTTCTCCCCCCTCCCTCCCTCTCTCCCTCTCTTCTGTCTCTCTTCTCTCCCTCTCCCAGCCCCCCTCTCTTTCTCCATACCCTCCCTCCCTCCCTCCCTCCCTCCCTCCCTCCCTCCCTCCCTCTCTTCTGTCTCTCTTCTCTCTCTCTCCCCCTCCCCCCTCTCTTTCTCTCTCTCTCTCTCCCCTCTCTTCTGTCTCTCTCCTCCTCTCCCCCTCCCTCCCCCCTCTCTTTCTCTCTCTCTTTCCCCTCTCTTCTGTCTCTTTTCTCTCTCTCTCCCCCTCCCCCCTCTCTTTCTCTCTCTCTCTCCCCTCTCTTCTGTCTCTCCTCCTTTCCCCCCTCTCTTTCTCTCTCTTTCCCCTCTCTTCTGTCTCTCTTCTCTCTCTCTCCCCCTCCCCCCTCTTTCTCTCTCTCTTTCCCCTCTCTTCTGTCTCTTCTCTCTCTCTCCCCCTCCCTCCCTCCCTCCCTCCCTCCCTCCTCCCACTCCACAGTTGGATCGCGGTCGACAGAAACCAGTTTATTTCCACAGATTCTTGATGGAGCGCTGAGGGAGAAGACGCTCCGGTGAGTTTACAACGTTTTTATCTTTTACTTTCATTTATATTAAACGAGTCATAGTTTAATAATGAGACTGAGGAAAGTTATAATTCTGTAGAAAATACTGCGTTTAGTCCTTGTTTATGGTTAATTTCTCTGTCCTTACTGGGTTTATCCATGAAACAAAAACTGGCACAAAGTTTAACATCTTCTCTGTCAACGCACCTTAGACCAGGACTAAACCAGGACTAAACCAGGACTAAACCAGGACTAAACCAGGACTAAACCAGGACTAAACCAGGACTAAACCAGGACTAAACCAGGACTAAACCAGGACTAAACCAGGACTAAACCAGGACTAAACCAGGACTAAACCAGGACTAGTGTTATGGTTTTGAGGTGAATCCCAGAGCGGAGGCGAGAGACGGTGCAGGTTTAAACAGTTTATTTACAAAACAAAAGGCGAAGGCTGCGGAGGCAGGGAGCGGGCCGACTTAGCTGGAGCAGGGATCACCAGGAGCAGGACGAGACACCATGAGGACCTGGGCAAACGAAGGAGCAGGTAAGTAAGGTAACCCACAATGGAGGCAAATGCAAAAATATAACATCCCAGTGACAGCTACCGAACGTGACTGAATAATCTGGCAGAGTAGTGGTGAGAAGACCGGGTTGAAATACTGCAGGGTGATTAGATGAGTGATGGCAGGTGTGCCTCGTCTGCCTCCCTGGAGAGAGCCGGCCACGCCCCCACCACACACAAGCCCTGCAGAAAAACACAAAGGGAGGGGGGACCAGAGCACAGACCAGGAGCCAGCCATCACAGTACCCCCCCCTCAAAGGGCGCCACCCGGCGACCCACCAGGCTTGCCAGGGAACCGGGCATAGAACTCCCTCAACAGGGCCGGGTCCAAAATCAGGGAGCGAGAAACCCACAAGCGCTCCTCGGGCCCGTAACCCTCCCAGTCCACGAGGTACTGCCAACCACGACCCCGACGCCGAACGTCCAGCAGCCGGCGTACAGTGAAGGCCGGGCCGCCGCCAACCACCAGGGGGGGAGGAGGGGGCTCGGCCGGAGGGCTCAGGGGACTATGGGAGACAGGCTTCAGGAGCGAGACATGGAAAGAGGGATGCACATTCAAAGAAGGGGGCAGCTTCAGCCGGACCACTGCAGGGTTGAGGACACGGTCAATAACGAAAGGTCCGATGTAACGAGGGGCGAGCTTCCTGGACTCACATTGCAGTGGAAGATCCCGTGTGGACAACCAGACCCGCTGCCCGGGCACATACTCAGGGGCCGGAACACGATGGCGGTCAGCGAGGAGCCGGTTACGCTCCGCAGTGCGGCAGAGCGCAGCCCGAACCTCATGCCAGACCCTGCGTGCCCTCCTGAGGTGCATCCGGACAGACGGCACCGCCACCGTCCTCTCCTGAGTCGGGAAAAGTGGAGGCTGGTAGCCATTGGCAGCCATGAACGGTGACATCCCAGTGGCAGAGGAGACCAGGGTGTTGTGAGAATACTCTATCCAGGGAAGGTGAGTGGACCAGGAAGCGGGGTGATTGGCCGCAACACAGCGGAGTGCGGCCTCCAAATCCTGGTTTGCCCGCTCTGTCTGGCCATTGGTCTGCGGATGATAACCAGACGACAAACTGACAGTCGTCCCGATAGCTCGACAGAAAGCCCTCCATACCTGGGAGGTAAACTGAGGACCTCTGTCAGAAACGATATCGAGGGTAGTCCATGTAACCTGAAAACATGCTGAACCAGGAGATTAGCAGTTTCAAGGGCAGAAGGGATTTTAGCGAGGTGACAAAATGGACAGACTTAGAAAAACGGTCAACTATGGTCAAGACTGTGGAGTTACCTTCTGAAGGGGGAAGTCCGGTAATGAAATCAACAGCAATGTGAGACCAAGGGCGATGTGGAACGGGAAGTGGACGTAGTAACCCTGCCGGAGCTCGATGAGAGGCCTTGCCACGGGCGCAGACAGAGCAGGCAGAGACAAACTCACGGACGTCAGAAGGAATCGACTGCCACCAGAATCGTTGTTGGAGCAGGGACTGAGTGCGGTGGATCCCTGGATGACAGGCGACGTTGGAGCTGTGCGCCCACTGCAGCACAGCTGACCGGGCAGAAGGAGGCACAAACAGAAGATGTGGTGGGCATTCCGCAGGAGTCGGAATGCCCCTCTGAGCCTCCTGGACCACTCTCTCCACCTCCCAGTTGGCTGCTCCAACCACACATGAAGAGGGCAGGATGGTGTCCTCCGTAGGTTCTGCGCTGGCAGCAGGAGCAAATTGGCGAGACAGGGCATCCGGCTTGACATTTCTGGATCCCGGGCGGTAGGTGAGCGTGAAGTTGAAGCGACCCAGGAAGAGGGCCCACCGGGCCTGGCGGGAATTCAGCCTGCGAGCAGAACGTAGGTAGGTTAAGTTCTTGTGGTCCGACCATACCAGAAATGGTTGGAGTGCACCCTCCAACCAATGTCTCCACTCCTTAAGGGCCAGAACCACAGCCAAAAGCTCACGGTTCCCAATGTCATAGTTCTTTTCGGCTGGGGAAAGCTGTCGTGAGAAGAACGCACAGGGGTGCAACTTCTGATCGGCGGTGGCTCGCTGGGAGAGAACGGCTCCAACCCCAGTTTCAGACGCGTCCACCTCCACCACGAACTGAAGAGAGGGATCAGGATGACACAAAACAGGGGCAGAACAAAACAAGTGCTTTAATTTGAGGAAGGCATCTTCAGCCTCAGGAGACCAGGAGAACGGCAGCTTGACAGAGGTGAGTCTGGTAAGCGGAGTGGCCACTTACGGCCAGTTACGTATGAACCTGCGATAGAAGTTGGCAAACCCCAGAAACCTCTGGAGCTGCTTCCTGGTGGTGGGTGTGGGCCATTCCGCTACAGCCTTGATCTTGGCGGGATCTGTCTTCAGCTGTCCCTTCTCAATAACAAAACCAAGAAAGTTCACAGAACAAGCATGAAAATCACACTTCTCAGCTTTAACAAAAAGCCTGTTCTCTAGTAACCTCTGCAAAACCATTCGTACCTGCTGAACATGCTCCGTCATATTGCGGGAGAAAATCAAAATATCGTCCAAATAAACAAACACAAATCTATTCAGCATGTCACGCAAAAACATCGTTAATGGCGCCTGAAAAACAGCAGGAGCATTAGTAAGTCCAAATGGCATGACTAAGTATTCAAAATGTCCAAGAGGGGTATTAAACGCAGTCTTCCATTCATCCCCTTCCCTTACCCTCACCAAGTGATAGGCATTGCGGAGGTCTAACTTAGTGAATACGGTAGCCTGATCAAGCGAGCAGAATGCAGAGTCAATGAGTGGAAGGGGATATTTTATTCTTAACTGTAATGTCATTAAGACCCCTGAAATCAATGCACGGGCGGAGAGTCTTGTCCTTTTTATCCACAAAAAAGAACCCCGCCCCCACAGGGGATGAGGAAGGGCGGATGAGTCCAGCAGCTAAACTGTCTGTAATATACGTCTCCATAGCCTCCCTCTCTGGTTTAGAGAGGTTATACAGTTTGCTGGTGGGTAACGGAGCACCAGGAATCAGGTCTATGGAACAGTCATAAGGTCTGTGAGGGGGCAGAGACACAGCACGGTCCTTAGAAAAGACCTCTCTAAGGTCATGATACTCGGCTGGGACTAACGTGAGATCTACAGGCTTGGGAGGAGACAAGGTATCCATAACAGGGGCCGGAACAGCTGCATGTAAACAGTGTGAATGGCAAAACAAACTCCAATTGACCACGGATTGGGTGGACCAGTCTATGTGAGGATTATGGAGTTTGAGCCAAGGGAGTCCTAGAACAATGAGAGTTGATGGCGCGGGGACTATGAATAGGGTAATTAACTCGCAATGATTTCCTGAGAGTAACAGGGATACGGGGGCCGTGCGGTGAGTAACTTTGGCTAGTAACCTACCATCTAAAGCGAAAACCTTCTTTGGTTCAGGGAGTGGTTCTAGAGGGACACAAACTCAGAGTCAATAAAACTGTCATCAGCACCAGAGTCTACTAACGCGGTAACAGGGAGAGAAGAGGAATTGAAGGAAATGGTTCCTCTGAGCAGGATACGTCTGGAGGAGGAGTCGAATGGTGTTTGGCTCACCAGCGCCCCTCCTGAGACTGGCGAGCCTGGTCTTTTGGCCGAGTTGGACAGTTAAACCGAATATGGCCCGCTTGACCGCAGTAAATGCAGAGACCATGGCGAAACCGGCGCTGGCGTTCCTCTGGAGACAGATGCAAACTCCCAAGCTGCATGGGTTCCTCGGCGGTGGATGACCGTGGAGTCGAGGTGGTGAACTCTTGAAGTAGAGGGTCCTGCGAGGTCCTTGGCCGACAGGGAGGAATAGACTGCATGCCATGACCGGGGAGCTGAACCTGCCTGCTCTCTCCCTACGCCTCTCACGTAAGCGATTATCGAATCTTATAGCTAGGGAAATCAATTCCTCTAAAGATGCAGTCTCATCACGTGCGGCCAGCTGGTCCTTGACCTCCTCACTAAGCCCTCTTAAAAAAACACAGCGGAGTGCGCTGTCGTCCCACCCACACTCAGCAGCTAAAATGCGGAACTCAATGGAATAGTTGGAAACTGAATCTGAACCCTGACGTAAGGACAACAGCTTATTACTTGCTTCTTTTCCCTGCAGTGGATGGTCAAACACTCTTAACATCTCTGCTGTAAAAGTATCTAGTGTGCTACAAACTGCAGAGTTACTATTGGCTAAGGCCAAGGACCATGCTAATGCCCTCCCAGAGAGAAGACTCATGATAAATGCTATTTTAGACCGGTCAGTGGAGTAGGTAAGGGGCTGCTGATCAAAAACTAATCTACACTGATGTAGGAACTGGTTACATTTCCCTACCTCTCTGGAGTATCTGTTGGGAGTGGGAATGAAGGGCTCACGGAGCTGTGCCGACTGGGTAGGAGCAGGGGCCTGGGGTATGGGACCCGATGCCTGGGCAGATTCTGGAGCTGGAACTTGAATTGCAGACGTCAGAGAGGTGAGGTGAGTAGATACGTCCGTTAAACGCTCACCAAGCTGATGAACTCCGGCGGTGAGATCTTGGATGGACTTCATCACAGTTGTAAGTGCTTGGCCATGCTGTCCAACCAGAGCTCCTTGGGAAGCGATGGCATGTCTAAATTTCTCAGTCTCAGCAAGGATTTGGTTCAATCTTTCAGCCTCTGCGGGATTCATGTTGGCCAGATTATTCTGTTATGGTTTTGAGGTGAATCCCAGAGCGGAGGCGAGAGACGGTGCAGGTTTAAACAGTTTATTTACAAAACAAAAGGCGAAGGCTGCGGAGGCAGGGAGCGGGCCGACTTAGCTGGAGCAGGGATCACCAGGAGCAGGACGAGACACCATGAGGACCTGGGCAAACGAAGGAGCAGGTAAGTAAGGTAATCCACAATGGAGGCAAATGCAAAAATATAACATCCCAGTGACAGCTACCGAACGTGACTGAATAATCTGGCAGAGTAGTGGTGAGAAGACCGGGTTGAAATACTGCAGGGTGATTAGATGAGTGATGGCAGGTGTGCCTCGTCTGCCTCCCTGGAGAGAGCCGGCCACGCCCCCACCACACACAAGCCCTGCAGAAAAACACAAAGGGAGGGGGGACCAGAGCACAGACCAGGAGCCAGCCATCACAACTAGACCAGGACTAAACCAGGACTAAACCAGGAATAAAGCAGGACTAAACCAGGATTAAACCAGGACTAAACCAGGACTAAACCAGGACTAGACCAGGACTAAACCAGGACTAAACCAGGACTAAACCAGGATTAAACCAGGAATAAAGCAGGACTAAACCAGGATTAAACCAGGACTAAACCAGGACTAAACCAGGATTAAACCAGGACTAAACCAGGATTAAACCAGGACTAAACCAGGACTAAACCAGGACTAAACCAGGGCTAAAGCAGGACTAAACCAGGATTAAACCAGGACTAAACCAGGATTAAACCAGGATTAAACCAGGACTAAAGCAGGACTAAACCAGGATTAAACCAGGATTAAACCAGGAATAAACCAGGATTAAACAAGGATTAAACCAGGACTAAATCCGGACTAAATCAGGACTAAATCAGGACTAAACCAGGGCTAAACCAGGATTAAACCAGGATTACACCAGGAGTAAAGTACGACTAAACCAGGACTAAACAGAGACTACATCAGGACTAAATAAAGACTAAACCAAGACTAAACCAGGACTAAACCAGAACTAAACCAAGATTTAAATCGGATTAAACCAGGACTAAATCAGGATCTATATGCATTTGAAGAAAACGTCCTTTGAAGTTACAATGTCCAGTGAAATCTATGGATGAAGTGGATTCAATGGAAGAATAAAACATCTTTAGGAGCAGATTGGACACGTTTGTTGTTTCTACATGAAAGTTGAAAGGTTGAGAGAGAAAACTGAACAAAAAATGTTTTTAATGAGTTTTGTCCATTACGTTTAGCATCACGTTTAACAGAAAATACATTTTAATCAAAGAAATCTGAGAAAAGAAACAAATGTTTGGCATTTGAGCTTCATGACATTATTATTTGTATATAACACTCATTTGATTATATTTCTAAGTTTTGTCATTTCCAGGTGAAATGAGAGAAAACTGGCTAAAATTGATTACATTTAATTGTATGAAGATAGTTTTGTTTGAAGAAACTTTACGCTTTCACGATTGTTCATGATTATTGTTGTCTTCCCGTCAGTTCAGGTGGAGTCGTTCAGCTGAGGTCAAGACGCCTCACACAGAGTCAACAGTGAAGTCGCTTTTAGTTTCTTTGCTCCCATTTGTAGAAAAAGAAACAGAGTCCACTTACAGTCTATCTGACAGTTTGGATGGATGGACACTTTATTGATCCCCGAGGGGGAAATTAAAATGCCATGGACTTACATAACACAATTGTACACAACACAACACAACACAAAGAAACACGATGAAACACAATTAGACAATGTCATGGACTCTGCTACAGACCCTTGTAAGACAGCGTAGCGTACAATAAGAGAGTATAAATAACAACAAAATGTACATAAATCAGAATCAGAATCAGAATCAGAAATTGTTTATTGCCATTGTCAGTGAAATTCACAAACGTAGGAACTTGCTTCGGCGTACGTGCAACATAAAGCAAAGGATAAAATATAAAAAATATATAAAAAGGCATGCATAAAATTAAGAATAAAATAGACTAAGATAGACTATATACAGAATGTACAGTTGGCAGATAGTGCAATGTGCAAATGAGTAGTGCAAATAGATTGTTCTTAAATAGTATTATTGTTGAAGTGACAGGTGTTACAAAGTGTTCATGAGTCCAACGGCAGAGGGAAAGAAACTGTTCTTGTGGCGGGAGGTTCTGGTCCGGATGGACCGTAGCCGCCTGCCCGAGGGGAGGGGCTCAAATAGTCCATGTCCAGGGTGAGAAGGGTCAGCTGTGATCCGACCTGCTCGCCCTCGAGTCCTGAGACGACAGGTCCTGGAGACGACAGGTCCTGGACAGATGGAAGGCTGCAGCCGATCACCTTTCTCAGCAGAGCGCACAATGCGCTGTAGTCTCTGTTTGTCCCTGGCTGTGGCTCCAGCGCATCACGGTGATGGAGGAGGTGAGGATGGACTCAATGATGGCCGCGGGTAGAACTGCACCATCATTCGCGCCCGGCAGCTTGGTTTTCCTCAGCTGCCGCAGGAAGTACATCCTCTGCTGGGCCTTCTTGATGATGGAGCTGATGGTCGGCCCTACTTGAGGTCCTGAGTGATGGTGGTGCCAAGGAAGCGGAAAGAGTCTACGGTGGTGATGGGAGAGTCTGTCAGGGCGAGGGGGCAGGGGGCTGAGACTTTCCTGAAGTCCACGATCATCTCCACTGTCTTCTGGGCGTTGAGCTCCAGGTTGTTGGTGCTGCACCAGGACACCAGCCGGTCCACCTCCCTCCTGTAGACAGACTCATCGCCGTCCGAGATGAGTCCGATGAGGGTGGTGTCGCCTGCAAACTTGATCAGTTTTACAGAGTCGTGGGCTGGAGTTGCAGCAGTTGGTGTACAGGGAGAAGAGCAGAGGAGAAAGTACACAGCCCTGTGGAGTTCCTGTGTTGATAGTCCGAGTCTCTGAGACATTCTTCCCCAGCCGCACGCACTGCCTCCGGTCCGCCAGGAAGTCAGTGATCCACCTGCAGATGGAGTCAGGCACGTGGAGCTGAGAGAGCTTGTCCCTGGAGCAGAGCAGGGATGATGGTGTTGAATGCAGAGCTGAAGTCCACAAACAGGACCCTGGCGAGGTTCCCGGGAGTCCAGATGCTTCAGGATGAAGTGGAGGGCCAGGTTGATGCCGTCGCCTACAGATCTGTTGGCTCTGTAGGCGAACTGCAGTGGGTCCAGGGCGGAGGAGGTGAAGGACTTGAGATGGGGCAGGACCAGGCGCTCAAAGGACTTCATGACGACAGGCGTCAGCGCCACAGGCCTGAAGTCATTAAGTCCAGTGATCCGGGGCTTCTGGGAACAGGGACGATGATGGACTCCGACTTGAAGCAGGCTGGGACATGGCATGACTCCAGGGAGGTGTTAAAAATGTCTGTGAAGACAGGAGTCAGCTCGTCCGCACAGTGTCTCAGGGTGGCGGGGAGACACCGCCTGGTCCAGCAGCTTTCCGGGGTTGGACTTCCGAAACTGTTTCCTTACATTGTCCCTGTGTAGTGAAAGGCCAGTGGGGAGGTGGGGGGACCCGGGTGTGATTGGCAGAAATGTCTATTGTAGTGAGATAGGTGGGGAGGGGGGTTGAGATTTCAACCGTGAATAGAAGGAGGCGAGCTGTTCAGCGAGTTTCTGGTCGCCAGCAGCATGGGGCTTTGGGCTTGTAGTTGGTGATCTGCCTAAGTCCTCCAAACCGCCGAAGCGTTGTTAGCAGAGAAAGACTGCTTTAGGCGACTGTTGTACAGAGATCCAGCTCTTGACACCTCCCTGCTAAATCTGTACTTAGCACCTTTGTAGCTCTCTCTGTCCCCTGCTCTGAAAGCTGCCTCCTTCTGCTGCCTGAGCTCGCCTCAGTTTGGGTGTGAACCAGGCTTGTCGTTGTTATAAATCACCCTGGTGCGCGTGTGGGGATGATACTGTCCTCACAGAACTGGATGTATGACGCCACAGTGTCCGTGGTACTCATCCAAACCATCCGTGGCAGTTTTGAACACATCCCAGTCTGTAATGTCCAAACATCGCCAGAAGTTCCTCCACTGCCTCGCTGGTCCACTTCTTAGAAGTCCTCACTACAGGTTTGGAGAGCTTCAGCCTCTGTCTGTACGTGGGGATCAGGTGGATCATGGCGTGATCTGAGAGCCCTAGGCAGCACGAGGAACCGCGCGGAAGGACCCACTCACTGTAGTGTAACAGTGATCCAGCGTGTTCTGCTCTCTGGTCGGGCATTTAATAAACTGTCTGTACTTTGGTAGTTCCTGGCTGAGATTACCCTTGTTAAAATCCCGAGGATGATCAACAAAGAGTCCGGGAAGTCCTGCTCCAGATTCAAACCCGCTCCGCTAACATCGCCGCTGTGCCTCGTGTACGCTCGCGCATGGCGGGATGTAAACAGCGAAGTAGAATGAATGAAGCGAACTCACGGGAGAGTAGAATGGTTTACAGTTAATGAAGAGATATTCCAGATCAGGAGAGCAGAGTTTGGAGATCACAGTCACATCGGAGCACCAAGCGTTGTTGATGAAGAAACAGACTCCACCGCCTTTTGTTTTTCCCCCGGAGAGATCCCTTTGTCTGTCGGCGCGGAGGAGCTGGAATCCCTCCAAATGGAGCGCGCAGTCCGGGATCGACTCGCTGAGCCACGTCTCCGTGAAACACAAAACAGAAGACGAAGAAAAGTCTCTGTTCCTCTTCATCAGCAGCGCCAGTTCGTCCATCTTGTTGCTGAGTGAGCGGACGTTGAGAGGAAAATCCCAGGTAAGGGCACGCTGCCAAGCTCGGCGGCGCACGAGAGCCCCCGCCGCTTCTCCTTCTGGGCGGCGCTCACTCTTTGGCCAAAACTAGCGCTAAGTCTGCAGCAGACACTAAAAAACTGGAAATAAGTCCGTGGGGGCAGAAGTTTTGATGTTTAAGAGCTCTTCACGGGTGTAAGAGCACGCGGACACGATTAACGCACAAAAACAAACAACATAGAGCGCACCAAAACGCCAGGGCATCCGTCAGCGGCGCCATCTTGGACACAGTGTTTCTTATAAAAGCACACAGCTGTAAAAGAGTTTCTGAGGCGTTCAGTAGAACACGGGGCATCACTGTCGTCCACTAAAGGAGCTTTAAGATCATTTAAGATGCTCCAGAGGGGATGGTCTGCAAAAGAGACAACAGTTTGGAGTTTGGTCCTCATTCTTTGGTCCATAATAAAGTCCACTGAGTCCAAACTCAAACCTATCACTGAACCAGCCTTTTTTATCAGCTTGTTCATTCGATTTTCAGTTTTCAGTTTAGACAACACATTTCACAGAAACGTAGTAAACATGATTATATTTAAGATTTTACTTAACTTTTTGCCTGTTTGTCCCAGTTTGACAGTTTGTGTAAAGTTTATAAAGTCACTTCCTGGTTAAACATGAACACATGGTACTACTGTACCATGTGTTCATGTAAAATGTACTTCATCAGTACATTTTACAGTAGATACTTTTTTTACTTACTTTTTTTTGTTGTTTTGTTTTTTTCTAGTTCCCTTTGAGCAAACAAAAAGCCTCTAAAGAGAAAAATAACTTGGAAATTTGCCTGTAATGATCAAAACTCAACAGAATGAATCAATCAAGATTACAATTTATTACAAGTATCAGAAACGCACTAACCCTGGAGGCATCTCAAACATATTTCAACGCAATGATCATGTCTCAGTTTTATTACTGTATAAAATGCTGGTTCCAGGCAAAACCACTGGAAGGCGCTAGAATCGCTGCATAAACAAGCCTTAAAAATCCTAGACCGGAATCCACGACAGCATCATTGCCATATCCTGCAAAAATACAGATTGCTAAACTTTGAAAATATACAAAGATTTGCTGCTATGCGAATGGCACACGGAATCTTAAATAACTCTGCACCTGCACCTCTTAAGCACTTTGTTCAGCTCACATCAGGAGGGACCTCCACCAGGGGCAGTATACCAGACCAAAACGTAAAACTACATTTGCACAAACAGCTTTCTCTTATAACGCAATAAAAGAATGGAACAATCTTCCCACTGAACTGAAAAGTCTAACAAACTATTCAACGTTCTCTGTAGAAGTTAAAAAGTGGTTGTGGAGCTCAGACTTGTCACTGACAGAGATCTGCTTCTCCTCAAATAAGCCCAATGTATATATTTGTATATGTAACTGAGATAAGTGGCTTATGGACTGATTTAATAGTGAAAGGTAAATAGGTAGGTCATGTATATTGTATCGTATTAGAGAAAAATGAGAACCTTCATATAGACTTCAATATGGAAGCCCGTTTCCGCCAGTGAAAAGAAAAAAATAATAGCTCCACAGGAAGTCATAATTTCGAGTTTAAAAGTCGTAATTTCGAGGATAAAAGTAATAATTTCGAGTTTAAAAGTCGTGCTTCGAGTTTTAAAAGTCGTAATTTCGAGTTTAAAAGTCGTAATTATGACTTTCCAACAGTGCTGCGAGCTCCAGCGACATAACAGTGGCTACAGTTCATGTGTTCTCCTCGCACTAGTGACAACCACCTCGGGCTCAAAGGTCTGGACTGCTTCATGCCGTGGACAGATGAGGCGTCTGCGGTGTGTACTTCGTGAATCGTCCACACGTCCAGAGAAATCTATGGATGAAGTGGATTCAATGGAAGAATAAAACATCTTCAGGAGCAGATTGGACACGTTTGTTGTTTCCACATGAAAGACGATGTGTGAGAGAGAAAACTGACCAAAAAACAGACAAAAAATTGACAAAAATGTATTGTTCCTGTAGAGTCTCCCTTCAAAGTGCCTCTGACAGGTTGGACTATTATCATTTGACTAAAATACAGTTTAGATGAATATATTTCAAATGACAAATTACAATTATTTCACAATACTTTACAAATTTGATCCCGATGTTTTCGTTTTACTTCATCACACTTGGAAGTTAGCCAGCAACCACACTGGGCCAAAACTCCTCTAATGTCACAGATTTTTTTTTATAAATTATACAAATAAAAAACAAACAAACAAAAAAAAGTAGTCTCTTTAGTGTAAATAATGCATAACCTTTGTCTCGCTGGTCGGACTGTAGTCGACCAAAGAAACTCTTCGTCTCCTGCTTTATCGAACAATCAGTCGACTAAAGGGGGTGTGGCATAAATATGTCTAAACTATGAAATATCTCTGTGTATCTGACCCAAACTGCACTCAGAAGACCAAGACTGCGCAGGAGTTCATGCAAAAATAACAATTTATACATAAAAGTACTAGTAAACAGTGGATTTATTTGTTAGAAACACAGATTTACTCCAAAATCAGCTGATTCACTCCAGGTTTTCTCGTTTTGCCTGTTTTTGCCACATAAGTTTGTTAAATGCTGATAAAATTATTAGCCAACTAATAAAAAAGGTTGACTAAGACACCGTCGATTGACTAAACCAGTGTTTCCCAACCAGGGGTACGAGGACCCCAAGAGGTACATGAGCAATGACCAGGAGGCACTTAGAATGGTTTCAGGTTTTAAATGAATATAAAATGTACTTTTATCTGCGTAAAAAAGTGTAATTAGTTGTAAATTTAGCATTGTTTTGGAGAATATACCATAAATATAATAAAAATAAAAAGATAAAATTGTAATAATTGAATATATTTGACAAATAAGCCCATTTATTTGCCTGAAACTCAAGTTAAAGTGCATATGACAGGTTTTCATGATTTTCTAATTTTGACTTTATTCAGTGCATTAATAAATGATAGTTTTACACCAATCAGGTCGCTGTTTGTGGAGAAAAGTTGAAAAATCTGTTCAGAATTACAGGAAGTAAACAAATTGATGACATCACACTGTGGGAGACAAAGCTTATGCAAAATTTACACAAAATAAATTACTTTCTTTTTACCTTTATACATTAATTCAACAAAATAAATAAAAATTAACATGTATTTTTATTTGTAAAATAAATAAATCTGTGACATCTGAGGAGTTTAGGCCCACTGTACAGGATGGTTGCTATGGTAATTTCCTAGTGTGATGTCATCATTTACAACCAGGAAGTAAGACAAAAAACCTAAACCGCACTGAAATTTGTGAAGTTTTTTAACACAATTTGAAACATATTTATCTTAACTGCATTTTTGTCAAATGAGTTGTCCAACCTGCCATAGGCCCTTTAAGGGGTACTCTTGAGTGTGAAACAAACTTTAGGAGGTACTCAAGGCAAAAAAAGTTGGGAACCACTGGACTAAACGACTAAAGGATCACAGCCCTTCAGATTTTTCAACTTTTTTCCACAAACGGCTTCTTGATTGTTGTAAAACTATATCTATTTTTTAATTACAACAGGTATTAATGCCCCAAATAAAGACAAAACTAGAACATCCTGAAAACCTGTCACACGCCCTTTAACAACAGAAGCCCGGGTCAAACGCCTACGCCTGAATTCTTCCACAAATCCAAAAAAAAAAAGTCCCGAAAAGCAACCGCTAAACCGCGCGGTGGTGCCAGCCCTGCCGGTGATCCGCGCACGCAAACGCCCTCAGCTGGAGTTAATCGTGTTTACGTGCCGGGGGCCTTTGTGCGGCGCTGAATGGGCCCTGCGTGTTTACACTCTTCACAGATGAGCAGCCAGGCACAGGCTCCTCCGTTTATCCACAGATCTGTGTCGGGTCAGCGCCGTGAGGCTTTGTCCCCTGAACGCCTCGCACTGACCCACGCTCCCAGCCCCAACGCAACCAAAACAGAGCCGGAACAGAGCCAGAAACACCTCGGGACTCGGGGCGGAGTCACCATTGGGCAGCGGGCCACGATTGCCTTGGGTCCTCAGTTTGAAGGGGCCCCCAGTAAGACGCTCTTCCCAATCAACAGTTGCTTTTCTCTCGATATCACAATGAAGTCATGCAGTGTCCTTTTAAACAAGAAAAAGGCCAACTAAAGAGTCTGGGATTGTATTCACCTTTTTCTGCCCCGCCCATTTTTTGCCACAGATACGCACTTTTGTTGTAAACGCACTTCCGTTTGACGAGAACTCTGTTAAAGCTAATGACGAACAAGGGAAAAGTCTAAAATTTATTTGTGTAAAATGTTTAATGAACACGAGCAACAACAAGTCACAACGCAACGATTTCCTGGGCGGTCCGAAAACGTCTTTTTTCTGTTGAGCTCGTCTGCTCCGTGTGAACTACAACGGAAACAAGACGGCGGCGCGTATGACAACTTCAGGAATAAGGTGTATAAAAATATAATAGAGAAATAAAATATAATATAACATTATAAAACTACAAATGTAAACCGTGTATGTAAATGAGCTGAACTTGTGTTAAAATGTGCCAACGTACAAGAAATATGGTCTGATTTCTTAAATATTCTTCTGGGAAAAGACCTGAACCCCCTTTTTAAAGCTGTTCAGAACATTTAACTAAAACACACTAAAACACACTTCCTTTTTGATGACATCACAGAGGGATTACATTTTTAATTCCTGTCATTTTAAACTCTTATTTTTCAAATTTTCTTCACAAACCTCTACTTCACAGATGTCACTATGATACATATTTAACACAGGTGCCTTCCACCAAACTAAGTCAGTATTAGAGAAAGATGAGAACCTTCATATAGACATTAAGGACTAAAACAGAGGCAGAAGATTCTCTGATAAGTGACACAGATGATCTGAAAATATGTCCCGGATACAAGGAGTCCGAAGGAAGTGTGTTTGACGCTCGGAGGGAGAGGATTTTCTAATAAACATTCCTCAAAACTGTTCAGAACATTTAACTAAAACACATTAGAATTTTCCAATAGTTCACTTACCACCCCGTGTTTATGAAACAAACACCAAACAAACAAAACAACACAAAAACAAGCTTCAATTCAAGAACAATTCAAGAAACACGACAGAAAAGTTAAATAAAATAGCATTGATGAGGAGGGGCCTGTGCTTTACTTTGTCTTGGGCCCCCAAATTTCTAGATCCGCTAATGGCTGCAGGAAAGTATGAAAATGAGTCCTGAGCCGCTGCTTTGGTGGTCTGCAGAGCCCAGGGGCATCAGAAGGGCCCTTTAACCATATTATAAATGTCCTCCTTAAAGTCTCCATGACAGTTTAGACGACACACAGAGCTGCTCGACTGTTTGCGGTGCTCCAAAGTTATTGCTCATTTATGTACTGCAGAACGACCATCCAGATTATTCCCAAATTATTCCCTCCGATGAGTTTGTAAGCGCTTTTCTCAGCTTTCAGAGCAGAGTTTACCGTCACACAATGGTCTCACAGAGCTGGTTGTACAGCATGCTTATTATGTGAAATGAATGTTTACAATCAGCGACAGAAGCACGACCCGGAAGTGAGAAAATATGCCGTATATGAAGTCATCATTAACACTCTGAGGGCCCCTTCCCCCTTTCAAACAGAAGAAAAGCATTGCTCACATATAAAAAGAAAATAAAACAAAACCAGTGAGTTTTAGAATAAAATATCAAAAAGTCCTTCTGTACGTTTTGTCAAAATCTTGTTGAGTCCAAGATTGTACAGTCTGGTGTTTGCAGGAGATACTTTAAAGTGCGTATGATAAATGATAGTTTTCCACCAATCAGGTTGCTGTTTGTGGAGAAAAGATGAAAAATCTATAGAAAGTTACAGGAAGTAAACAACTTGACAACATAACACTGAGGAGACAAAGGTGCTGCATAATTTACACAAAAGAAACATTTTTTTTTTACCCTTTTATACATTAATTCAACAAAAAAGGTGTTCATGTGTATGTTTTATTTGTAAAATTTAAAAGATCTGTGACATTGGAGGAATTTAGCCCACTGTATAGTGTGGTTGCTAATAATTTCCTAGCGTGATGTCATCATTTACAACCAGGAAGTAAAAAAAAAAACCTAAAAAATTGCTAAACCGGGATACAATTTGTGAAGTATTTTAGCACAATTTGAAATATATTTATCTAAACTGCATTTTAGTGAAATCAGTAGTTCTACCTGTCAGAGACACTTTAAGTGGTGATCCTCATGTCCCGAGGGATAAAAAATGCATTTTTTCCTAGAGATATCTGTGGATGAAGTGCATTAAATGGAAGAACATTTCTAAGAGCAGACTGGACAAGTTTGTTGTTTCCACATGAAAGTCGATCTGTTGAGAGAGCAGAAAAAAAGGAGTTGTCTTGCTTTAAAAATTCATTGCACTACTTTACTGTGAAAGTGAGAGAGTAGCAACTGTTTCAGGGCCGTGCTTCTATGATGATCAGGAAGGGCATCTTATTGGGGGCCCCTTCAGCTTGGGGGCCCTGCTGATAAGTCCTCCACTGATTACTCGGACTACCATTACTTTTCCTCTCTTCAAACGCGCCTTCTCCTCCTCAGCCGGCATGTCGGTCTCCTTGGTGACCCAGCCGTGGTCTGATTGGTCGCCGGCGCCCGTGACCCCGCCCTCCGGGAACGTGTCGGCGCCGGAGCGAGACTCGGTGCTGGCGGTGGCGGAGGTGGTGGTCCTGTCGGCCGTGCTGGTGCTGGCGCTGCTGGGGAACGGCCTGGTGCTGCTGGTGCTGCTGCGGCAGAGGCACAGCCACAGCCCCCTGCACCAGTTCATGCTCAACCTGTGCCTCGCCGACCTGGTGGTGGCGCTCTTCCAGGTAACACACGCACACGGCCTGCAGACGCTTTAAAGGTTAGAAGAAGAACATTCTGGATCTTGAATCGGAGGCAAAAGTGAAGGTACATAGTGTGATTTTACTGGAGAAACTGGGCTTAACGTATCACAAAATATAACACAAAATATGAAAAGTCCAGGTGGTTTTGTGAAAGTAAAAGCATCAGACACATGTGAGTGACATTAGAGCTGCTTTAAATTCATTTAACATGGAAAAAGAAACTACTTATTTAAATTTGTAGTAAAGCATATCACAAATTATTCCATTTTGAGGCTAGATAGTGTAATTTTTCCCATTCTTTGCAAATTAACTGACCTTTTGTGCACAGTTCAAAATGTCCAATCTTCTCTGTCTTTGTATAATTTTTTTATAAAGACTTCATTTTCATTCATTCATTTTCTACCGCTTATTCCCGTTAGGGGTCGCGGGTGACTGGAGCCTATCCCAGTGACTTTGGGCCTTAGGCGGGGTACACCCTGGACAGTGGCCAACTCGTCGCAGGGCTGACACAGAGAGACAGACAAGGACAGACAACCATTCACTCTCACATTCATTCACTACGGACAATTTAGAGTTCTCAATTAACCTCCACAGTCATGTCTTTGGACGGTGGGAGGAGCCAGAGAACCCAGAGAGAACCCACGGTAACACGGGGAGGACATGCAGACTCCACCCAGAGAGATCGTGTGATGTTGGGGTGGTTCGGAATTCGAAACCACGATGTTGGGGTGGTCTGGGATTCGAACCCACGATCTCCTTATTGAGAGGCAGAAGCTCTAGCCGCTCTGCCACCGTGCACCCCTTTATAAAGACTTATATAAAGAAAATATGTCACAGTCGACTTCATTTTGCCTCCATTCCAGGATTTTTAAATATTATGAGGACACTTTTAAACTCTTGTTCAATTATCTCCAACAGCCTGCAATAAAATTAGATTTGAGCAAACAAACATACGTGGACAGAACCCAGACTAAACCAGGACTAAGCTGGACTGAACCAGGACAAAACCGGGAACGAACCAGGACTGTTTCTTTGTTGCTTTTGGTCACGTTTTTTGACTCTTTTAGTTGCTTTTAGTTGCATTTTCTGTCACTTTCAGTTGTGCTTTTGTCCCTTTAAGTTGCACGTTTCTTTGCTGACCTCTGACCTCTCCCTCTCTCTCTCTCTCTCTGAGGTGCTGCCGCAGCTGGTGTGGGACGCTCGGGGCCGTTTCCCGGGTCCTGACGCCCTCTGCAGGCTGGTGAAGTACCTGCAGGTGCTGGGCATGTTCGCCTCCTCGTACATGATCGTGGCCATGACCCTGGACCGACACTACGCCATCTGCTGCCCCCTGCAGGCGCACCGCAGCGGCGCCACGCACCGCTGGAACTCCTTCATCCTGGTGGCCTGGGCCCTGGCGCTGCTGCTCAGTCTGCCACAGGTACGAGACCAGAAGAACTGAGTCCCTATTAACCCCCAGTCCCTGTTTAGAGGAACCTCCCAGTCCCCCTCTCACGTTCACACTGCAGGGAATGAAAGTGGGTCTAACTTTCTTTCCCCCATACATTCTACTGACTTTGAGCTCTGTAAAAAAGCTTCAAAAACAATGAAAATAACAAGAAAACACAGTTATTAACAATTATTCAGAATGTTAGTTACTATCCATTCATTAAGAATTGTATTTTTGAAGCATCTATGCATCAAGTTATTTCTCTTTGACATCAAAAAGGTGTTCATCCTCCCTGCAGCGGTTCACCCCATCAATCCTGCAGGTGTTCATCTTCTCATGCTCCAAGGTAGTCCCTGCAGGTGTTCACCTCCTTACTGCAGGTGTTCACCCTCTCGCTCCTGCAGCTGTTCCTCTGTCCCTGCAGCTGTTCACCTTCTCCTCCTTGCAGCTGTTCTCCTCCCTGCAGCTGTTCTCTCCTCCCTGCAGGTGTTCATCCTCTCCTCCCTGCAGGTGTTCATCTTCTCGCGCTTGGAGGTGGCCCCTGCAGGTGTTCTCCTCCCTGCAGGTGTTCACCCTCTTGTCCCTGCAGGTGTTCATCTTCTCGCTCTCGGAGGTGGCCCCTGCAGGTGTTCACCCTCTCCTCCCTGCAGGTGTTCATCTTCTCGCGCTCGGAGCTGGCCCCTGCAGGTGTTCTCCTCCCTGCAGGTGTTCACCCTGTCCTCCCTGCAGGTGTTCATCTTCTCACGCTCGGAGGTGGCCCCTGCAGGTGTTCATCTTCTCGCGGTCGGAGGTGGCCCCTGCAGGTGTTCACCCGCTCCTCCCTGCAGGTGTTTACCCTCTCCTCCCTGCAGCTGTTCTTCTGTCCCTGCAGGTGTTCATCTTCTCGCACTCGGAGGTGGCCCCTGCAGGTGTTCTCCTCCCTGCAGGTGTTTACCCTCTCCTCCCTGCAGCTGTTCTCCTGTCCCTGCAGGTGTTCATCTTCTCGTGCTCGGAGGTGGCCCCTGCAGGTGTTCTCCTCCCTGCAGGTGTTCACCCTGTCCTCCCTGCAGGTGTTCATCTTCTCGCGCTCGGAGGTGGCTCCTGCAGGTGCTCAGTCCTCCCTGCAGGTGTTCACCCTCTCCTCCCTGCAGGTGTTCATCTTCTCGCGCTCCGAGGTGGCCCCTGCAGGTGTTCACCCTCTCCTCCTGCAGGTGTTCACCCTGTCCTCCCTGCAGGTGTTCATCTTCTCGCGCTCCGAGGTGGCCCCTGCAGGTGTTCACCCTCTCCTCCTGCAGCTGTTCTCCTGTCCCTGCAGGTGTTCATCTTCTCGCGCTCGGAGCTGGCCCCTGCAGGTGTTCTCCTCCCTGCAGGTGTTCACCCTGTCCTCCCTGCAGGTGTTCATCTTCTCACGCTCGGAGGTGGCCCCTGCAGGTGTTCATCTTCTCGCGGTCGGAGGTGGCCCCTGCAGGTGTTCACCCGCTCCTCCCTGCAGGTGTTTACCCTCTCCTCCCTGCAGCTGTTCTTCTGTCCCTGCAGGTGTTCATCTTCTCGCACTCGGAGGTGGCCCCTGCAGGTGTTCTCCTCCCTGCAGGTGTTTACCCTCTCCTCCCTGCAGCTGTTCTCCTGTCCCTGCAGGTGTTCATCTTCTCGTGCTCGGAGGTGGCCCCTGCAGGTGTTCTCCTCCCTGCAGGTGTTCACCCTGTCCTCCCTGCAGGTGTTCATCTTCTCGCGCTCGGAGGTGGCTCCTGCAGGTGCTCAGTCCTCCCTGCAGGTGTTCACCCTCTCCTCCCTGCAGGTGTTCATCTTCTCGCGCTCCGAGGTGGCCCCTGCAGGTGTTCACCCTCTCCTCCTGCAGGTGTTCACCCTGTCCTCCCTGCAGGTGTTCATCTTCTCGCGCTCCGAGGTGGCCCCTGCAGGTGTTCACCCTCTCCTCCTGCAGCTGTTCTCCTGTCCCTGCAGGTGTTCATCTTCTCGCGCTCGGAGGTGGCCCCGGGGGAGTTCGAGTGCTGGGGACACTTCGCTGAGTCCTGGGGCCTGAAGGCGTACGTGACGTGGATGACTCTGGCGGTGTTTGTTCTGCCTGTGCTGGTCATCACTGTGTGTCAGGTGTGTCAGATGCCCTCCCATCCTCCTGTGGCGCTGTAGGGTTTGCATCATTTTTCTTCAAAAACATTACCGAACCTTCATCAAATTATACAAACATTACCAATAAATCGTCCTATTATACATTTTTATTGTTCTGTGTGTCCTTTAAACCTTTTGCTTGTTCTGCGTGTGTTTCAGATCAGGATCTTTAAAGAGATCCACAGCAGTTTGTATCTGAAGTCCAGGCGTCACCTGCAGCCACAGGCCGCAGTGAGACGTGAGAGCCAGCAGAGGGCGCCAGGGGGCAGAGCGAGGCCCAGCCTGGACCGGGGCCTGGACCGGGGCCTGGACCGGGGCCAGGACCGGGGCCTGGACCGGGACCGGGGCCTGGACCGGGGCCTGGACCGGGGCCTGGACCGGGGCTGGGACCGAGGCCAGGGCCTGGACCGTGGCCTGGACCGGGGCCTGGACCGGGGACTGGACCGGGGCTGGGACCGCGGCGTCACAAACTGCAAAAAGCAACACGGTACGGACATAAAGTTAGTAATGAGTTTTATATGTTTTAATGTAGTTTTATCACACCATTTTTTTACTTTTACTTCGAGATGGAAGATTTATTTAAAAAAAAAGACTTAAGTCAAAGTAAAAGTCTCACATTTTAAAATTGACTAAAGCAAAAGTATTAAAGTACTGATTTAAAAATGTACTGTAAGAGTAAAAAGTAAAAGTTATTCTTTTTGGTTTGGAGAACTATTAAAGCATCAAACTGTAATCGGGAAACTTTCCAGGTTATTTTTCTCTTTAGAGGCTTTTTGTTTGCTCAAAAGAAGCTAGGAAAAGAAAAACAGGCAAGATGTCATCATAAAAAAAGAATAGTAATAAAAAAAGAATATTAATAATAAAAATAATACATAAAAATAAATCTCTCAATCTTAAGAAAATATACTTTTACTTTTCAGTTCAAACATGTAGTGCAGTAGAAAGTACAAATACAGCTCTGAAATGTACTGAAGTAAAAGTAAAAGTATCTACTGTAAAATGTACTTAAAGGGCCCATGACAGGTTGAACTACTCATTTTACTAAAACACAGTTAAGATAATTATATTCAAGATTCTGCTAAAAAGAAAACGATTTTTATCCCAGTTTGGCAGTTTTTTAGGTTTAAATGTTTACTTCCTGGTTGTAAATCATGACATCACACTGGGGAATTCTGTAACTGTTGTCTAGAAACCATGTTGTACACCGGGTGAAAACTCCTCAAATGTCACAGAAATTATTATTTGACAAATAAAAACACACAGGAACGCCATTATTTTGATGAATTGATGTTTAAAGGATCAGATAAATGTGTTTGTTGGTTGTAAATTGTCCCTGGTGTGTCTCCCTAGTGTGACGTCATCGCGTTTTGGAACTCTGCTCTACTTACTGTAAAGTTCAACATATTTTTCAACTTTTCTTCACAAACTGACACCTGATTGGTGTAAAACTATCATTTATTTTCACAACAGGTTTTATTCCACCAAATAAAGCCAAAATTAGAAAATCATAAAAACCTGTCACACGCACTTTAAAGTAAAGTACAGATACCTAAAAAATGTACTCGAGTGCAGTCCTCTCACGTTTGTTCTTTGTTCCTCTGATAACTGCGCCGGGGGTTCAGTTGTTTTTAAAAGTGCAGAGCTTCACTTCTGCTCCATCGTTCTTGATGGAATGAACCTTCGCTGAAATAAATCAATAATGAACACAAAGCAGAGTCTGATAATCACAGCTTCATGAAGTCACTGCTGTGTTTGAAAAGTGTTTCTGTCTGAACTAAAGCTACACTGAATGTAATCAATAATAATGTTAAAATAAAACTATGAACTGAACTGTTCACAGGACGTGGACCGTGGCATCACAAACTGCACAGAGCAACAAGTTAGTAATGAGTTTTATACATTTTAATGTAGTTTTATCACACAATTTTTTAACTTTTACTTTGAGATGGAAGATTTATTTTTTTTAAATCTCGTCAAATCAGAATATTGAGTGTATTTTCTACAATTAAAAGTATTAAAATTAGCTCAAAAGAGACAGAAACGTCTTTTAAATCAGTAATTGTTCTCTAACTTTCAACAAGAAAATCAAATGATCCTGTTTTGGGATTATGTTAAAGATCCTTAGGTTTTTTTTAAATAAAACAATGACCTGAACTGTTCACAAAAACAATCGACTTTGCTTTCTTTGTACTTTTATCTGAACGTGTGAGCGCCGTTAGCTTTAAGACAAAAACACTTTAATAAACACAGGTTTGCTCCAGTGACATTAAAGTTCTGAACCTGCTGCACCTGTGACTCTCTCTGCGCCGTCAGATCTGTTTATTTGGATTTATTCTTTATTCTACACTCGGCTGATTCCCCACAGAATGAAAGGAACGAGTGAAGACCAGCACTTTTAAGGCGAGCTCCGTACCATTACGAAAAGAGACAATAACACAATAACCTGTATAAAAATAATAATCTTGTACAGAGGAACAAGCCGTTTTACAAAAACGTAGCTGTTTATTGAAGCTAATCATTTGTTACGCCGAAGAACTGCTGTTATTGTTATTGTTCATCTGGTTGTTCCTGTTGGACAAATAAACCATGTCATGTATTTAGAAAGTTAATTCTGTTCTATTGAAATGATTAACTTGTGATAAGACAGTTGTATAAAGCTTTAAGCTCCCTTCCCCGACATGTTTGATGGACGTGTCTCTGATCAGATGTTGTTCCTGGTCGTGGTCACAGAACAAAACAAAGAGCACAAAGAAAACACTACATAAACATAAATATACATAAAACATAAACATACACAACATAAATGCTACAATAAAACCTCACACCAAACTACAACAACTACAAGTGCATCTTAAAGACTGAATCCAACCGAAGAAAAAGAGCAACGTCATCTACGACGTCGTAGAAAGGGTTTCAGGGGTTGTCATCCGGACGCTGTTTGAAGATCGAGATGTTTTGACTTCTATCCAGAAGTCATTGTCAGAGAGCTGGTCTGGGAACTCTGGCTTATATGCTCCTCTTCGTAGTGAGAGCCCCGCCCACAGGGAGGAGTCACTGATAGCCTGTTTTTGTTTGGTTAATCATTTGCCCTGCCTCACCAGAGATTAGTCACAGGTGACACTAGACAGGGCCAACTATTAACCTAACAAAAACAGGCCATTATCAGGGCCAAGTGACACTAGGCAGGGCAAATTATTAACCTGTCAAAAACAGGCTATCAGTGACTTCTCCCTGTGGGCAGGGCTCCCACTACAAAGACCAGCTCTCTGATTGACAATGACTTTTGGATTGAAGTCAAAACGTCTTGATCTTCACACAGCGTCTGGATGACAACCCCTGTAACGTTTTCGACGATGGAACACGCCTGGACGAATGAGGGATTACATCGACGTCATCTATGAGAGTCAAAACATGCAACATATCATACTGTTTTCTACCTGTGGCCCATCGAGGCAACTGTTGTTGTGATTTTGAGCATTATAAAAATAAATTGATTTGATTTGATTTGATTTGATACATCGGACCGACTGGGAGAACATGCAACACAAGGAGAAAGGAACAGCAAAAAGACACACAGGGACTACTAACAAGATCAGAAAAAGAAAAAAAAAGAAAATCTGAAGTCAGCAATATCTGACCACTGCAAAAGAGAAAACCATGGACTGGGACAGAGCAGAAAGAGCAGGAACACAAGAACAAAGATGGACACGAGAGGGACCATCAACAGAGACGAGGGGCTTTTACTTTGGCTCACACATGGACTCACTTCTCCAGAGACCACCAGGGGGCAGCAGCATGTTGTTCCAGACATGGTCAGTTTGACAGATCTATCAAACGTCTAGAACAACATCTGACCAGAGACACGTCACATCCATCAGACTCTGACCAAGGTGGAAGTCCTGCCGCCCAAACATGTAAATGAGCTTAAAACTATTTACAACTGTCTTATGAGAAGAAACTCAAACATTAAACCATGCACTGATTGTTTAAAGGGGCTGTACCTGATTTCTTTCCTATTTTTAAAAGTAGTTTTGTCCTAGCACAGATATAACGTAAAAGCATCTATTCGGCTGAAAATGAGACCACAATGTTTTCCCTGCATCTGTTTATGGAGCCTTTTATCCACGAGAAAAGCAGGAAGTGAGTTGTTAGCATGCTAATGTTAACTTTACCGGGACGGTGGGTGACTCTCTGGGCTCAGAGACTGATAAAAAGTGCTTCTAAACTCATGGAGGTGAATATTTATGATGCTGGGACTGCATTAGGAAAGTGAGAGACACATAAGACTGATGGAAAGACATGAACATGCATGAAGACATGAACTACTTCTATCAACAAAATTGTTTTTCTTAAATTCATATAAGCAGCAGATGCATTCACCTGACATGTTTCTCCAGCGCTGGTGTGTCACAGCTTGTTCTACTTAAAGACAATTAAAAACCTCTGAAGAAGACTCACAGTAAAGCAGCTGAAACATGTCGGGTGAAGAAGAACAGTTTTGTCGATATAACTAAATAGGACATGATGAACTTTGTTGGACTGATGAACCACTTCTGTTTTTCACGTTTTAAAACTGTAAAAATCAGGTCCCTGTTGTTCTTCACAGCGGAGCCTCATTCAGCGCCCCCTGCAGGCCTCCAGTCACAGCACAAAGCCCCTGCTCGATTGGTTGAGATGACGGCGCCCCCTGCAGGTCTCTCCTCGCGCTCTGAGATGACGGCGCCCCCTGCAGGTCTCTCCTTGCGCTCTGAGATGACGGCGCCCCCTGCAGGCCTCTCCTCGCGCTCCGAGGTGACGGCGCCCCCTGCAGGCCTCTCCTCGCGCTCCGAGGTGACGGCGCCCCCTGCAGGTCTCTCCTCGCGCTCTGAGATGACGGCGCCCCCTGCAGGCCTCTCCTCGCGCTCGGGGGAGGTGACGGCGCCCCCTGCAGGTCTCTCCTCGCGCTCGGGGGAGGTGGCGAGCGCCCCTGCAGGCACCTCTCCTTGCTCGGGAGGTGGACGGCGCCCCTGCAGGCCTCTCTGCTCGCTCTGAGGTGACGGCGCCCCCTGCAGGCCTCTCCTCGCGCTCGGGGGAGGTGACGGCGCCCCCTGCAGGCCTCTCCTCGCGCTCGGAGGTGACGGCGCCCCCTGCAGGTCTCTCTGCTCGCTCGGGGGAGGTGACCACGCCCCCTGCAGGCCTCTCCTCTCACTCGGAGGTGACGGCGCCCCCTGCAGGCCTCTCCTCGTGCTCTGAGGTGACGGCGCCCCCTGCAGGCCTCTCCTCGCGCTCGGAGGTGACGGCGCCCCCTGCAGGCCTCTCCTCGTGCTCTGAGGTGACGGCGCCCCCTGCAGGCCTCTCTTCGCGCTCGGGGGAGGTGACGGCGCCCCCTGCAGGTCTCTCCCCGCGCTCTAAGGTGACGGCGCCCCCTGCAGGCCTCTCCTCGCGCTCGGGGGAGGTGACGGCGCCCCCTGCAGGCCTCTCCTCGCGCTCAGGGGAGGTGACGGCCGCCATGTCCAAAACGGTGCGCATGACTCTGGTGATCGTGCTGGTTTACTCGCTCTGCTGGGCCCCGTTCTTCGTCGTGCAGCTCTGGGCGGCGTGGGACCCGAACCCTCCACAGAACGGTGAAACACACACTTTTACGCTGCACTTTTGTCGTTCTCAAACCTGTCTGACGCCGCCGATCCTCTGTTCAGGCGCGGTGTTCACGCTCCTGATGCTCCTGGCGAGTCTGAACTCCTGCACAAACCCCTGGATCTACTCGGCCTTCTCCACCAGCGTCTCCCTCCAGCTCCGTCTGCTCCTGCTCTGCCACTCCAGGGACGCCAGGAGAGGCTCTCTACCCAACGACTCCACCGCCACGCACACCTCCAACTACTGACAGGAGCAGGAGCAGGAGCAGGAGCAGGAGCAGGAGCAGGAGCAGGAGCAGGACCAGGACCAGGAGCAGGACCAGGACCAGGACCAGGACCAGGAGAGGCTCTCTACCCAACAACTCCACTGCCACGCACACCTCCAACTACTGACAGGAGCAGGAGCAGGAGCAGGGCCAGGGCCAGGAGCAGGAGAGGAACCAGGACAAGAACCAGGACCAGGAGAGTCTCTTTACCCAATGACTCCACCGCCACGCACACCTCCAACTACTGACAGGAGCAGGAGCAGGAGCAGGGCCAGGGCAAGGAGCAGGAGAGCGGAACCAGGTCAAGAACCAGGACCAGGAGAGTCTCTTTACCCAATGACTCCACCGCCACGCACACCTCCAACTACTGACAGGAGCAGGAGCAGGAGCAGGGCCAGGGCCAGGAGCAGGAGAGGAACCAGGACAAGAACCAGGACCAGGAGAGTCTCTTTACCCAATGACTCCACCGCCACGCACACCTCCAACTACTGACAGGAGCAGGAGCAGGAGCAGGAGCAGGAGCAGGACCAGGACCAGGACCAGGACCAGGACCAGGACCAGGAGAGGCTCTCTACCCAACAACTCCACTGCCACGCACACCTCCAACTACTGACAGGAGCAGGAGCAGGAGCAGGGCCAGGGCCAGGAGCAGGAGAGGAACCAGGACAAGAACCAGGACCAGGAGAGTCTCTTTACCCAATGACTCCACCGCCACGCACACCTCCAACTACTGACAGGAGCAGGAGCAGGAGCAGGGCCAGGGCCAGGAGCAGGAGAGGAACCAGGACAAGAACCAGGACCAGGAGAGTCTCTTTACCCAATGACTCCACCGCCACGCACACCTCCAACTACTGACAGGAGCAGGAGCAGGAGCAGGAGCAGGAGCAGGACCAGGACCAGGACCAGGACCAGGACCAGGACCAGGAGAGGCTCTCTACCCAACAACTCCACTGCCACGCACACCTCCAACTACTGACAGGAGCAGGAGCAGGAGCAGGGCCAGGGCCAGGAGCAGGAGAGGAACCAGGACAAGAACCAGGACCAGGAGAGTCTCTTTACCCAATGACTCCACCGCCACGCACACCTCCAACTACTGACAGGAGCAGGAGCAGGGCCAGGAGAAGGAGAGGAACCAGGACAAGAACCAGGACCAGGAACAGGAGCAGGAGCAAGAGCAGGAGCACGACCACGACCACGATGACCAGGACAAAAAACAGGAGCAGGGCCAGGACCTGGATCAGGAGCAGGACCAGGACAAGAACCAGGAGCAGAAGAGGCTCTCTACCCAACGACTCCACCGCCACGCACACCTCCAACTACTGACAGGAGCAAGAGCAGGTCCAGGAGCAGGGCCAGGACGAGGAGCAGGAGCAGGTCTTTACTCAACGACTCCACCGCTACGCACACGTCCAACTACTGACAGGACCAGGAGCAGGAGCACGACAAGAACAAGAACCAGGAGCAGGAGCAGGAGCAGGTCATAACGAGGGCTAAATCAGGAGTGAGATCCACAAATGCCACAAAGCACTGAAGTCTAGACACTGGTTTTAATTTGATCCCAGTTTGTGTCCAAAGGAGACTTGATTTGGTTTTCTTAGTCCAGGTTTAGTCCAAGTTTGGATGTGGTGATTGTGCAAGTGTGAACGCACCGTAAAACCAGGATCATACAAAGACTAAACCAGGTGTAAACCAAGACTAAACCAGGATCTAACAAGGATTAAAACTATGATATAACTAGGACTAAACCAGGACTAAACAAGGCCTAATATCAGGACCAAACAAGGATTAACCCAGGACTAAACCATGACATAACAAGGACTAAATAGGGCTAAACTAGGACTAAAACTAGGATATAACTGACTAAACAAGGCCTAAACCAGGACTAAAACCAGGACTAAACAAGGACTATATCAGGACTAAACAAGGCCTAAACCAGGGCTAAACAAAGATTAAACAAGGAATAAACCAGGACTAAACAAGGACTATACCAGGACTAAACAAGGACTAAACCAGGGCTAAACAAGGAATAAACCAGGACTAAACAAGGACATTAACAAGGACTAAAACTAGGATATATGGACTAAACGAGGGCTAAACCAAGACATAACAAGGATTAAACCAGGGCTAAACTAGGACTAAACTAGAGCTAAACAAGGACTATACCAGGACTAAAGAAGGCCTAAACCAGGGCTAAAACTAGGATATAACTAGGACTAAAACCAGGACATAAGGATTAAACCAGGGCTAAACAAGAAATAAAAAAGGCCTAAACCAGGGCTAAACAAAGACTAAACCAGGACTAAAGGTGCATTCACACGTGTCCTTTTATGGTCTTCGTATTATCCCACTTTGTGTCCAGGTTTAGTCCGTTTAGTCCCAGTTTTGATCTGGTTGTTGGGGCAAAAGTGAGCGCACTCCAAACCAGGACTAAACCTGGACTAAACCAGGACTTTAGGGAATTCTTGCTGAATCTTCTTTGGTCTCGACAAATTACTTTTATTCCACTGATTTTAGAAAGTCCTGCATGTTCCTTGGTGCAATTCACACAATTTAGAAACAAACTACTGTAAACAAACTTAAAATATGTGTTACATTCTACAGATTTACATTTGCGTTCAGTTTTGTAGCATATTTCTTTCTGTAAAATAAAGATGGAAATTTGAAAACCTTGTCAGATGTGGTGAATATTAAAACAAGAACACGCCGTTTAGGTTTTCTTCAAAAACATTTACTTCAGTTCAGTCTTATAAAGACTTAGAAAACATAAACATTTGTTCCGATGAGCTAAAAACCGGTTGCAGCATTTTACAGTACAGTACCGTTAAAACACCCTGCAATGACGCTAACATTCGTAATTATTTGTTGTCGATGCACAAAAACACACTTCTATTGTGCTTAAAACATTTGAAAAGGGACTAATCATAATTTCCTTCATAATTACATCAATAGTTGTGTTATACATAGACTTATTTGTAATTTAACTTTGGAAAATATTGTAAAAATGTGCTTAAAGTTGGTCTGGGGACTAAGATTTTTTGGTCATTGATAAAATTTGATAAAACAAACAACATAACCCCTAAATTTAAGCCATTTACAAACATAAAAACTAAAAAATATGTTACAAAAATAATATATTTCAAAACATGTGATTAAAACTCAGCACAACTGAAGCAAAGTGTTGCACAAAAATTCCAGTTTTCAAAAAAATAAAGATGAATGTTATACTCTTGGCGTTAACGCTAAAGTCATTCACTGTTGAATTTCAATATTGGCAAAAAGTTTCACGTAGTAGCTTTATATTGCATTTTAAAACGTAATCAGGGCTTTAACAAACTGATAGTACGTTTTTGTCATATTTTCCACCTCAAACCTCAAACAATTTAAGGAGCGATTGTGCCGTTTAACAATTTGATTAATCATAACCTAAAAAAAAACAACTTAATAACAAGTTAATAACAATCCATATTCTATTTAGTCGGGAAAACACTGTTATAATCATTAAAGGTCACAGATTTAAAAATTTCATGTCACATTTAACATACACTGCAAAAAATAAAATGCCTACACAAGTTGAAATGACTTAAATATAATAATCTCGCTTTTTGTTAAAAGATAAGTGAGGTCTCGATTTTTACTTCTTGTATTAAGAGTTAATTTCACTACTTTCCGATTCTGTGTGAAATTCTGCCTCAAAATACAACAAATATTTTGAAAAAAGAATTTATTTATTATTGTATTAAGCTTCATTTAACAAAAAAAAACCAAAACAAAACTCTGAGGACACCAGTGACTGAAAAGCTGCAGATTGTAACTTGTTATTGCAGTTTAAAAGTCTCTGTAATGTAATTTTTTTTTGTAATTTTCCGCCTTAAATCCAGCCGTGGTTAATTTAAAACAAGCCATTTAAAATACAATTGTGATCTGCTTAAACCATTTGATTTATCGTAACCTAAATAAACAACTTAAGTTAATAATAATAAATATTCTTGCCTTGTCAGAACACAATTGATTATAAATGGCATTTGTATGAATAAAAGTTAAAACTAATTTCTGTTATCTTTTTTTTCCCCAGAATTTAAAAAGATCTAGAGTTTTACATCTTTTTTGAGTTAATTTACTATTTTCCAACTCTGTGAAATTCCGTCTAGTTTTTTCCAAACATTTGTTGTATTTTAAGATTTATTTTGTACATTTTAACATTTGAATAACCTTTTAACAGCGTAATTGCATATTTTGTGTCGTTAATGACTGAACCGTAGTGAAGTAATAAAACCCAGCTACAAATAAGATTAAAACAGCTTAAAAACACAAATACATTTCCATTCATTCACATAAACAACTAAAATACCTTAAGTTGAAAGGTACAATGTAAAACTAGCATTCATTTCATAGAAAATGACTAAAAAGAGACTACAACGTCACACTTTATCGTGAAACTATTGAAATTATTGACTTTTTTTGTTCATATCCATTTCTTGTTTGTTTAAAAACATAAAAAACTAACATTCCACCGTCATTTGAACCAGTTTTCTTCATAGTTTTCTGACGTTTCAGGCAGCTCAAGTCGACCCTGAGTGAAAAGTTTATCTTAAATGACATCAGTTTGCGTTTGTTCTGACATCAGCAGGTTAAACGTCACACGCGGACTGGGAAAAGTACGTTACATGTAGCTTAAACACCAGGATTTGAACAGATCGTTACGTTTTTCCCTTTAAAGATGCGCTGAAACGGCCTCTAGATGCGAATCATAAACACAGACGAACAAAAAACACGACGTATTTAACTCAATTGTTCCAAATAAATACGCTTAACTTTTGAGGGATTAGTGTTTCAAACTATTTAAATTAGGGCTGCACAAACTAAATATATCACAATAACACCAAAATATGACAGAAATGTTGTATTTTAAAAGGTAAAACGTGGAAAAAGGCTTGATTTTCTTCACGATTTTCCTCTTTCAGTCAAAATTAGCTTTCATTTAGTCTCTGTTAAGTTTTTATTTTGACACAGAACATTTGTTTTGTTAAATATTGCTCAAAAAGTTTGTCAAATACTGCAATAAAATCAATACTGCAGCCATAACGCAATCATTTCCCATCATGCAGCCCTAATTTTTATCCTAAAAAACAGGCCTGATACTCAATACCACCAGGATCATTTTTAAAAATGCTCTTTTTTTGAGAGAATAGACAAAATAATTCCACTTTCTTTATGTTACAACGTGGTCTTAGTTCTGATGCAGCTCAAAATCCTTCAAAAACTGTTCAGAAAAGATCACATTTTGTTTTTTTAATGGAAGTTTTTGTGTCAATATTTGCTCAAATTTTTTTTTTTATCGATTAATATCAGATTTTTGATGATTTTGACAACTTTTATAGCGATATCCAATGGTTTACGTTGAATAAAGGCAGAAAAACACTGAATTATTGCCACTGGATTGAACAAAGATTGCAGTTATTTCGTTGATTTGAGTCGTATTCTGTGTAAAAGCTGCTACGCCTGTCGTTTAAACAGTGGTGGAAAAGTAAAAGTACAAACACACGTGCAAAATATCGCTTGAGTAAAAGTAGCACATGAAGATTTTCAGACTTGTTCAAGCTCTAAATGGTGAGTTATGATAAATTGTGCCAATTTTTGGTGAAACAATGCAATTCCGAATCAATTTTCAAATTTTTCTAGTGAATTTTGTGCATTTATCTGCGTTTTCTCAAAGCTTTCAGGCAGAATATCGTCACAAATGCACGAAAAATAAAGCACTTTCTCCTTTAAAAAATATTACACTGCAAAAAATACAATCTTATAAGTTAAAACGTGATTGAAGTAAGCTGATTTTAATGTATTTGGACTTTCTTAAAATAACATTTGCCAATACAGCAACTACATTTTGTTCTTATTTAAAGTTCAGTAGCATTTGATTTCTAATTTCAAGTTAGAAAATGCTTGTTTTCTTTCTTATTTTGAGTAAAACAAGATATTTTATGTTTGTTTCATCGGCAATATCACTTTAAAACAGTCAAAATATACTCATTCTACTCATTTCAAGCACTTATTAACTTGTCATTTTATTTAAGATGGTATTTTTTCAGTAGAAAGTACACATTCTTGGTCTTAAATGTGCCGAATTCAAAGTATCGTCAGCAAAAAGTATTTAAGTCATAGCTCAAAATTCGACTTCAATTCCGTCCTTTTACTTTTGTATTTGCTGTTGCTTTCCACCACTGAGTTCAGACCCTACAAAAATGTTCCGCAATGTATTGAGTTCTCGTATAAGTTTTCAGATTTCAGTCTTTCATTAATCGTTAAAGCACGTATGACGGGCTGGACGACTCGTTCGACTAAAAACAGAATCAGAAAAAGGCAATATATTTAAAATTCTGCTAAAATCTTTACAAATTTTACCCCAGTTTATCTATAATTTTTTTTTTTTAGGTTTTTAATTTCACTTCCTGGTTGTAAATGATGACATCACACGGTGAAATTAGCAAGAAACCCTTTGTAGACTGGGCCAAAACTGCTCTAATGTCACAGATTTTTGTATTTGACAAAGAAAAATACACGTGAACGCCTTTACTTTGTTGAATCAATGTTTAAAAGGTCAAAAAAAGTGGTTTATTTTGCGTAACGTTTGTCTCCCCAGTGTGACGTCATCAGTTTGTTCACTTCCTGTAATATTTTCAACATATTTTTCAACTTTTCTCCAAAAATAGCGACCGGATTGGTGTAAAATTATCATTTATATTTACAACAGGCATTAATACACTGAATAAAGTCAAAAATAGAAAATCGTAAAAACCCGTCATACGCACTTTAACGCCTCTGATCACATTTGAAAGGAAAAACACGCGTTGCCAACGGAATCTCGAGCTTTAAAAACAACAAAAAAACAACAAAACAAAGCGCAAATCTAACCACAACTGCGTCAAACGGCGACCAGACACTTCCACAGCCCTTGGCGCGATAAAAAATGTCCTAGAAACAGTCTTTGCTTCGCTTCACACCGTGTCCTCGTCCATCTTGGCCACGTCGTCGAGCTGGACGGCGGCGGCGGGCGTGGCCTTCTCCTCGTCGGGGGATTCGGGTGGCGGGAGCATGGCCTGGCGCTCGTCTTTGGGCTGCTCGCGTTCCCTCTTCTCCTCCGCCTTCTTCTCGCGGTCCAGCAGCTTGTAGTTGATGCCCATCCCGATGAAGAGGATGACGCTGGCCACGATGAGGATGATGCCCGAGGAGATGTACGTGTAGTCGTAGTGTTGGTAGTGGTTGTAGAAGCTGCCTGGAAACGGAGAGGAAACGAGAAAAGGAGTCAGAGATGGGAGGAAAGTCAGAGGAGCTTTGAGTCTTTTTGACCTAAAGCAGTGTTTCCCAACCAGGGGTACGTGAAGAATTGGGAGGTACGTTTTAAATGAAGATGAAATGTACTTTTATCTGAATAAAAAGTGTTTAGCTTCTTTTTGGAGAACCTTGGACCATAAATCAGGCCTGGGCGATACGGCAAAAGATTATCATCAGGATTTTCTTGGGACCAGATCGTGATTTCGATTCTGTCCCGATTCATTTTCACTTTGTATTTTTCTGATTAGTGCGATTGTGATTAGATTTATGTTTTATGTTTTAATAAAAGGATTCTGTTCAAATTCACATTTTAAACACAATTTTAGATGTTTATATGTTGTGTTTGTCATATTTAAACTTTAGTCGCGTCTTTGTTGTTTGTTGGCACATTTTTGAACACCTTTTTTAAAATCACTTTTGCTCTCTCTTTTCTCGCTTGTTTCAGAGCATGTTTGTACAAATCCAAACTACAGTGTCAGCAGTTTTTATTCAAATCAAAACAAGACATTTTGTTGTTTGTGGAAGAAATGATTGCACTTCAAACATTGCAGCCTTTGCGATTTGCAGCCATTAAATAGTGTTTTTGTGTGGATTTGGTTTAATTGTGCAGCTCTGGCCTTTAAGAGGCAAATAAAGTCATCTGCTCAGAGGCTTCAGAGGCTAAACAACAGGAGAAAAAGTGTGTTTGAACAGACAGCTGCATTAAAGACACAAACAGTCAATCACTGAATTGAACACTGAATTATTGTTTATAGTCGACTTCACAATTATTCTACTAATTATTGTAGCCCTATTTTTAATGCAATAATGTCTGTTATTTTAAAATAAAACCAACAAATACAAAACCGAGGCTAATTTAGTTTGAAAAAGCTAGATTTTGTTCATGATTTTCCCTTTTCGATGTTTTCATTTTAAAAACAGAACATTTCTATCAGATGAAGACTTTGGTGTCACTGTGATATATTTAGTTTGTTGCGATATCTTGGACAATATTGCGATATCGATACTTTTGCGGCATATTGTGCAGATGTACTTCAAACTAGCGTGAATGAAGCTAAATTCTATTCCAGGCGTGTTTTAACGACGGAGCAATGTTAGAACAAGCTTAAAAGCCCCAAAAAGTCAATTTTGCTTAACATTTGTCCTTTGAATCTTTCCTAACTCCCGATGGTCACGGCGGCCCACTTTAGCAGACGCTCTTACCTGTGAGCGGCGGCCCGAGCAGCACCGGCCCGCACTCCACGATGGTCACCAGCCCGACCGCCGACGAGAACCTCTGCGTGCCCACCAGGTCCATGAGCGTCTCGAACAGCACCGCGCTCAGCCAGCCGAACGCGAAGCCGAAGAAGATGGCGTAGATGACGAAGCCGGTGTAGTCGACGGACAGCGGCGCCAGCACGTGGCACACGCCGTTGTACAGGACGGCGCCGGCGAAGAAGAACTGCACCCGCGGACGCACCCACTTGGTGTTGGCGACCAGACCCATGGACGGACGCGCCACCATGTCCACGAACGCCAGCACCGACAGCAGGAACGCCGCCTTCTCTTTGCTGATGTCTTTGCTCTTGGCGTAGTTCGAGAGGAAAACCAACGGCGCGAAAAGTCCGAAAAACATGACGACGTTCCCGGATAAGTACAGCAAGAAGCCTCTGTGTTTGAACAGCGTGAGGTCGATGAACGAGTTGATGGTTTGTAAGGCGGTCTTCTTCTCTTTCTCCTCGACGTCCTCTTTCGGGGCGGGCGGTTGCGGTTTGGGGCCGATGGGGCGCATGAGCGAGCCGGCGACGCAGCAGTTCAGCAGGAGCCCGCCCAGGATGAGGAAGCTGCCCCTCCAGCCGAACGCGTCGTACAGCCAGGAGTTGAGCGGCGCCAGCGTGGACAGGAACACAGGGCTGCCCGCCATGGCGATGCCGTTGGCGATCGGGCGGCGCTTGTAGAAGTACTTGCCGATCATGGTCAGCGCCGGGTTCAGGTTGAAGGCCAGGCCCAGACCTGAGGACACAGAGGTGTTAAAAGAAACTGTCCATAGATGTAGATCAGGCATGTCCAAACTCAGGCCCGGGGGCCAAATGCGGCCCACAGACCAATTTTTCTTGACTCATGCTTCCTGGTGAATTGGCCCACATTGTCCTGAGAAGTACTTTTTACAGAAAATTTCAGATTTTCTTCAATTCCAACCTAAATAACTAACATTTTGGTGCCACACAGACCTGATATTAAGACACTGAGACTGAATGTAGATGTGGTGGTGCTTAAAACATCAGATAAATGCAGCTTTTTTTAACGTTTCACGGTTGATTTGTGGCCCTCCGCTTGGTCTATATTTCAATATGTGGCCCTCGATGGAAAAAGTTTGGACACCCCTGATGTAGATGATCCAAGAATACGTCCCAGATTGAGGGAGTTCCGTAGGAAGTGTGTGAGACACATTTTCTAATAAACATTCCTCAAAACAGCATGAATGCAGATGAATGTTACTTCAGATGTGCTTTTGATGGGGAACAACGTTAGAACAAGGTTTAAAGCTCAAAAAAGTCACTGTAGCAGAATGTGTGTCCTTTACAGACGCAGTGACGTGTACAATATTCATGAATACCACTTTTTGTTCCTAAACGGTGTGATTTAGTAATATTTCAGTAGGAGGTGTGCCAGGGAATACTTTCATACAAAAAAAGTGTGCCGTGACTCAAAAAAAAAAAAGGTTGAAAAATATTGGTCTGGAGCCGGACCGGAGTCAGTGTACACCAGGGGTGTAAACCTCCTGACCCGGTGACAGAGAACAATTTCTTGTTCTTTATTCACCTTATTCCGGAAGTTGTCGTACGCGTCGCCGTCTTGTTTCTGTTGTATTAGTTCACATGGAGCAGACGAGCTCAACAGAAAATAAGTTCTACTCGACTAAAAAGACGTTTTCAGGAAATGGTTGCGTTGTGACTTGTTGTTGCTCGTGTTCATTAAACATTTTACACAAATCAATCTACTTTATGTAACATTTTAGTGGCGAGACTTTTACCTCGTTCGTCATTAGCTTTAACGGAGTTCTCGTCAAACGGAAGTGCGTTTACAACAAAAGTGCAAAAAACGTCAAAAGTGGGCGGGGCAGAATAAGGTCAATAAACAATAACAGCGTACATACCTCCCACAACGCCGATGAAGAAGTAGAGCTGCTCCACAGTGTTACAGAAGGAGGCGGCGATGAGCCCAGAGCCCGCCAGACATCCCCCCACCATAATGATGGGCCTGCTGCCGAAACGGTTCACCAGGATACTGCTGATCGGACCTGAGGACAGAGAGTAAAAACACTGAAAACACTGCTGATCGGCCCTGAGGACAGAGAGTAAAAACACTGAAAACACTGCTGATCGGACCTGAGGACAGAGAGTAAAAACACTGAAAACACTGCTGATCGGACCTGAGGACAGAGAGTAAAAACACTGAAAACACTGCTGATCGGACCTGAGGAGAGAGAGTAAAAACACTGAAAACACTGCTGATCGGACCTGAGGAGAGAGAGTAAAAACACTGAAAACACTGCTGATCGGACCTGAGGACAGAGAGTAAAAACACTGAAAACACTGCTGATTGGACCTGAGGAGAGAGAGTAAAAACACTGAAAACACTGCTGATCGGACCTGAGGAGAGAGAGTAAAAACACTGAAAACACTGCTGATTGGACCTGAGGAGAGAGAGTAAAAACACTGAAAACACTGCTGATCGGACCTGAGGACAGAGAGTAAAAACACTGAAAACACTGCTGATCGGACCTGAGGAGAGAGAGTAAAAACACTGAAAACACTGCTGATCGGACCTGAGGAGAGAGAGTAAAAACACTGAAAACACTGCTGATTGGACCTGAGGAGAGAGAGTAAAAACACTGAAAACACTGCTGATCGGACCTGAGGACAGAGAGTAAAAACACTGAAAACACTGCTGATTGGACCTGAGGAGAGAGAGTAAAAACACTGAAAACACTGCTGATCGGACCTGAGGAGAGAGAGTAAAAACACTGAAAACACTGCTGATTGGACCTGAGGAGAGAGAGTAAAAACACTGAAAACACTGCTGATTGGACCTGAGGAGAGAGAGTAAAAACACTGAAAACACTGCTGATTGGACCTGAGGAGAGAGAGTAAAAACACTGAAAACACTGCTGATTGGACCTGAGGAGAGAGAGTAAAAACACTGAAAACACTGCTGATCGGACCTGAGGAGAGAGAGTAAAAACACTGAAAACACTGCTGATTGGACCTGAGGACAGAGAGTAAAAACACTGAAAACACTGCTGATCGGACCTGAGGAGAGAGAGTAAAAACACTGAAAACACTGCTGATTGGACCTGAGGAGAGAGAGTAAAAACACTGAAAACACTGCTGATCGGACCTGAGGACAGAGAGAGTAAAAACACTGAAAACACTGCTGATCGGACCTGAGGACAGAGAGTAAAAACACTGAAAACACTGCTGATCGGACCTGAGGAGAGAGAGTAAAAACACTGAAAACACTGCTGATCGGACCTGAGGACAGAGAGTAAAAACACTGAAAACACTGCTGATCGGACCTGAGGAGAGAGAGAAAAAACACTGAAAACACTGCTGATTGGACCTGAGGACAGAGAGTAAAAACACTGAAAACACTGCTGATTGGACCTGAGGAGAGAGAGTAAAAACACTGAAAACACTGCTGATCGGACCTGAGGAGAGAGAGTAAAAACACTGAAAACACTGCTGATCGGACCTGAGGACAGAGAGTAAAAACACTGCTGATCGGACCTGAGGACAGAGAGTAAAAACACTGAAAACACTGCTGATCGGACCTGAGGAGAGAGAGTAAAAACACTGAAAACACTGCTGATCGGACCTGAGGACAGAGAGTAAAAACACTGAAAACACTGCTGATCGGACCTGAGGACAGAGAGTAAAAACACTGAAAACACTGCTGATCGGACCTGAGCACAGAGAGTAAAAACACTGAAAACACTGCTGATCGGACCTGAGCACAGAGAAGAAAGGGGAAAATACGTTCAGCTCTATTGCTTAAATGTTTTTTCATAAAATACATATCTGGGTATAAGTATATTACGATGCAACACGTATCCCGCTAAATACAGCCGCAAAAAAGGGCATTCATAGTTTACTGAACACTAAATTTATTAGAATGTCATATTTCATAATAGCTTTACCTTCAAGTATTATCCCAACAAATAAAGTGAAAATGAAAGGAAAAAAATCGCTTTAAACTGTATTTTTAGAGTCTGTAAAGTCTGTAACTTCCACTTTCATGATCGCATCGAAACAGAAAGTTAAAATTGAACTTCTAATAGATAAGTTTTATACCACACTGCGGAACATTCCAGCTAAAGGCACAGCATCTCCATGGAAACGAGCAGGACACTCCTCTAGGTCAAGTACGGGTCAGGTTTGTGGAGATGCAGCTGCTCACATGTCATAGATGAAGTGAAATACAGCTGATAACGAGGTCTGGGTGATACGGGGATTAAAATCGAATTGTGAGCTGGTCCCTGTGACAATCTGCTATTTTTGTGAAATCGTCGTGTCGTGATTCACTGTTTCTCTCTTTAATGCAGCCGTCTGTTCAAACACACTTGTTGTTTAGCCGTGTTCTGAAACAAGCGACAAAAGCGCAACCAAAATCGACAAAAATGTGTCAGAAAGCGACAAAAACGCACCTATACAAACAAAAAATTCGACTCAATGCACCAAAACATGACTAAAAGAAAACAAAGACACGACTGGGCAAAGACAGAAACATTATTTAAACAAAATGTCAAAAATTATAAAATGACTATAAAACGATTATCATTTTTATAGGCAATGGAAAACTACAAAGTGAAAATGAATCGTGATAAAATCGAAATCGCGATCTGGCCCCTCGAAAATTGTGCCATATCGCCCAGGCCTACGTCTAACCCTCTTTTCTGAATCAATGAAGCGCACGATCCTAAGAAAACCTGAACACCTGACCATAATCCTGTTTGTGGAGCTACAGTTGCTGCATGCTGCCAGAGGAGGGCGCTGTGACACCAGACACTCTCACACACACACAGGGGACAATGATGGATTGTGTAAGAGCCACAAAGAACTCTGTAAAGAAAAGGGAAATTAAGAACACAAGCGTAACATTCTTTGGGCTGGTTCTCTGTCAGGGAATGGTTTGGATGAAAAGGGACACAAAAGAAACTGGGACGAATGAAAAACTAAACTAGAAAGTCTGAGAGTTTGGCAAAAACCACAAGAATCTAGTGAATCCACTGAATCTAGAGCCAGATCAACTTCCCTGAATATGAAAAACAATCTTTTGCCACTAAAACGAAAGTTAGAGGCCGTTTTTTCACAGAATACGGATAATTATAAAAACATGTCTCAAAGCAACTGGAACATTTTAACAAGTTTTGAAATAACATCAATTTTTTGTTTTTTTGGTCATTTTTCTCTCTCATATCAACTTTCATGTGGAAACAGCAATCTTGTCCAATCTGCTCCTGAAGATGTTTTATTCTTCCATTGAATCCACTTCATCCATAGATTTCTCTGGGACATTGTTTTCTTAAAATGCATTTTTGTCCCTCGAGACATAAAGATCAGCCTTAAAGTAGATCCTACACCAAACTGTACAATCTGGACTCAACAAGATTTAGACCAAACGACCACAAGGATTTGACTAAAATTGACAAAAACACAACTTAAATCAAAAAAACGCAACTAAAGGCAACAAAAACAACTTAAAAGCGACAAAAACTTGACTAAAAACAACAAAAATGTGACTAAAAGTAACAAAAACTGAACTAAAATGTACAAGACTAACAGCAACAAACTCCAAAATGCATTTTTGTCCCTCGAGACATAAAGATCAGCCTTAAAGTAGATCCACACAAACTGTACAATCTGGACTCAATAGGATTTAGACCAAACACACAAGGATTTGTTGATGTCTAATTCTAAAACTGATTTATTGAAGTTTTAAGTCCAAAAAATGAGGCAAAATTTGAATTTTTAGGACGATTTTCAGTCCAATCTAGTTTACTCAAAAACTAAATAAGAAATCCAAAGTCCCCATGTAAAGTTTTTTTAAATAACTAATATGTTACAAAATTAACCAAGAAATTTAAACCTGGTTCTGTCCATTTTTCAGATTAAATGTCCCAAATATGTGGATTTTTGTCCATTTTTACACATAAAATGCCTTATTTCTACATGAAAACATGACATGATGAAAAACTTGTAATACATTTTTGTCTTACATTTATGTGACTAAACTACAGGAGAAGTTTAACATTGATATCTTTAAATTTAAGATTTTTTCCCATTCACCTGCAGCGTCTCACCTTAATTCACTTTGTCTAATTCCTCTATGTTTTTGAGTGAGCGTTTGGTGTCTAAAATTGTCAAGATCCTTACAATTTCTCCACTTTTATGATCATATTCTAACGTATAATAATCACAAATAATTATCATTTAACCAAACAATCCTGCGACATTCGAATATTCTACTAAATACTGATAACCCAGCCTTTTTTACAGCTGTGATTCACATAAAGGGCCTTGGGATCAGCAGCAGCCCACGCTCTTTTCAGACGGAGCCTCGACATTCTTTCACTCTGTCTTTGGATTCCTCACTGGAGAGTTCACATTTTCACTGGAAAATAATGAAGCGCAAAGGTAATAGTTCTGTGTGCGAGTTACATATTCAGGGATCTGTGGTTTACTTTATTTTTTTCAGTGGTTTTACTTTTCCTGCTCCACATTTGAGAGCAAGAATCTGCACTTTCTGCTCCCGGGGGCCTCCGAGGTGGTGCCCTGGCATTTGAAAAAAAGAAGTTTGCCCTTTACGTGATATTCTCCTGGATATTCTTTAGAACGACTTAAAAACTTTACATTCACACATCTAAGGGCCTTGTGAATGTACACGCCTGATTTCTTTCCTAAAAATGTTGTATTTCTCCCAAAAAGACTCGCGTTCAGGTGTGATTTTTATATTGCCCACACTGTTATTTGCCCCTGGTGGGTTTAAACGAGCATCAGAGGCTTAAACAAAGTTATTTATCCACAATTTCGAAACCGTGCCAATAACCCGCCCCATTTTTGTGTGAAATTATGTCAAATTAGCTGTTTTTTTCTCAGTTTTTTTGTTGTTGTTCCAAACCACACAAAGGAAATAAACGTGGAATGTGGAATTGCAAGACTTTTTGGCGAGAAATATTTAATTTTCTGGAAAAAATTCAGGGGTACCAACTAGTTCTGTAGCCTTTTAGTCGATTAATCAGTCAGTGGTGTCTTGGTCGACCACCATTATTAGTCGATTCATTATTTTATTTTAGATTAAAGGGGTTTATCTGGGAAAAACAGCAGACACGAGAATGAGATAAGTGAAGATTTTGAGTTTAATCTGACTTACATCTAAATCTAACATATAAATACACCGTTTACTGTATAAATAGTCGTTTTGTGCGTGAATTCCTGTGCATTTTGTGTCTTTTGAGTGCAGTTTGGGTCAGATACTTCCTCGTTTTGATATATTTTTGCCACGCCCACTTTTAGTCGACTGATAGTGGACTTAAAGGGCGCATGACATGTTTTTATGATTTTCTAATTTTGACTTTATTCAGCGTTTTAATACCTGTTGTAAATATAAATTATAGTTTTACACCAATCAGGTCGCTGTTTGTGGAGAAAAGTTGAAAAATATGCTGAAAATTACAAGAAATAAATAAATTGACATCACACCCAAAGTTTATCCATAATTTACACAAAAGAAACAACTTTTTTGAACCTTTAAACATCGAATCAACAAAATAAATTTATTTTTCTTTGTTGAATAAAAAAATCTGTGACATTAGATGAGTTTTGGTGCAGTGTACAGGATGTTTCTTGGTAATTTCCCTGTGTGATGTCATCATTTACAACCAGGAAGTGAAATAAAACCCCAAAAATGGCTAAACTGGGGTGAAATTTGTAAAGATTTGATCAGAATTTGAAACATATTTGTCTTAACTGCATTTTAGTTGAGAGTAGTCCAACCTGTCAGGCCCTTTAAGAGCAGAGCGCGCTTTCGTTCGAGTTATTCTGAGCTCGTTCACGTTCACGGGACGTTCTGCCTGAAGGTCTCGGCTTCAGTCTCAGGTTCAGCCGGAGTTTGTTTTGAAAGGAAAGCTGCAGACTCAGCGCTCTTCACTTCCTTTGGCCTCGTGTGATTCAGCGATTCTTGTGACGATAGTGAGTGCAGCTCTGTCACTCATTCCAAAAGAAGAACGGCTTCGGATTAAAACGCCTCGATTACGGCAAATATTACAATCATGATTATTAGGCGCAGAGTTGAAATGACGATTATTTTGAACAATTGAAAGCTGGAAGTGTCGGCACTCCTGGTTTCTTTCCAATAAAATGTAGTAATTCTCCCAAAAAGACTTGCTTTCAGGTGTGATATTTATATTGCCCACAGCTGTTACTTGCCCCAGCTGAGTTTAAACCAGCGTTAAAAGTTCTTTTATTGTCATTCAAACATCATTTTCATAAAGATATTCATAAATATTTGCAGAAACATTACAAAATCATGAAATTGAATGTATTTTGAACCAAAGAAGAGTCATATTTCAGTCCATTTTGAAGTTTAAAGGTGGCAGCATAAGCATTTTTAATTTTTTTTTTCTATTTTTGGGTGGAATTTTGAAGTTTAAAAAGATGGAAGCATACGTATTTTAATGTTTTTTGCCTTTTTGTGTGTAAACTTGAAGTTTAATGGTGGAAGCATGAGAATTGTAATATTTTTTGGGTGTATTTTTGAAGTTTAAAAGTGGAAGCATACGGATTTAAAAAATTTTTTTTTGGGTGTAATTCAGAAGTTTAAAAGGTGGAAGCATACGTATTTCTTTATATTTTTTCTTTTTTGGGTAGAATTTTGAAGTTTAAAGGTGGAAGTATAAGTATTTTGATTTTTTTTTCTCCTTTTTTGGTGTAAATTTGAAGTTTAAAGGTGGAAGTATCAGTATTTCATTTTATTTATTATTTTTTGTGTGTACATTTGAAGTTTAAAAGGTGGAAGTATTTTTTATGTTTTTTTCTTTTTTTAACTGTAATTTTTAAGTTTATTGGTGGAAGCATAAGTATTTTTAAATATTTTTTTCTATTTTTGGGTGTAATTTTGAAGTTTAAAAAAGGTGGAAGCATAAGTATTTTAATGTTTTTTGCCTTTTTGTGTGTAAACTTGAAGTTTAATGGTGGAAGTATAAGAATTGTAATATTTTTGGGTGTATTTTTGAAGTTTAAAGATAGAAGCATACGTATTTTTATATTTTTTCTTTTTTGGGTGGAATTTTGAAGTTTAAAGGTGGAAGCATACGGATTTAGATTTTTTTTTTCTCCTTTTTTTGGTGTAAATTTGAAGTTTAAAAGGTGGAAGTATTTTTAATATTTTTTTAACTGTAATTTTGAAGTTTAAAAAAGAAGCATCAGTATTTCATTTTATTTATTTATTATTTTTTGTGTGTACATTTGAAGTTTAAAAGGTGGAAGTATATTTTATGTTTTTTTCTTTTTTTAACTGTAATTTTGAAGTTTATTGGTGGAAGCATAAGTATTTTAAATCTACAGAAAAACTAACGTCATTTTTAAATATTTGTTTTTTCAATTTTTTTATATTAACTGCATGAATGTTAGAGTTTAATGTCCTGCTTAATGAAAAACGATAGAAGAATCCTAAGCCAAATCACACACCAGGTGGAACAGGTTTTACAGTACAAACACTATTGTCTGAAATGTCCCGCAGTGGGGTTTTAATGTCCCTGAAGCGGAGCACGTTTGTTGCTCTGATACAAAAGTGATGGAATCTGATCTGAAGTTTATTCTGACGTAAAACTCCAGAGTCTCAGTTTGTCCCAGAAGAGACGGCCAAACCGGGCCATTCATGCAGCCAATGTGGGCCACTCCAGCTCTGGACGTCCCGCTCCGTCCGCTCTCAAACACAGACGCTCACACGCAGCCGATGTTTAAGCCAGATGCCCTAACTGTCGAGCCGGCCTCAGTGAGTCGTAGGGCTGTAGTCGACGGAGGAAATAGATCTAAACTCTGAAGTCTGCCCATGTCTCTGACCCAAATTATACTAAAAAAAAAAATAGAATTCGTGCTAAACAACTATTTATGTAGAAAAATACTAATAATCAGTGAATTATATGTTAAATGTTATAAGTTTTCACTCAAAAATCTTCTCACATCTTCTCATTTTTTCCGTTTTTGCCATTCAACCATCTTAGATAAGATAATGTGCTAATAAGGGCTTGAGTTAAGAAATATTTATCTTAATTTTAGTATATTTTACCATCTTAAAATAAGATTTGACAATGGAACAAGCAGTTTTTCCCTCTAATTTCAAACAGTAGCTTTTTTCTTAGTTCTTTTCTTTTTCAAAACATTTTATACTTGTTCCATTCACAAATCTTTTTTTTAATCAAGATAAATAATGCTTAATTCAAACACTCAAATAAAATAATAAATTAAAATAGAAAATAAAATCTTAATAATCTAGATAAAGTAATAATTGTAATTAGTAATGAAGTAATAATTGATCGATTAATAAAAATGTTGTTCGACAAAGACACTATCGACCGATTAATCGACTAAAGCATCACAGCCTCAGAAAGTCGAGTGGGTTTTGTGGATTAAATGTCAGAGTCTGACGTTGAGGACTTTTGCAGAGACCTTTGTGAGCGTCAGTTCATTGAATGGAGTTTGAATTGATTTGGTCTGGGGGAATTTTTCACTGATTCGTTTTTACAAAATGGATGTAATTCCCCTTAAATATATCAGATCAACAAATAATCATTTTACTCATATTTATGATGCACTTCTGTCCAAAGTTCAAATTGTTTGTTATAAGAACGCTCGGGTTTAACCTGTTGTTCACCTGCTGTGATCACTTTTGTCCAAATCCAGTGTTAGTGGAGCCTTAGCCCCTGCTCTACAGCGCCCCCTGTCTGTGAGCTGCACCTGCCTGAGACCGGCGCCCCCTGCCTGCGAGCGGCGCCCCCTGCCTGCGAGCGGCGCCCCCTGCCTGCGAGCGGCGCCCCCTGCCTGCGAGCGGCGCCCCCTGCCTGCGAGCGGCGCCTGCCTTCACCCTGCCTGCGAGGCGCCTGCCTGCGAAGCGGCGCCTGCCTCGCGAAGCGGCGCCTGCCTGTGACCGGGCGCCCTGCCTTCACCCCTGCCTGCGAAGCGGCGCCCTGCCTGCGAAGGGCGCCTGCTCTGCGAAGCGGCGCCTGCCTGCGAAGGCGCCTGCTCATGCGGCGGCGCCCCTGCCTGCGAGCGGCGCCCCCTGCCTGCGAGCGGAAAACTAAAGCCTGAATCCTTTGTCATGACGACTGGCCTCATGTTGTTTGTTTGTTGCTTCTAAAAACCTTCACTGATCAAAAATGTGGAAAGAAATGCTTTTCTGTTCATCAGATGTTTGAGCTCGTAATTCTGTGAAAAAAAGCTGATTGACGAAATATAAAGACGGTAAAAGCTTCTAAGATGTAGATCATCATTTTGGATTCCGTAGTCTTTAAGTTTGATCAAATAATAATTTAGTGCTCAGTCTTTGTAATGTTTTTTAATCTAACCTGATGAGTAATGATGTAAAAAACATTCCATATCTTCCCTCAGATTGATAACGGGCTGTGACTGTAGACTCCGCTGCTATGATTTTTGATCCAGCCACTTTGCGGTGAAGGGGCACATGTTTCACCCACTGCACCACAGTCATTATTAACGTAAACATGTCTCACCTCCGGCGTACATGACGGCGAGCATGATGGAGGAGATCCACGACACTTGGCTCGGCGTGGCGTCGAAAATGGCCTCGATCTCTTTGAAGAAAACGGTGATGGATTTGGGGAAAGCGTAAGAGAAACCGATGGAGATGAAGGCGCCGACCACCACGGCCCAACCCCAGCCGCCCTCGGGAGGAGTGTACCCCATCGGCCCGCCCACGGGAGGAGGCATGTCTGCTGGGGGTGAGGAGGAGCAAGGAGTGAGGGGTGAGAGGAGGCACGAGTGAGGAGGAGGAGTGAGGAGTGAAGAAGAGGAGTGAGGAGGTGAAGGGGGTTCACCTGCAAAAAAAAAAAAAACACAAGAAAGAGTCACATTAATGAACATAAAAAACAACAGGGCAATCCAACTGCAGGCCTGGGGGCCAAATCAGGCCCTCCACAGGACATGAGCCGGCCCTCAACACGTCTTCAAAAATATAGAAAATATTTTATGGCTTAGACCCCGACTTAGACCCCGACTTAGACCCCGACTTAGACCCCGACTTAGACCCCGACTTAGACCCCGACTTAGACCCCGACTTAGACCCCGACTTAGACCCCGACTTAGACCCCGACTTAGACCCCGACTTAGACCCCGACTTAGAAATTAAAAAATAATTCTTCACCAAACGCTGACTTGATCTTGTGTATTTCCACAGAGGCCAACTTATAGTTTGAGCCCTTAGCAAAACAAAGTTAGCAAAGCACGTTAGCATCAGCCATTTCCTGTTTATCAATGCGCGGCACTCACTTTGTCAAGAGCTAAAATATGATATTTCCAGTGCATAATGAAGGTAACATTAACCAAAGTATTACATAAAGAGGTTAAAACGCGGCAGACTCGTTGCAGAAAAGGAAAAAAAAAATGCAGAAAATGTAGAGGACAAACAGGAAGCACTGTCTCCCAGTCAGAAACTTGGAAATATGACATGTATTTTGTGAATTGTAGACATCGGCGTCTGGTTTAAAAAGTATAATTCAGGTATTATTTCAATTTTATTTATTAAGAAAACACGTTATGTTTGGGTGAAGTCAGCTGTTGGACCTCAGAGTCTGCACCTGAGCACAAACCGTCCGTCTTTAACAGAAGAGTTATTATTATGTAAAGTGTTCAGCCCTGACCCTGTTCCTGCTAAAGGTTGAAGTATTAGACACATTACTTCAAATCATTACCCACTAAAGTGCAGAAACATCACATAAAACCCTTGTATTAACGGTTAAAACTAATTTGTACACTTTTTAATCAGCCATTTACTACGGACTCATTTTGCACCTGAAAATGTCTGAACACAGATTATACATTAACTAAAGCCTGAACAGTTTAAATACAATTACAAATATTATGCTTTATTTGTTCAGTTATTGGCCTTTCAACAAACTCTTGTATCTTTAACTTGGACATGGAATGTTTTAGAACCAAAAAAAAAGAAAAAAGTTTTTACAAAGAGTATAACTTTGTCACTTGGGAGACACCAGAGTTACTCAGCTGTGGCTCCATCTGTGGCTGCAGAGGGAATTACACAGATGTGTTTCTACACAGTGTTATGCAGAGCTGGCGGCCCTGATCTGTGATGATCAGGTCAGAGGTTGAGTCTGCGATGGTTTAAACACGAAACACAGCAGTAGATTCAGAGCCAACGTCGAAAAACGTCACACATTCAAAGAGTTCAGCAGGAAGTGTGTTTGACGGTCGAAGAGAGAGGATTCTTCAAACGTTTGAATGAAGCTAAATGCAACTTCAGGTGTGTTTTTGATGACAGAACAATGTAAGGACATGTTAAAAGATCAATAAAGTCAATTTTGCACAATATTTATCCTTCAGATCTAAGTGTCTCACATGAACAGCATCTAAACATCCAAATGAAAATTCTTATCAAATATAAGACAAAATGGCAAATCTCTTTGCTTTCCCTCAAATCCTTGATGTTGACCAATGCCCAGAGAACAGTTTAGTTTATCTGAGTCACAGGCTTTTTAAAAAAATACACAAAAACAACGAGTCGTGTGAAAGAAGAGCCCGACTCAGCCACACAGACAGGATTATTAGAATATGTTTTAAAAGTTTATCTTATTTGATAATGTTTTGATAGAATCAGAGTCACACCATCCGAATACTCAAAGTCAAAATGACTCTGTCCCCCGGGGTTTGAGAACCTCTGGTACATTCAAAACAGCCTCCACATTAGGGCTGCACAATTAATCGCAAATTAAATCGAAATTTTAAATGGACGCAATTAGCAAATCGCAAAGGCAGTACATTTTTGAAGTTCAACAATTTCCTCCACAAACAAAATATCCTGTTTTATGTTTTAGATTTGTTAAAACATGTTCTGTAACAAAAACAAAAACGTGACTAAAAGTGACACGAGGGCGACTAAAAGCAACAAAACATGACTGACAATCACAAAAACACTACTAAAAGCGACAAAAAGCGTGACAAATAGGAAAAACACAAGCAACAAAAATGTGACTAAAAGCAGCCAAAACCAAACCAAAAACTCTCTGAAACACACGCTTCTTTTATTCGTTTGTCACTTTACATATCAGTCTTTTTGTCAATTCTCCTGGTTGTGTTTAAAACGTGAACTTTGACCAGAATCCCATTATTAAAACACAAATCGCAAACGTAATCGCACTCACAAAACCGGTCAGGGAGAAAAAAACGCAATTAGATCTTTTTTCGGTAACGCTTTAGATTAAGGTTCCCTAGTAAACTATTTATAATGCATAAATAAGCACTTGTTATGTGTTTATCAGCACTTACAAGGCATTTACAAGCATTTATTAGCGTGATCATTGAAAATAATGTAATATGCAGCTCATTGATGCTCTGTCCATGTGGTTTATTCACTCAAACATGGATTATAAACATGTATAAGGCGTTATAAGTGCATAAAGAAACTATTAGTGCTTATTAACATCTTATAAATAGTTAACTAAGGAACCTTAATCTAAAGCGTTACCCTTTTTTCTTCCACTTGTGCCGCTCTATACGTCACAGTAAAGCTCCACTCCTCAGACCTTTACATTTGAAACCCTGAAGCCCTTTGGCCCCAGCGCTGCTCTTTACGTCTGAACTTTTGCGTCTGAACTGATCCGTCTGAACTTATACGTCGGTTCCAGGAGGCGCCGGGTTCAGCCAGCGCCGCGCAGATAACATCAGCGTGTATTTATAACCCGCACATGGACGCACATGTGTAGGCTGCGCTCGGGACGCTATGCTCCGGTTAATAATAAAGTAGATCCTGGGGCCCGGAGCGGATCCTTCGGCGCGGCCGGGTCCAGGCTCCGGACTCTGAGCCCGTTTACGGCTCCACTCGCTCCTTTTATGGAGAGATACAGCTCTGCCCCGAGAGGCTGAGGAGGTCTACGTCGTACAAAGGGCCACCAGGTGCACAGGACATTCTCTCGCTCCTTCATAAACAAATGAAAGGAGGAGGTGATCCACACGTTAAACTAAATAAAGCTCTCGTTCCTCTGTTAAAGCAGATGTAAAGAGGATGTTCAGTGTCTCAGAAGAACAAGATCAGAACTCTGAGCTTAAAGTCAGTCGGCCTTTAGCTCAGAGGACAGTTTTAGGTCAATTAACATCTAAAATGAACAACTTAATGAGGTTCCTCCTCTCTGCGCCCTCAGCCTCTGCTCCTCCTCTCTGCGCCCTCAGCCTCTGCTCCTCCTCTCTGCGCCCTCAGCCTCTGCTCCTCCTCTCTCTGTGCACTCAGCCTCTGCTCCTCCTCTCTCTGCGCCTCAGCCTCTGCTCCTCCTCTCTGCGCCCTCAGCCTCTGCTCCGCCTCCTCTCTGCGCCCTCAGCCTCTGCTCCTCCTCTCTGCGCCCTCAGCCTCTGCTCCTCCTCTCTGCGCCCTCAGCCTCTGCTCCTCCTCTCTGCACACTCAGCCTCTGCTCCTCCTCTCTGCGCCCTCAGCCTCTGCTCCTCCTCTCTGCGCCCTCAGCCTCTGCTCCTCCTCTCTGCACCCTCAGCCTCTGCTCCTCCTCTCTCTGTGCTCTCTGCTCCTCCTCTCTGTGCTCTCAGCCTCTGCTCCTCCTCCTTGTGCCCTCAGCCTCTGCTCCTCCTCCTCTCTGCGCTCTCTGCTCCTCCTCCTTGTGCTCTCAGCCTCTGCTCCTCCTCCTCTCTGTGCTCTCAGCCTCTGCTCCTCCTCTCTGTGCTCTCAGCCTCTGCTCCTCCTCTCTGTGCTCTCAGCCTCTGCTCCTCCTCTCTGTGCTCTCAGCCTCTGCTCCTCCTCTCTGTGCTCTCAGCCTCTGCTCCTCCTCTCTGTGCTCTCAGCCTCTGCTCCTCCTCTCTGTGCTCTCAGCCTCTGCTCCTCCTCTCTGCTCCTCCTCTCTGCACTCTCAGCCTCTGCTCCTCCTCCTCTCTGCGCTCTCTGCTCCTCCTCCTTGTGCCCTCAGCCTCTGCTCCTCCTCTCTGCGCTCTCTGCTCCTCCTCTTTGTGCCCTCAGCCTCTGCTCCTCCTCTCTGCGCTCTCAGCCTCTGCTCCTCCTCTCTGCTCCTCCTCTCTGTGCTCTCAGCCTCTGCTCCTCCTCTCTGCTCCTCCTCTCTGCACTCTCAGCCTCTGCTCCTCCTCTCTGCACTCTCAGCCTCTGCTCCTCCTCTCTGCGCCCTCAACCTCTGCTCCTCCTCTCTGCACCCTCAGCCTCTGCTCCTCCTCTCTCTGTGCTCTCTGCTCTTCCTCTCTGTGCTCTCAGCCTCTGCTCCTCCTCTCTGCACCCTCAGCCTCTGCTCCTCCTCTCTCTGTGCTCTCTGCTCTTCCTCTCTGTGCTCTCAGCCTCTGCTCCTCCTCTCTGCGCTCTCAGCCTCTGCTCCTCCTCTCTGCGCTCTCAGCCTCTGCTCCTCCTCTCTGCTCCTCCTCTCTGCACTCTCAGCCTCTGCTCCTCCTCTCTGCGCCCTCAGCCTCTGCTCCTCCTCTCTGCGCCCTCAGCCTCTGCTCCTCCTCCTTGTGCCCTCAGCCTCTGCTCCGCCTCCTTGTGCCCTCAGCCTCTGCTCCGCCTCCTCTCTGCGCTCTCTGCTCCTCCTCTTTGTGCCCTCAGCCTCTGCTCCTCCTCTCTGCACTCTCAGCCTCTGCTCCTCCTCTCTGCACCCTCAGCCTCTGCTCCTCCTCTCTGCACCCTCAGCCTCTGCTCCTCCTCTCTGCACCCTCAGCCTCTGCTCCTCCTCTCTGCGCCCTCAGCCTTTGCTCCTCCTCTCTGCGCCCTCAGCCTTTGCTCCTCCATTCATTTAACGACAAAGATAAACCCCAAAAGCAACATTTTCAGCCTTGTTCTCATTCATAAATGCTGTTTCGTTCCTGCTGCATGTGACTAAACTGGTTGAGGACCAGTTTAGTCACATGCAGCAGGTTTGAACAGGAAATCAAAGTTATTAAAGTGTTTTAGATCAATACAGTGATTTACAATGAACAAAAAGTAATGATTTACATACGTTATAGTTTAATTCTGTGTCAACTCCACTCACTGGTTTAAGGAGTGTATTTTGTGGGCCTTGTACAGTCGTTTGCTGCAGCCAGCGCTCGTTTCCTCCGGCTCCTCTCATTCTTCTGTGTGTTTTGGACGAGATCGCGGGGCCATTTAAGGAGAGACTCGCGAGGGCCTGATGTCACGGAGCAGAAATAGAAGCGTAACGTGCCGAGCTAATCCAAGCGGCACTTTAGGCTGGATCGATGGGGGATTCGATCGTCCTGTTTGTTTGGGATCGTGAGGTTCAAATGAAGTGGAAAAATAATGACAATCGGGGAACACATTCTGTCAAAACAAACTGTAAATAAGGCTCTTCTTCAGCGCAGAAACACAGTGAGATGAAACTGGAGTCGTTACAATTTCATGTTGAAATATTCCTTGTTAATTAAAATACAAAAGCTGCAGTTATTTAGGTAATAACGAACCAAACAATGGACAGGGTTTATGGAGGCTTCAGCAAGTCAAATTTAATGCTTTTAATGCTGCATTTCAAGATTTTTAACGCCTTAATCAACGTCAAAACAAGACATTTACACTTTTATCATGTCAAAACTACTCACTTGTAACTGTTCCATTGGGCAGCAGAATGACCAGAACATAATAAACGACTTTATAATATTCAAAAAGCTAATTTACATGAAATTTAGACGATTGAACCCTGTCTTTTGCTTTTTAGATGATTTGACCAAAGCAATTAACCCCTAGATTGGACAAATCCAGTACATCTGGGATTCAAGCTATATTTATTTTATGTTAATTGTTCTGGTGGATAAATGTTTTTTAGAGTTAATGCCAGTGGAGATTGAATTTAATGCATTTTAAGGCCTTATTTTCCCCCAAATTCACTGAATGATTTAATGCTTTTTAATGTCCAGCAGAAACCCTGTGGAGCGCGTTTCGATTGATTAGCTTTGGGGCTAATTGGGGCGGTCCGAAAGCGACGCCAAGTGAGCCGGACCGCTCCATTTGAGGGTCTGAGGGGCTGTGAGGCGCACGAGGGCGTTAGCTCACTTTAGAGCGAGATCATTGGACACGAGAGAATACGAGCCGGTGGGTTATTTCACAACAAGTCCATGTTTTTTGACGTTCGAGGGTTTTCAATCCAAGATTCCAGAGTCTGGTTTGGGGCTGAGCTGGACGAAAGGTCAGAACTTTTATGGCAGAATTTGTTTCCACGAATCAAACATTTAAAAGAAAACTATAATAACTAGCGGCAGCCCTATCAGAAGTTACAAATGGTCATCAAATGGCGCTCCTTTTAGGTCATGGTTTTAGACATTAGACTGAAATTTTCAACATAAAAATCAAACTTCTTTCTTTATTAAACAAAGTGATCTTGTACACGCTAAAGAGCATTATAAACTGTTCAGTAAAGGTAACACTTTGTCCTGTTTATGTAATTTGTTTAGATCAGTCATGTCCAAACTCAGGCCCGGGGGCCAAATGCGGCCCTCAGACCAATTTTTCTTGGCCCTTAGTCTTCCTGGTGAACTGGCCCACATTGTCCTGATAAGTACTATTTACAGCACATTTCAGATTTTCTACAATTCCAACCTAAATAACTAACATTTTGGTGCCACACAGACCTGATATTAAGACACTGAGACTGAATGTAGATGTGGTGGTGCTTAAAACATCAGATAAATGCAGCTTTTTTTAACGTTTCATGATTGATTTGTGGCCCTCCGCTTGGTCTATATTTCAATATGTGGCCCTCGATGGAAAAAGTTTGGACACCCCTGGTTTAGATCATACTCGCTCAAACGAGTATCTAGTTTTGATACTAGTTTTAGAGTCAATTAGTGGCTGATTTCCAATACATTTGACAATCCAGTTACAAAACACACAAAAAAAAACAATTCTTTTCCGTTTTGTGGTTCTAGAAATGGTAAAAGGAATTTGAAAATAACACGTTGGTATCAGATTTCCACACCAAAACTTGCCAAGAGTTTAGACTTTTACAAACATGTTCTGAAAGGATTATCGGTTCATGTGTCTGTCTTTCAAATTAAAGCTCTTGAATGGATTAAAAGTGTGCACGCTGTCTGTCTGTTGGAGCGGCAAAGCAGACTTTCAACAAAGCAGCTGATCGTAGTTATTAAATCAACCAAGAGGAACAACCTGTGACAGCAAACATTGGCAAACAGAAGGCGTGGCATTTCCCAAATGTTGGCAAAGCACTTTATAGTCACTGATATTAAGAGGTGACAACAAGTCTTTGGCCTCAAGGGCAAATTCAGCGGCACAAAGGTCCAAGTCCAAGTCTCTGCTTTGAGTTCCAAGGCCTTTCATTGCACTAAATTACCAAAACCGGTCCATATTTTTGCAATTTATATGATTTGTGAGTGTTTCTTCTATTTAAAAAGTGCAGGTCACATCTAAGTATCAACTGTGGTGAGAAAATGGCTTCAAAAACATTTTTGAGAGAAGCATCAAGTCGTCTCAAGTCACAGGGCTTCAAGTCCAAGTCAAGTCCTGAATCATCCCCCTTCAAGTCAAATCCTGAATTAATGGCCTTCAAATCCAAGTCAAGTCCTGAATCATTAATGCACCACCATCACTCAGGACCTCAAGTGGGAGCCGACCATCAGCTCCATCATCAAGAAGGCCCAGCAGAGGATGTACTTCCTGCGGCAGCTGAGGAAAGCCAAGCTGCCGGCGCAGATGATGGTGCAGTTCTACACGGCCATCATCGAGTCCATCCTCACCTCCTCCATCACCGTGTGGTACGCTGGAGCCACAGCCAGGGACAAACAGAGACTACAGCGCATTGTGCGCTCTGCTGAGAAGGTGATCGGCTGCAGCCTTCCATCTGTCCAGGACCTGTATGTCTCCAGGACTCGGGGACGAGCAGGTCGGATCACAGCTGACCCTTCTCACCCTGGACACGGACTATTTGAGCCACTCCCCTCGGGCAGGAGGCTACGGTCCATCCGGACCAGAACCTCCCGCCACAAGAACAGTTTCTTTCCCTCTGCCGTTGGACTCATGAACACTTTGTAACACCTGTCACTTCAACAATAATACTATTTAAGAACAATCTATTTGCACTACTCATTTGCACATTGCACTATCTGCCAACTGTACATTCTGTATATAGTGTTAGTCTATCTTAGTCTATTTTATTCTTAATTTTATGCATGCCTTTTTATATATTTTTTATATTTTATCCTTTGCTTTATGTTGCACCTACGCCGAAGCAAGTTCCTACGTTTGTGAATTTCACTGACAATGGCAATAAACAATTTCTGATTCTGATTCTGATTCTGATTGGCCTTCAAGTCTATGTCAAGCACCCGGATCCTCCCCCTTCAAGTCCAAATGCTGAATTAATGGCCTTCAAGTCTAAGTCAAGTACCCGGATCCTCCCCCTTCAAGTCCAAGTCAAGTCCCAAAGTCAAAGGTATTCAAGTCCAAGTCAAGTCCTGAATCCCTGGTCTTCAAGTCTAAGTCAAGCACCCGAATCCTCCCCCTTCAAGTCCAAGTCAAGTCCCAAAGTCAAAGGTATTCAAGTCAAGTCCAGAATCATCCCCTTTCAAGTCCAAATCCTGAATTATTGGCCTTCAAATCCAAGTCAAATTCTGAATCACTGGCCTTCAAGTCCAAGTCAAGTCCCAAGTCTTGGTCCATTTGATCAAGTCAAGTCTAAAGTAATAAAGTCGTGCCTCAGGACTGGAGCCAGGACTCGCACCTGTCGCAGGTTCACGCCTGTGATCATGAGCACAAGTTTGAACACGCTGGATTAGAATAGTGTCTGGCTGTGTAGTATTTATTACCTGTTGTTACCCAAATCAGAGCCAATTCTATCAAAAGTGTTCAGCTTTTGTAGCAGGAAATTACACAACCACAAAAAACTGAAAAAAAGAAAAGAATTGGAGTTAGATTTCAGACTGGAACAGTGCTGAGGACTTACTCAAATGGAACACATTTTAGAAGGATTTCAATATGAACATAGAATCAACATTTGAAGAAGACTAAAATATGAACTAAAACTAATCCAAGAATCCCATGTGTGTCAGAACATGTTTGTAAAGTCTAAACTAAATGTTAGCAGCTTTTACAAAACCTCATGGAGACACAGGGAACTCATACTAATCTAAATAATTAATTATAGATCAATGGTTCTTTAACATTTTACACAAAGTACCACAGAAAAAAATCTGCTTTTGGAGCAAAACCTAAATCATGTCTGTTCCAGGTCTAAGCCAGTTCCATAAATCAGGTGCAGCTCCTGGGGCTGTGCAATCAATCACATTTTAATCAAGATTCACTCATTTTTAAGCTAAAATACTGGAGGGGTTTGACTGAAACATCCACAGCCTGTAGTTTTATGTAAGAGTTCAAACTTTGGGTACAGACCCTTAAAAAAAGTTCTCAAATTTCTTCCTCCATTTTTTTAATATAATGAAATCAAATCTGCTTGGCTCCAGCAGAGATTTATTATAAAAGCAGCTCTTTGGGTTCAAATGAGACGCTGAATGTGTTTAATTGTAGAGCGTTTTATTCACCGCAAAACAGGAAGTGAGCTGTTAGCATGCTAATGTTTGTTAGCTTTACTGTGACGACAAATCTCTGCACTGAGCACTCTGAACGAGTTAGAGAGTGAAAAATGTGGACAATTGCAAAGAGTTCAAGATAAACTAGTTTTGTTGTTGTTTTAAGATGGTAAAAAACAGGTAAATATTTGAAAAAAATAGTTGAGTACAGTTTTGGGTCGATACCAATATTGCAAAAACATTTTTTGACTAAAAGCGACAAAAACGTGACCAAAAATAGGCAAAAACGTGACAAAAGAGGCAAAAACATAATTAAAGCAACAAGAACTTGACTAAAAGCATCAAAAACGTGACCAAAAGCGACAAAAACGTGACTAAAAGCAACCCAAAGTGACTAAATGTGACAAAAAGTGAACTGAATATTGACAAAATTGCGATTAAAAGCAGCATAAACCTGGCTAAAAGAGACGAAAAACTCAGAAACAGGAAGTACACAGTTAGCATGCTAATGTTCATCGCGGTGAATATCTAAGACGCTCTGAATGTGTTAATAAGCGACAAATCTGGACAACTGCAAAGAGTTTAAGATGAACTAGTTCTGTTTTTTCGTGTTTTAAGACGGTAAAAATCTGGTAAATATTTGAGTATAGCTTTAGGTCAATACCAATATTGCAAAATACATAAAAAATACTGGATATGAAAAACAATCGCGATTATTTTTGTCATTTCGCTCAGCTTTAACGTCCTGACAGTTTGGTGCAGACAGATTGAGGGTTAAATGCTCTATATAAAACTTATCTTGCTCGTTTCACGCCTGTCATCAAATTAAACCGATTCTAAACCGAGCCGCTGCTGGATTGTTGTGGAAACTCAACACTTTGACCTTTATAGATGTTGACAAGCCAAATTCAGCCTTGGCACCTTTAATATCAACAGCACAGCGTGGTTTTACGATGACACCGTGGAGCAATCCCTCGAGTAAAAACAGCCGCTGGAGTTTGTCCTCCTTCATCTCAGCGACTCAGCAGCATTACATAAACTACAGCACGTCTGGGTAATGTCCAGCCGAGCCTCGTTTACGCTTCAGGACTGGGTTTACGGATCTGGTTTAGAATAATCTGAAAGCTACAGTGATAAGAATCGAATGTTTAGCTGGTCCCTGTGACAATCTTCTATTTTTGTGAAATGGTCGTATCGTGATTGACTGTTTGTGTCTTGAATGCAGCTGTCTGTTCAAACACACTTTTTCTCCTGTTGTTTAGCCTCTGAAGCCTCTGAGCAGATGACTTTATTTACCTCTTAAAGACCAGAGCTGCACAATTAAACCAAAATCACAATTTGAATGGATGTAATTAGCAAATTACAAAGGCAGAAGTGTAAAAATTTCTTCCACAAACAAAATGTCTTCCTTTGATTTGAATAAAAACTGTATAACACTGTAGTTTGGATTTGTACAAACATGTTCGCGACTAAAAGCGTCAAAAATGACTTAAAGTGACAAGAACGCAACTAAAAGTGACAAAGACACGTTTAAATATGACAAACACAACTGAACGTGACAAAAAACACGACTAAAATCGAATTGTGTTTAAAATGTGAATTTGAACTGAATCCTATTAAAATATAAATCACAAATCTAATCGCAGTCGCACTGGTCAGAAAAATCAGTTGGACAATCAGATATTTTCCTTTTATGGTGCAGCTCTGTTCGTGTGATCTCGGAAACTCGCAAAAATCACAATTTGAACAGATTCAATTAGCAAATCCCAAAGGCTGCAACTTTTGAGGCGCAATAATCTCTACAGCGACAAATGTGACTAAAAGCAACAAAAACGTGACTAAAGGCGACAAAAATGTGACTATAAGTGACTGAAAGTGACAAAAACAAGGCTAAAAGAGACAAAAACACTCTGAAACACATGATTCTTTTGTAAATCTTGGAAAAGCGAACTCAAAAGCGAACACAACTGGAAACCCATGCAGCCCGGTGACAAACTAAGTGTGTTTAATATTACAAACTGATGATTCTACTTCGCAAATAAAATTACTGACCAAAACATGACTAAGAATGACAAAAACGTGACTAAAAGCGACAAAAACATGACTAAAAGTGACAAAAACGTGACTAAAAGTGACAAAAACGTGACTAAACGTGACAAATTTGTGACCAAAGTGACAAATTTGTGACCAAAGTGACAAAATTTTCACCAAAAGTGATAAAAATGTGACCAAAAGTGACACAAACAAGACTAAAAGGGACAACATTGAGACCAAAAATGACAAAAAACGTTACCAAAGTGACAAAAACATGACTACAGGCGGCAAAAGCGCGTCTAGAAACAAAAATGTGTCTAAAAACGACCAAAAAGTGACTGAAAGTAACAAAAACATGACCAAAAGCAGCTAAAACATGGCTTAAAAAGACAAAAACACTCAGAAACATGTGAATCTTTTATCAAAATTGGAATTTACACGAACTTACGACTGAAAAAAGGGCTTGAACACAACTCGGGTCAGAATTTCAGCTCAAACCCACGCAGCACAGGGACAAACTGAGAAAGAGTTTGTTTAATATAACAAACTGATGGTTCTACCTCCAAACTAAACACATTTAAACCATAATGTGCCCCCGGGACACAGCCCCCTTTACCCCCCCGTCTGACGCCCCTGTGGCACTTAAATCTGCAAAAAAGAAAAACTTATGAAACGACTCAACCATCCAGACAAGTCCTAACAAAAGGGTTCAAACGTTTTCACCCTTGAACAGTTGGCAATTTCTTTTTTAAACAAGTTCATATCGTGCACTTTAAAGTTTCTTGCAGATTATTTTTTATTTCAATCTAAATTCGCTGTCAGGGGCGAGAAAAAAAACAGGAACAAGATTTTTTTTTTTAAACCAGTTGAAGTAAATCAGATTCAAATGTCAAAAATAGTAAAATCTGAAGAGTTTAACTCATTGAAACCTTACATTTAGCAGCGAGAGGCAGAGTTTCAACATTTAGATAATTACATCAGTTACAACACAACGTCGGGGATTTACCGTCTGAAATGATGCGTCTTTGAGAAAATGATTAAGGGAGATGTTCTGCAATTTAGGGTTTTTATGAGTGTTGTAACGGCCCCCAACAAACTACAAAATGTCTTGGTTTGATTTGAATAAAAACTGCTCACACTGTATTTTGGATTTGTTCAAACGCGTTCTGAAAGGAGCGACAAAAATGCCACCAAAAGCGGAAATAATGCGACAAAAACATGTCTACAATCAACAAATACGACTCAGTGCAACAAAAATATGACTAAAAGTGACAAAAACATGACTAAAAACGATAAAGATGCGACTAAAAGTGACAAAGACGTGTTTAAATATGATAAACACAACTGAATGTGACAAAAAAATGCGACTAAAAACAACAAAATTGTTTTAAATGTGAATTAGAACAGAATCCTATTATTAAAACATAAATCTCAAATCTAATCACAATCACACTGGTCAGAAAAATCACAATTATACATTTTTCCTAAATGGTGCAGCTCTGTTAAAGGCAACAGAAGAATACAAAGTGAACATGAATCGAGATAAAACAGAAATCATGATCTGCCAAGAAAATCGTGATAATAATTTTTTTGCCAATTTACCCAGACCATGACAAATCGTGACAAAAACACATGATTCTTTTATTCGTTTGTCAGTTTCTTTTGGGTTAAAAATGTGAATTTTGAACAGAATCGCACTATTAAAACACAAAACTGGTCAGAAAAATCAGTTTTTCCCAAATTGTGCAGCTCTTATACACAATTATATTTTGGTTCTCACAATAATCGATTAAAGGGCCTCTAACAGGTTCAAAAACTCATTTAACAAAAATACAGTTAGGATAAATATATTTCAAATTCTGCTAAAATATTTACAAATTTCATCCCAGTTTAGCTGTTTTTTTTAGGTTTTTAATTATACTTCCTGGTTGTAAATGATGACATCACGCTGGGAAATTACCATAGCAACCACACTGTACTCTGGGCCAAAACTCCTCTAATGTCACAGATTTTTTTATTTGACAAAGAAAAAAGAAAAAAGTAGTTTCTTTTGTGTAAATCATGTATAAAGTTTGTCTCCCCAGTGTGATGTCATCAGTTTGTTTACTTCCTGTTATATTTTCAACACATTTCTCAACTTTTCTCCACAAACTTTGACCCGATTGGTGCAAAACTATAATTTATATTTACAACAGGTATTAATACACTGAATAAAGTCAAAATTAGAGAACGATAAAAGCCTGTCATACGCCCTTTAACCTAACGATCTGGAGGTAAAGGAGACAAATGTAAAGCTCAAACACACACACTTCTGCTCACATGAGTGTAATCCTGGGCTCACACACGGACGCTGTTTAAGGCCATTTCCCACACGCACAGAACCTAAAGCGCTTTGCACAGCTTTAACACATTACTGCAGCTCGTTATGAGAAAAACAACTGTGTGTGAGTGGATTCCAACGCTTTATGGACAGAACAAGAAAAGCACAGCCAAAAAACACAACAACAACACCAACTTTTGCTTTTACTCGAGGAATTTACAGAAAAGTGTAACCGTTACTTGAGTAAAAGTAAATCTGGTTGACAATATTAAATGATTTGTGATTGTTATGATTGACTTTTCTGATTTGTGTCTATTGTTTGAAAACGTGCTGCACAATTAATCGAAATTTTGATGGATGCAATTACCAAATTATAAAAGCTGCCAATTTTGAAGTGGAATAATTTCATCCACAGCGATAAAAACGTGACAAAAAGTGATAAAAACGGACAAAAACCAACAAAAACATGATTAAAAGTGACACACACGACAAAAAAAGTGACAAACGCGCGACTAAAAGCAGTAACAACGTCCTAAAAAGCGACTACAAGCATCAAAATATGACAAAAATGCAACTAAAAACAATAAATAAAGCAAGAATAGAAGTTTTGAGTCAAATTGAGCCACAATTACATGAAAATGATGTCGATTTTAGATTTTAGAGTGACTTGAGCAAACTTTTGAACCAGAAAATGCTCAAAAACCACCACAAATATAAAATCCCAACAGCAACACAGAGTATTTACAAGTTTTTCTATTTAAGACAACCTTCTGTGATAATGTTTTAAAGGGATGTCAAGAGTATTTGTGATTATTCCTGTCACAATGTAATAATTTTGACCATTTCTAAAGTCCTTTTCCATCAATCTGTGGTTCAAAAATACATCTAAACTTAAATTACTTTTTATCTAGCCGTTTTTGTCACATTAACTTCACTTTTTTCACTCAAAAGTTCAATTTCATGGTCACAAAATGCAGAATAGTGCGCATTAGACGATAAGAATTAAAGAAAGTAAAAGATTTAACTGTAGTAATCGCGAATAATCGATAAATCCTGTCGTTTTTTCTCACAATAATCAAAACGCTAACATTTTACATCGTGACATTTAGCGGATCGTGTCTTTTTTTCCAACAAAAAACTGTGCCGCCGCTGAAAAAGCCTGAAAAGCACGCGTTTATCCAGCGTGGACCTCCTCAGACTGGATCCCACTCACTCGTGCCCTTCCTCGTCTCCTCGGGTCTGAAATAGTTTCCTCCGTTACATAAGAACACGGGCCGTTTCACTGAGCGCCGCGAGGACAACGGTTTGGTGCGAACGGGAAGAAACAGCTGCCAGAGTTTAACTGAAGGTGGGACGTCCTGCCACGCTAGGATCTGACGCAAGGCAAAAGAACGAGCTCACGAGAGTCACTTAACATCGTCTGCCAAGAACCTCACAGCCCGGTGTCTCCTTCTATCATCCATTTTCTGCCGCTTGGACCGTTATCGCTGCATCAACTCAAATGTAAACAGTTTGGCTAATGCTAACCATAAGCTAAACAAATGTAAACATTAAACGCTCGCCTCAAACATACTAAACACAGTATTTTCTGATTTAACCCGTCACAAATGAACCAGTCAGTGTGTTTATACAGAGACTAAAGTACAGCAGAGTGACCAGAGGCACCGCAAACCAAAACTGTCAAACCCCTCAGTGCAGGACGTTGTTTGGTCGATCAACCTTTTCCTACAAAAGCTGTAAACTGTGGAACTCATGACCCACTGAAATCAAGTGCATTTCTGATGTAAAAATGTTCACCTCTAGACTTAAAGAAAACCAAAACTGTACCCAGCTGTAAATGGTATGAAAGTGTATAAGTGAGAGAACGAGTCTAAAACATGCACTGATCTATTTATTTATTAGAAATGTGTTTGAATGTGTTTTGTTCTTGATTGTAGAAAGTGTAGAAAAGTCCAACCAGGGACGGGAGTTGAACATTAGCCCTTGCTATAAACTCTGTCTGCATCACATCAGCTACAAGCTTTGTTCTGTAACTATGTACGATTGAATTGTCCCTGCCAAATAAATGAATAAATAAAATGTTTACATTGTTTATGTCACAAATATTTACATTGTTTAAGTCAGTGGTTCTCAAACTAGGAGTTGGGACTCCAATGGGGGTTCCAGGGTCCCCAGATGATGTGGAAAAATGTATACAATCGTGTTAAACAAGGCTTGACACCTTCAAATGCAGAGGTAAATGTAGATTCCTATTTGTCGGCCAATTAAAGTCATTTTCTAGGTCTATATTCTCAAAATAAGGTCAAACACTAGATATGAGGCTAATTTGTGTGTCGCCTGTTGTTTGTGTTTGGGGGTCGTGAATGTGAACATATTTTATTTTCGGGGTCACAACTGAAAATGTTTGAGAACCACTGGTTTAAGTGGTGGTCAGTCGCTCAGATTCACTTTCTGTGGTACTTTGGTCGGTTTGATCTGGGTGTGAAGTCACTCGTCCTGCCTCGTTCACAGGACGATTCTCTGGAGCGTCAGGGCAGTTTTCCGAGTCCGAGTTGAGAAATATCCCAGTTTCCAGTTGCCTGGAAGGCTCCATTAGTTTAGGCCCAGTGCCTCGTGGTTCCTCGGAAACAGTTAATGAACATCGTGTGATTTACAACCAGAACATAGAAACAGCTAAACTGAGATTACATTTATAACATTAACTAAATCTGTAATATAGAACTTAACTGGATTTATGCTTAAAAAAAATAAGTCTAAGGTGTTTTAACATTAGAAAAACAGATCATCTAAAGGGGAATAAATGTAGAATCTAACCATTTAAATCATTATTATTAATCCAAACACCACACCATCGATTAATTATGACATGTCACCTGCCTTCATCTTAGTTAAAAAACATAGATCTACACTTTTTGTAACCTGTGGAACAAAAGCACAAAAGTGAAGGTTCATTGAGAAAGAGCTGAATGGTGGAGCGTCCTCGATGACCTGAACGTGTGAAGTGAATGTTAAAGAGTCTGAGCAGAACAAAGAGCGGGCTTTAGGTTGATGTGAATGTAAAATACAGTGCCTACACTCCGGGGGGCAGACGGAGCCCTGTGGGGTGCAGGACCAGCCCAGTCTGCTGCTAATCAGCTCCTTATCGTGGTTTAGTCTCAGTTTACACAGAATTATGGACAGGAAGTACAAAGTAGGAGTCTAAAGTACTGCAGGTAAAAAGCCTCTGGGAAACTACTCACTAAAGTAAAACGTCATTGTAGAGGAACAGTTTGGACGCAAAAGACCAAATGGAGAGACAAAACAAATGACAAGCACAACCTGGAAAAACATAGTTAAAAGTGAGAAAATTGATCTAAAAAAGGACAAAAATGCGACTAAATGCGACTCAAATGTGACTCAAAGTGACAAAAAACGGGAGTTCAAGTGACAAAAACAACAAATCATCTAAAATTGACTAAAATGAGACTAAACACAACAAAGAGCGACAAATGGGACTAAAAGTGACAAACTAAATGCTACAAATAACAAAAATGGGACTAAAAGTGACAAAAAAAACAGGACTAGAAGTGACAAAACTGCAACTAAAAGCAACAAACCTAACAAAAACACATCTAATAACGACAACAAATCATCTAAAAGTGACAACAATGAGACGAAACGCAACAAATGGCGACAAAAACGGGACTAAAAGTGACAAAACCTGCAACTAAAAGCAACAAACCTAACAAAAACACATCTAATAATGACAATAAATAATCTAAAAGTGACAAAAATGAGATGAAACCAACAAATAACAAAAATGGGACTAAAAGTGACAAAAAAAGGGACTAAAAGTGACAAAACCGCAACTAAAAGCAACAAACCTAACAAAAACACATCTAATAATGACAATAAATAATCTAAAAGTGACAAAAATGAGACGAAACGCAACAAATAGCGACAAAAACGGGACTAAAAGTGACAAAAAACGGAACTAGAAGTAACAAAACTGCAACTAAAAGTAACAAACCTAACAAAAACACATCTAATAATGACAACTCATCTTAAAGTGACAAAAATGAGACGAAACGCAACAAATGGCGACAAAAATGGGACTAAAAGTGACAAAACCTGCAACTAAAAGCAACAAACCTAAGAAAAACACATCTAATAATGACAATAAATAATCTAAAAGTGACAAAAATGAGACGAAACGCAACAAATAGCGACAAAAACGGGACTAAAAGTGACAAAAAACGGAACTAGAAGTAACAAAACTGCAACTAAAAGTAACAAACCTAACAAAAACACATCTAATAATGACAACAAATCATTTAAAAGTGACAAAAATGACACTAAACACAACAAATAACGACAAAAATGAGACTAAACGCAACAACAAAAATGGGATTATAAGTGACAAAAAAAAAAAAAAAACAGGACTAGAAGTGACAAAACTGCAACTAAAAGCAACAAACCTAACAAAAACACATCTAATAATGACAACTCATCTAAAAGTGACAAAAATGAGACTAAACGCAACAAATAACAAAATTGGGACTAAAAGTGACAAAAAAACGGGACTAGAAGTGACAAAACTGCAACTAAAAGCAACAAACCTAACAAAAACACATTTAATAATGACAATCTAAAAGTGACAAAAATTAGACAAAATGCAACAAATAGCGACAAAAATGGGACTAAAAGTGACAAACTAAATGTAACAAATAACAAAAATGGGACTAAAAGTGACAAAAAAACAGGACTAGAAGTAACAAAACTGCAACTAAAAGCAAAAAACCTAAAAAAAACACATCTAATAATGACAACAACTCATCTAAAAGTGACAACAATGAGACTAATGTAGCCCGCACTTCCTGAAGCCCTTTTATTTTGATGAACTCTTCCTGTGTTGCCATGATCCTGAGTCCCTTTAAACAGCGGGGTCACTGAGGTCACACATGCTGTTTCCTCCTCCGCTCCTCGCTGTGGCGTGCTCGGGTCGCCGTTCGGATCAAACATAACGACACTCTTATTTTGTTCAAATTACTTTATCATCAACGGTGAGTTGTTGAGCATCCTTCGGTGTAATCTTTGTGTGGTTAGCGGTTAAATCAAAGTTGCTAAGTAGTGATGACGGGTTGTGTGTTCTTGCGATGCTATCAACTCCATTCAAAGCTCGTTAGCTCCCAAGCTACATTAGCAGCGCTCGCTCCCGCTCGGACTAAGTAAAACACTAAGTTTATTCAGTTATTGCTAAACACATTTACAGATTCAGTTCAGCCGAATTTTGCGTAATAGTCTTGCTTGATGAAAGCGAACGTGATTTCGTACAGTTTGACATGATTCAACTACTTTTGATTACTATTTGAGTAAAACATAAAATGACTAGAGGTCTCGTTTTGTTTTATTTTTGACGATATGATGTAGCTACGTTTTATTCTTTAATTGTTGCGCAACTTTAGAACTTTAGAATTCAGAATTTAATTTATGATTTAAAGCAGATGCTTAGATTCATTAATCCAATAATTTTGATTTTTGAGATTAATCGGAAAAATGGAATAAAGTGCACTTGTTTTGTAATTGGATAAATTTAAATCAAATGGTGATTATGCGTATTAGTCACATGATTATTTGTCTAGCTCTCACAACATAGTGTTGTTATTGTAATATAGTTGTAAAGGAAAAATATTGGTCTGTATATGTGTAAAGAAAAGAACAGATGTTTTGCTCATAAAGCAAATGTTTATTTATGTTTTTGACCTTTTTTAGGTCAGGTTTTTTTCTATGGATTCAAATGGACTTCATGTTGAACTACTTCAATCCACCTACAGATGGCGAGCTTCTAAAATGGTAGGACAAAACTGACTCTCTTGAGACTCCTGTTGCACCGGTTGATCGTTCCCCGGATTACTAGCCTTGGATTTAAACACATTATTGAACTTTGAACTTTACACCTACCCAGAACACAAACATATGGACCATCGTTGTGGCAAACAACTATGCAGTGTACTCTTCTGTTTTGATTGTTTTGTTGTTTCCTGAGCTCATTAATATATATTTAATTTCATTTAAAAACCACATGCTTGGATTCATTGTGTTTATTCACACCTCCGGCTCCTTAAAGAACCAGTCTTCTGATTTTGTCAATCGCAATAAATTCGCAATAACATTATAACATATTATAATTATTATATAACTATTATACAGTTATTAACTGTTACATTATGGCGAGCTAGCCAGGAGCCTGATCGTGTGGATATTCACTAGTATTTTGATTAATTGACATACTGCTGGCAAAGTTGTATTGTGTTGGAAAATGGATTTCATTTCAAAATCAGGGGTTAATGTTGCTAACTCTGTTTTTGTTGAGGGTGTGACTAACACTCAAGCAGACGATGAAGTCATTGATTATTTGCGTTCTTATGGTGACATAAAAATGGCATTTACAGTTACAGATAGTGACAGTCGCTACTATAAAAACCTGATCGTTGAATTTAAAACCGCGGTCGCCTTTACTAAATTACAGCCGATCCTGCCGCATACATTCAAATCACTTAGTAATGCGGACTATGAATGTAAAATAAAGGCCCTTGCTGATGAGTTTGCAGCCACAGCCACAGAGAGTTGCACCCCTCCCACTGACTACCTGCAAGAGCTAAAACGTCTGGCCCAGCGGACTGGGAAACCTTTTGAAGAAATTTTAAAAGGAGCAATGGACCAAATAAGCGAACATTTGGCAGCGACAGGAGGAGGAGGAGGAGGAGGAGGAGCGACGATGACGACGACGACGACGAGGGGGAGGATTATAAGGAGGAGGATGAGGATGATGACAATGAGGACGAGATGGAAAGAGAGGAGGAGGCCAAAGACAAAGTTCTCTTAAAGGCAAAAAGACTGCTTGACTCAGGTGCTTCCGCTACTGGCCCTTCATTCTTGCAACATCCCAATGCCTCAGCCACTTTCGAACCAAGGGTGTCGCTTTCTGGGCGCGACCTGAACCCCCCTGAAGTTCAGCGAGTAGTTGTGGAGCACATCGTGAGAAAAGATGATCTCAGCCTTCAGTCTCTGTCCTCACTCCGGCTTCGTACATTCTCTGGTAGAACCCCTAAACCCAGTAACGAGGCAGATTATGATTCATGGCGCTCCCATATTGAACTTCTACGGGCTGATCCCAGCTTGTCACCGCTGCATGTCACAAGACGCATTCTGGAAAGCCTGCTCCCACCAGCGGCTGATCTTGTAAAAGGCTTGGGACCAAACTCACTTCCCACAATGTTTATTCAAGTGCTTGACTCAGCTTTTGCCACAGTTCAAGATGGGGAAGAGCTCTTTGCCCAGTTCCTTAACACACTTCAGGACCATGGGGAGCGACCGTCCTCCTACTTGCAGCGGCTGCAGTTCACACTGAGCACAGTTGTAACACGTGGTGGAATCCCAGCGGCAGACACTGACAAACATCTAGTAAAGCAATTTTGCAGAGGATGTTGGGATAATGCTGTCATTACCAAGCTACAGTTAGAACAGAAACGAGACAATCCCCCTACCTTTGCTGAGCTCCTACTACAGCTTCGAATGGAAGAGGACCGACAGCTGGCCAAAGAATCTTTGATGAAGAAACATATTTCATCCACCAAACACCGTGCCAACTTGCAGTCCCAGAGCGCATGTTCCTGTTCCTGTAATCATCCAAACATGAGCACAATTGAAGATCTCAAGAAGCAAATGCTAAAACTGCAAAGTCAGATGTCTGCTCTGTTGGCCAAGAAAGAACCTGCCTCCAATACAGATTGCCAGCAAAGAAAAAACAAGCCAAAAGCGAACAGCTCCAGTAAGCCCAAGCCTTGGTTCTGCTTTAAATGTGGCGAAGATGGACATATTGCTCCCGCATGCACAAACACAGCCAACCCCAGCCTAGTTGACAATAAACGCCGACAACTAAGGCAGAAGCAGCAGGCGTGGGAAGCCAAGGATCAAAAGAATCAAAAGTCGTTAAACTAGAAGCAGCTTCATCGGAGGGACGGGTGGAAGCTGCTCTGAATCACAGTCCCAAGACTCAACAGTTCATGTCAAGCCAGCCACTGCCCAAAGGTTTAATCGGGACAAAGAGTATTGGCCAAGCAAAGATAAAAAATTCAGATTTCCACTGCCTGTTTGATACCGGATCTCAGGTCACTACCATCAGCCATTCTTTCTACAACACATATCTCTCAGACCACGAAATCAAACCAATCACCGCATTGTTGGAGGTGGAGGGTGCCAACGGACAAGCTGTACCGTACCTGGGATTCGTGGAGATGAACATGACGTTTCCTGCAGAGTTTATGGGAGAGATGCTGGAGGTGGACACACTGGCATTGGTGGTGCCTGATCTCAAGTCATCACAGCCGTCTATCCTCATTGGAACTAATACACTGGATGTTGTCTATGATAAGCACTCAAAGACTCAGTTCTCTGCATTCTATCCAGCATCCTACGGTTACAGAGCAGTGCTGAAGATTCTGGAGTTCAGGCACAGATTGTCAACTGACGACCACCACGGCATTTTAAAGCTACAGACCAAATATCCACAAACTATTACTGCTGGTAAAACCGTAGTTTTGGATGCTCTGGCCATCGCCCCAGCCCTGAAAGGAGAAAAGGCTGCCATTATTCAGCATCCAACGTCTTTCTCTCTGCCTGGTGGCCTACTGGTGAAGACATGCCTGGTTGACCTCCCTTCAGTCCATCCCTGTTATCTGCCAGTAGTTGTCACAAATGAGTCTGACCATGACGTCATCATCCCAGCCAGAGCCGCTATCGCAGAATTGAGTGCATTCCAGTCAGTACTCCACAAACAACAAAGTGTCTGCCAACCTGACGCAACACTCAAGCCGCAAGAAGCATCAGGATCAAAACTAAACTACAACTTCGCTGACTCGCCCATCTCAGTGGAATGGAAGCAACGTATTATTGCCAAGCTCGACAATATTCCTGAAGTCTTTGCCAAGAACGACCTTGATTTCGGCTGTACTGACAAAGTTAAGCACCAAATCAAGCTTTCAGATCCAACTCCTTTCAAGCAAAGGCCAAGACCTATCCATCCGCAAGACCTGGATGCTGTCAGACAACATCTTGAGGAGCTTCTGGAATCTGGCGTGATACGTGAATCAGACTCACCATTTGCTTCCCCTATAGTTGTGGTACGCAAGAAGAACGGCAGTGTGAGACTCTGTATAGACTACAGAAAGTTAAATGCTCAGACAATCAAAGATGCATATGCTCTGCCAAAGCTGGAAGACACATTTACTGCACTCGCTGGGTCCAAGTGGTTTTCCGTCTTAGATTTGAAGTCTGGCTATTATCAAATCGAAATGGATGAAGCAGACAAATGCAAAACAGCTTTTGTGTGCCCAGTAGGATTCTGGGAGTTTAACCGCATGCCACAAGGGGTCACCAATGCACCAAGTACCTTTCAGCGTTTAATGGAAAAATGCATGGGCGATCTCAACTTGAAGGAGGCACTGGTCTTCATTGACGATCTAATTGTGTTTGCGCCCACCCTGGAAGAGCATGAAGAGAGGCTGATGAAGGTGCTAGAAAGACTGAAGGAGTTTGGTCTCAAGTTGTCAGTGGAAAAATGTGTGTTCTTTCAAACATCGGTACGGTATCTTGGGCATGTGGTGTCGCAAGCTGGAGTCGAGACAGACCCTGATAAGATTTCCACTCTACAATCCTGGCCGGTACCCCAGAACCTCAAAGAATTGCGCTCGTTCCTTGGATTCTCTGGCTATTATCGACGTTTTGTTAAAGACTATTCCTCTATTGTAAGACCTCTGAACGAGTTGACTTCTGGCTATCCCCCGTGTCAGAAGAGAAATAAGCTGTCCTCAAAGTCCCAGAACTACTTGAATCCAAAAGAACCCTTTCGTGGCCGTTGGGATGTTGCTTGTCAAACTGCATTCGAAACCATAATTCACAAGCTGACTACCGCTCCTGTTCTCGCCTTTGCCGACCCCAGCAAGCCGTACATCCTGCATACAGATGCCAGCTGTACAGGACTTGGCGCTGTCTTGTATCAAGAACATGAAGGCAAGAAAAGAGTGGTTGCTTATGCTAGCAGAGGGTTGTCTCGAAGTGAATCGCGTTACTCTGCGCACAAGCTGGAATTCCTGGCACTCAAGTGGGCGGTAACCGAGAAATTCAATGACTACCTGTATGGCACTCATTTCACAGTTGTCACGGACAGTAATCCTTTGACCTACCTGTTGACTTCTGCAAAGCTCGACGCAACAAGTTACAGATGGCTCTCTGCCCTTTCCACCTACACTTTTAAAATCATCTACCGGGCAGGAAAACACAATGCAGACGCGGATGGTCTCTCTCGTCGACCACACGTTGAGCTGCCAGATGACCACTTATCACAGAAGGAGCGTGAACGGATTATAAGGTTTACCCAGCAGCACCTTGAAGATCCCTCCTCTGTGTCAATTGACCAGCACGTTGTCCACGCCATTTGTGATCGCCAGCTTGTATACAGCTCCACAGAGGGAGACCATCTTGTCGCTCTCGTCCAGATCCTCTCAACAGATCCCGACAGTCTGCCGGACAGTTTTGTCGATGATGCACAATTCGCCTCGTCAGTCATCCCTATGTTCTCATCTGCCGACATTGCAACCAAGCAACGGTCCGACCCTGCTATACGGCATGTCATTGCACAGCTGGAGAATGGTGAAACCCCACCTGCCTCACTACGTGAAGAACTCCCAGATCTACCTTTACTACTACGAGAACTGACAAAAATGGATCTCCACAACAATGTTCTTGTGAGGAGGAGGCAGATTGGGAGTGAGATGTCCCATCAGCTTGTGCTGCCCGAAGAATGTCGTTCCGAAGTGCTTTACCAACTGCACGATCAAATGGGCCATCTAGGCATTGAGAGAACACTCGACCTCCTCAGATCTCGGTTTTACTGGCCTCGTATGTCTGCAGATGTCCAGGACAAAATAAAGACCTGTGAGAGATGTATCAAGCGGAAAGCACCACCTGAGAAAGCAGCCCCCCTGGTCAACATCAAGACAACGAGGCCGTTGGAACTTGTGTGCATGGATTTCCTGTCCCTGGAGCCTGATCGGAGTAAAACCAAAGATATACTTGTGATGACTGACCACTTCACTTTGCTGTACCTACACCCAATCAGAAAGCTAAGACAGTAGCTAAGTGCTTGTGGGACAACTTTCTGGTGCACTACGGGATTCCTGAGAAGCTCCATAGTGACCAAGGACCTGACTTTGAGTCCCGTACTATTAAGGAGCTCTGCGAAATGGCTGGCATCAGCAAGATCCGAACCACCCCCTATCATCCTCGTGGTAATCCTGTGGAGCGCTTTAATCGCACTCTTTTGGATATGCTGGGAACCCTGAAGGATGAGGACAAAACGCACTGGAAAGACTTTGTGAAACCATTGGTTCATGCCTACAATTGTACTCGAAGTGATGTCACAGGTTACTCCCCATATCAACTTATGTTCGGTCGCCAGCCACGCCTTCCAATTGACCTTGCTTTTGGCCTGCCAATGAGTGAGAAGACACAAGTGTCGCATTGCCAGTACGTCAACAAGCTCAAAGCTCACCTTGAAGAGAGCTACAGAATTGCAGAAGGAAACGCAGAAAAGGTGATGCAGAGGAACAAAGCAAGATTTGATAAGAACATTACTGCGTCGGAGCTGGCAGTGGGCGACCGGGTGCTGGTGAGAAATGTCCGGATAAGGGGGAAGCACAAGATTGCAGATCGATGGGAGTCCGAGGTGTATGTCGTGATCAAGAGAGCTGGTAAACTTCCAGTCTACACTGTCAAGCCAGAGACCAAAGATCGTCCCATTCGAACACTGCACAGAGACCTCCTTCTACCCTGCGGCTATCTTTTCACCCCAGCCAAGTCAAATAAGAAAAAAGTAACTCACTCACCAGTTCCTATGATACCAGATCCCCTTTCTGACAGCAGCCACAATGACACTTTGTCAGAAGATGAATCAAGCTCTCCTGATCTATCTCATACCATCATGGAGCCCGTCAGATTCACCTCTGTGATCAATCTGCCCACTTCAAGACCTTCTGCTCCAGCAGCTTCTCAGCCTGTGATTCAGCCTGGCCAGCAATCGCAGTCGGAAGAAAAAGGAAACATGAGAACTGAAGTGGAAGTGGAGCAGGAACATCGTGAGGCGGAGACCGACCCAGAGCATGAACCCGAGATCGCTGTGAATGAATTTGAAAATCTTGATTCTGAATCCGCTGCAGTCCTGGGAACTGAAGACGACCGATCACGCAATCCGGAATCTCCAGAGCCTGTGAGCATTGTTCCTGAGTCTTACGTGGCTTCAGAAGTTGAACCAGAACTGTCTAGTCCAGAAAATGTCTCATCAGCCCGACGCCCAACAAGAACCCGGCATCCTCCAGAACGTTTGCAATACTCAAGGCTTGGACACTACTTACTGCACAGTATCCAAACATTGTTTCATGGATTGAGCACAGCATTCAATTTCGCTTTTGAACTAGAGGAAGAACCACCACCTCCTGTCAGTGATGGAACTGTCTGCTGCCAGCCTGTTGCATGTACAGGGCCGTACATGAGTAAAGGGGGGAACGTGTAGCCCGCACTTCCTGAAGCCCTTTTATTTTGATGAACTCTTCCTGTGTTGCCATGATCCTGAGTCCCTTTAAACAGCGGGGTCACTGAGGTCACACATGCTGTTTCCTCCTCCGCTCCTCGCTGTGGCGTGCTCGGGTCGCCGTTCGGATCAAACATAACGACACTCTTATTTTGTTCAAATTACTTTATCATCAACGGTGAGTTGTTGAGCATCCTTCGGTGTAATCTTTGTGTGGTTAGCGGTTAAATCAAAGTTGCTAAGTAGTGATGACGGGTTGTGTGTTCTTGCGATGCTATCAACTCCATTCAAAGCTCGTTAGCTCCCAAGCTACATTAGCAGCGCTCGCTCCCGCTCGGACTAAGTAAAACACTAAGTTTATTCAGTTATTGCTAAACACATTTACAGATTCAGTTCAGCCGAATTTTGCGTAATAGTCTTGCTTGATGAAAGCGAACGTGATTTCGTACAGTTTGACATGATTCAACTACTTTTGATTACTATTTGAGTAAAACATAAAATGACTAGAGGTCTCGTTTTGTTTTATTTTTGACGATATGATGTAGCTACGTTTTATTCTTTAATTGTTGCGCAACTTTAGAACTTTAGAATTCAGAATTTAATTTATGATTTAAAGCAGATGCTTAGATTCATTAATCCAATAATTTTGATTTTTGAGATTAATCGGAAAAATGGAATAAAGTGCACTTGTTTTGTAATTGGATAAATTTAAATCAAATGGTGATTATGCGTATTAGTCACATGATTATTTGTCTAGCTCTCACAACATAGTGTTGTTATTGTAATATAGTTGTAAAGGAAAAATATTGGTCTGTATATGTGTAAAGAAAAGAACAGATGTTTTGCTCATAAAGCAAATGTTTATTTATGTTTTTGACCTTTTAGGTCAGGTTTTTCTATGGATTCAAATGGACTTCATGTTGAACTACTTCAATCCACCTACAGATGGCGAGCTTCTAAAATGGTAGGACAAAACTGACTCTCTTGAGACTCCTGTTGCACCGGTTGATCGTTCCCCGGATTACTAGCCTTGGATTTAAACACATTATTGAACTTTGAACTTTACACCTACCCAGAACACAAACATATGGACCATCGTTGTGGCAAACAACTATGCAGTGTACTCTTCTGTTTTGATTGTTTTGTTGTTTCCTGAGCTCATTAATATATATTTAATTTCATTTAAAAACCACATGCTTGGATTCATTGTGTTTATTCACACCTCCGGCTCCTTAAAGAACCAGTCTTCTGATTTTGTCAATCGCAATAAATTCGCAATAACATTATAACATATTATAATTATTATATAACTATTATACAGTTATTAACTGTTACATTAAACACAACAAATAGCGACAAAAACGGGACTATAAGCGACAAAAATGTGACTAACAGCGACAAACGTGACAAAAAGGCAACAAAAAGCAACAAGAACATGACAATAAGCAATCCAGACGATCCAAAACACGCGCCTGGTTTATTGTTTAGTTAAAAATATCATGGACCGAAACGATAAACCTGATGTGAGTGGCGCTCTGGTCACGCTGCTCTGCTCAGAGGACGACAGAGTGACCTTCAATCCAGGACCTGACTATGATTAGGACATTCTTCCATTGCACCACGTGTATAAATAGACAACACAGCGACGCTTTCCATTTTTGCGGCGAATCAAACAACTTCACACAACAGCACGTGTCATTGTCTAACATTAAACGCAAAATGTAGACAAAGCAGTGGTTTGTTTTATTCAGAGAAGAATGATAACAGGCTCAGGTCAGTTTAAAAGTGAAAGAATTAAATGGAAAGTAATGAAAGACAAAAAATGTAAGTACTTTGCCATTTTTAGGCATCTTTACTTTATTAATTTTACGTTTTACTTCACTACATTTGAGAGTTTGGATCTGTTTTCTACTGCACTACATTTTTCATCTCAGGAGGTTTTTTTTGCACATTCATGTCTAAAGATTTTCAGTTTAATTATACATAAAAAATAAGAAAATCTGCTAAATTCTTTACCAAATTCACTAAATTTGACTCTTTAATAGTTCCCGAAACCTGAAGGAAATACTTTACAGGTGCAGTTTAAATAGTTACTTCAATACTTTAACTTATTTAGAAAGATTAACTACAACCACAAGGGAGAAAAAAAAATTGCTGGAAAATGACACTTGATTCAAAGACCTGACTAAAAGCAACTAATTTGACAAAACGTGTCTAAAAAAAAACTGACAAAATACATCCAAAAGTGACAAGAACGTGACAAGAAGTGGCAAAAATATGGCTAAAAGTGACAAGAACATGACTAAAATTGTCAAACACATCTAAAATTGACAAAAATGTAACTATCCGTGAGAAAACCTTGACTAAAAGTGACAAAACACATCCAAAAGCGACAAAATCTTGACTCAAAGGGATTAAATGTGAGTAACAGCGACAAATCCGCGGCTAAAAGTGACCAAAACACGACTAAAAGTGACCAAAATGCTACTAGATTTTTTTCAAACTTATGACTCAAAGTGACAAATGCATCTAAAACTAACAAAACACACCCAAAAGTGACAAAATAGTGACTTAAAGTAATAAAAATGTGAGTTATAGTGACACAAACACGACTAAAACACGACAAAAAGTGACCAAAACGTGACAAAAAGTGACCAAAACGCAACTAAAGTGACAAAACCGTGACTAAAAGTGACCAAATAACAACTAAAAGTGACAAAAACGTGACTAAAAGTGACCAAATAACAACTATAAGTGACAAAACAACTAAAAGTGACAAAAACGTGACTAAAAGTGACCAAATAACAACTAAAAGTGACAAAACAACAACTAAAAGTGACAAAAACGCGACTAAAAGTGACAAATACGTGACTGAAAGTGATCAAATAACAACTAAAAGTGACAAAAACGCGACTTTGGAAACAAAATTGGGTACTTTCTCCATCACAGGAAAGACAGACGACAACCAGCAATCAGAAGTAGTTTAATTGCTGTTTGTCAGTCCACAAAATTCACAAACTAGGAACTTGCTTTGACATGAGGTGCAACGTATAGCAATAATAATAATAGTAAAGTAAAAAGTACAGATTATGCTAAAATAGATAAATAATGGAATGCAAAATACAGTATGTGTGTAATAAAAGTTAAAGTCCACATTTGCATTCACTCGTGCAGGTACAGAACTCCTTTAACAGCTGTTATTGATGTTAAATTTGTTGTTAAAATATGCAAATCACTTGTTCAAGCAGCGATACCCACCAGTTCCCTTTTTGGTTTATTTTCGTGGGCTGTGGTCGCTTGTTTTGTCGTTTGTTGCGCTGTCGACCGTGACAACAGCATGAAACACAGATGGAGCCACAGATCAGCCGTCAATAACTCAAACATGTGCAATTAATGAAGGACAAACTGAAGAAATCGAATCGAAAAAGTCACAAGAAGTGGTTAAATGACAAGCACTGCAATCATTTAAACTGCACACTTCGCTAAAACGTAGTAAACATGATTATATTTAACATTTGATATGATTTTCTTGGAGGTAAATCATGATTTCAATTTTATCCCGATTCGTGTTCACTTTGTATTTTTCTATTGCTTTTAATAAAACTGCACCTGTTGGAAAAAATATCAAATTTTGACCGGTGCAACTGTGATTAGATTTGCAATTTATGTTTTAGTAATAGAAATCTGTTAAAAATTCACATTTTAAACACAATTTTGTTGTTTTAAGTTGCATTTTTGACACTTTTATTAGTATTTTTGACGCATTTTTATGGCTTTTTTGTCCCATTTTTATGGATTTTTGTCCCATTTTTATGGATTTTTGTCCCATTTTTATGGATTTTTGTCCCATTTTTATGGATTTTTGTCCCATTTTTATGGATTTTTGTCGCATTTTAAAGCACTTTTGTCGCTTTTGGTCGCACTTTAGTCACTTCGTATGTTTTTGTACAAATCCAAATTACAATGTTTTAATTAAAATCAAAGCAAGACATTTTGTTGTTTGTGGCAGAAATTATTGCACTTCAAACATTGCAGTCTTTGTGATTTGCTAATTACATCCATTAAAATTGTGATTTTGTGTGGATTTGGTTTAATTGTGCAGCTCTGGCCTTTAAGAGGTAAATAAAGTCATCTGCTCAGAGGCTTCAGAGGCTAAACAACAGGAGAAAAAGTGTGTTTGAACAGACAGCTGCATTAAAGACACAAACAGTCAATCACGATACGACCATTTCACAAAAATATTTTTATCACCACATCGCCCAGCGCTAATTTGACTAAACATTTTGCCTATTTGTCCCTGTTTGACGGTTTTCGTAAAGTTTATAGTGTTGAGCACAAATATGACACAGTTAGAGGTAATTCCACAGCTGTTACCATAGCAACCCGACTGTAAACAAGGGCCAACATCCACAAACATTACAAAATAGTTAGGAATTGATCATAAATATGACTTGAGAACACCTTTATTTCGTTGAATGATGTTTTAAACTGTCAGGAAAATGTGTAAATTGTCTTTTCAACTGTACATCGCTTTTTGATGACATCACAGAGGGATTCTGATTCATCACTTAATCCTGTCATTTTCAGAATTTCTTCACCACCTGCAACTAGAGTTCTGTAAAACTATGATTAATATTTACCACAGGTTCAACCAAATGATGTCAAACTAGAACAACATGAGAACCTTCCATCAGTGTTTAGTCCGATCTCATGGTTTGTGAACAAGGAAACCACCGTCAGGTTTGTGATTTACTGCTTTTGAGCAAAATCATGTACAACCAGCACCCGTCTGAATAGAGAGAGAGAGGGAGAGGGAGAGAGAGGGGGAGGGGGGGGATAGAGAGAGAGACAGAGAGAGACAAAGACAGAGAGAGAGACACACACACACACACACACACACAGAGGGAGAGAGAAAGGAGGGTGAGAAAGTGACAGAGAGACAGAGAGAGAGAGACAAAGAGAGAGAGGGGGAGACAAAGAGAGAGAGGGAGAGAGAGAGGAGGGTGAGAAAGTGACTGAGAGGGACAGAGAGAGAGAGAGAGAGAGAGGGGGGATAGAGAGAGAGAGACAGAGAGGGAGAGAGAGACAGAGAGAGAGGGAGAGACAGAGAGAGAGGGAGAGACAGAGAGAGAGGGAGAGAGACAGAGAGAGAGGGGGGGAGAGAAGGGTCAGACACACACACACACACACACACAGAGAGCCAAAGACAGAGAGAGAGAGACAAAGACAGAGAGAGACACACACACAGAGGGAGAGAGAAAGGAGGGTGAGAAAGTGACTGAGAGGGACAGAGAGAGAGAGAGAGAGAGAGGGGGATAGAGAGAGACAGAGAGTGAGAGAGACAGAGAGAGAGAGAGGGAGAGACAGAGAGAGAGAGGGAGAGAGAGAGGGAGAGAAGGGTCACACACACACACACACACACACACAGAGAGAGACAAAGACAGAGAGAGAGACACACACACACACACACACACAGAGGGAGAGAGAAAGGAGGGTGAGAAAGTGACAGAGAGACAGAGAGAGAGAGACAAAGAGAGAGAGGGGGAGACAAAGAGAGAGAGGGAGAGAGAGAGGAGGGTGAGAAAGTGACTGAGAGGGACAGAGAGAGAGAGAGAGAGAGAGGGGGTAGAGAGAGAGAGACAGAGAGGGAGAGAGAGAGAGAGAGAGAGAGAGACAGAGAGAGAGAGAGAGAGAGAGAGAGAGGGAGAGAGACAGAGAGAGAGGGAGAGAGAAGGGTCAGACACACACACACACACACACACACACACACACACACACACACACACACACAGAGAGACAAAGACAGAGAGAGAGAGACAAAGACAGAGAGAGACACACACACACAGAGGGAGAGAGAAAGGAGGGTGAGAAAGTGACTGAGAGGGACAGAGAGAGAGAGAGAGAGAGGGGGGGGATAGAGAGAGACAGAGAGGGAGAGAGAGACAGAGAGAGAGGGAGAGACAGAGAGAGAGGGAGAGAGAGGGGGGGAGAGAAGGGTCACACACACACACACACACACACACAGAGAGAGACAAAGACAGAGAGAGAGACACACACACACAGAGGGAGAGAGAAAGGAGGGTGAGAAAGTGACAGAGAGACAGAGAGAGAGAGACAAAGAGAGAGAGGGGGAGACAAAGAGAGAGAGGGAGAGAGAGAGGAGGGTGAGAAAGTGACTGAGAGGGACAGAGAGAGAGAGAGAGAGAGAGAGGGGGGGGATAGAGAGAGAGAGACAGAGAGGGAGAGAGAGACAGAGAGAGAGGGAGAGAGACAGAGAGGGAGAGAGAGACAGAGAGAGAGGGAGAGAGACAGAGAGAGACAGAGAGAGAGGGAGAGAGACAGAGAGAGACAGAGAGAGAGGGAGAGAGACAGAGAGAGAGGGGGGGAGAGAAGGGTCAGACACACACACACACACACACACACACACACACAGAGAGACAAAGACAGAGAGAGAGACACAAAGACAGAGAGAGAGAGACACACACACAGAGGGAGAGAGAAAGGAGGGTGAGAAAGTGACTGAGAGACAGAGAGAGAGACAGAGAGGGGGAGGGAGACAGAGAGAGAGAGAGAGGGGGGAGAGAGAGAGAGGAGGGTGAGAGACAGAGCGAGAGAGACACACACACACACACACAGAAGAGAGTGGAGGGTAAGAAAGAAAGAGGGGGAGAGAGACACAGAGAGGAGGGTGAGAAAGTGACAGAGAGAGAGAGACAGAGAGAGGAGGATGAGACTGTGACAGAAAGACTGACACACAGAGAGAGAGGAAGACAGACAGAGAGAGAGACAAACAGTGAGAGACAGAGAACAGAGAGGAGGATGAGACCGTGACAGAGAGAGAGAGAGAGAGACTGACTGATCAAAAGCAGACTTCATTCACTGCTGTTTATTAGAAAATCCGCTCCCTCAGAGACTCTGGCGTTTTTTCAGATTTTAGACGTAATTTATCCTACAACCTTCTGCTGTTTTAAGTCCTTAAATCATCACAGACTCACATTTCTGCCTCTAAACACGATCACTGCTACTTCTAACCTGATAACAGTGTCCTTTAAAGTGCTAATATAACCAAACTGGGCGCCATCTTCTGGCTGCATACGCTTAGTGTCAGGGCAGACAGCAGAGAATAAACTTATTTTTTCTTTCAAAACATGATATGGCTAATTTAAAGGCCCTGTTCCTGATTTTTACTGTTTTGAAACGTGGAAAACAGAACTAGTTCATGTTAAACTCTTTACATCAGTCACATGTGTCTCTCACTTTCCTAATGAAGTCCCAGCATCATGAATATTCACCTCCAGGAGTTTAGAAGTACTTTTCACAAGTTTCTGAGCGTAGAGCGTCACAGGTAACGCTAAAAACATTAGCATTTTAACAGTGCACTTCCTGCTTCTCTCCTAGGATTAGTAAAAGTGACGGTCTCATTTTCACCTGAATAGATGCTTTAACATTATATTTGTACTTTATTACATGCAAAAAAAATCAGCAACATGGTATAGGTCTTTTTTTTCAGTTTCACAACAGTAGAAATCAGGTACAGCCCCTTTAAGGCACTCAAGCGCACGTTTAAAGCTAATAACAATATGAAAAATGCATATTTTTCCTTAAAAACGTGAACTTTGAGCAGAATCTAATATTAAAACACAAAATCGCAACATCGGCCAATTCACCTGGAAGCTGGAGGACCAAGAAAAATTGGTAGACGGGCCGCATTTAGCCCTCGGGCCACAATTTGGACATGTAGCCTGATGCTCCGCGTGGAAATCACATCGTTACGCGCTGTTTCTTGCCGTTTATTGTTTGGATTCGCGCCTAATCCGAATCTAAACACGATAATTCGGTTCACGGATGTAAACGGAGTCACATTTGCAGCTTCACGTGTGCGGAAAAGGACCAAACAGACCGAGGAGTCATGCGTCCTTTCAAACATCCAGTCACGTACGCTTTGGTCTGAGCGCATTACCAGCAGAAGGTCATGGAACAAACGGGGTACAGTACAGCAACAGGACAGACAATGGAGAAAACCCTGGTCCAGACCTGGTTTTAGTTCCTTTCACTTCATTCAAACCGCTGCGTCTCGGCGAACGTCCTCGGTTAATGATTCTAGTTGAAAAGAAGATCCGTGTACAACTGAGCAGCAGCAGCAGCACAACCGAGACAGATAACGGGTGATAGTCCCGGTTTAGACCTAGTTCCAGTTCTGCTTTGGACCTGCTCCACGCCGCGGTCCAAACCCGGTCCAATCTACGCGAAAAGACACGGATTACGCGTGCGAAATGCGCAAAAACAGCCGGATTAAAGAAGATAACGGGCTAATTACGCGTCACCCCACGCTTCACGGACGCAACCCCCCAAAATCCCCCCCGTCCTGCGTGGATTCCGTGCCCGTTTCCGCGGGTTGGAGCGCGCGCAGAGGCCCGGGGGACTTACCGTAGAGCCGGGGTTCGTGTGCGTAAAAGGTTCGGGTCCGTACGTGTCCAAAGCGCCGCGCCGTGCGTCCTTCGCGGTGACAATGCGCGGCGTGTGTGAGGTACCAGGGCACGGAGCACACTTCTGATGTATGTGGATGGGATGTGATGGGGACACGCCTGCTGCTGGCTCCGCGCATGCGCACAGCGGGCTCTGAAGTGGAGGAATCTGATGTAAAGAGGCACGTGTGTGTGGAGGGAGGCGAGTGTGGGTCGTGTCTGCGGTTTGTGGGTTAACTGCGCTGATGAAGGCAAATTTCTTGTTAAATTGTAATCTATATTTTACATCGTGGCTTTAAAGAAAAAATATATGTATAAATTATTGCAAGTAGATCTTATTTTTTTATTTGTTCAGTGACATATTGATGTAAAACAGATTGATAACAGAAATAGGTCCATTGACTTCCTGTTCCAAAATGCAGAACTGAGAAGCCCCTTTTCATGGTGACATTTCATTTATTTATTTATTTTTGTGCTGAGAGCCGACCAGAGGCAGAAACAATCAAATGTTTAGGGCCACATGCCATGCTCTGGTAAAAGACATATAGACCCTTCAAAAGTCTGTGAACAAAAACATTCTAAATTCAGAACGGAGACAAAAGTGAAGTGCAACATAATGTGATTTCACTGGAAGAAACTGGGATTAACCTCAGAATATCACAAAATATGAAATATTTAGATGTTTTAGTGTCAGTAAAAGCCTCAGACACATGTGAGTGACATCAGAGCTGCTTTAAACACATTTATTATTGTATTTTACGAAATTATGAGAAACTCTTTGCATTTTTGATGAAGGAACAATCCAGATTTATGGGTTTTACTGGAAAAATACTCACAGAAATGTTGAGCCCACAATCATTTTTCATTTTATCTAGAGATATATTAGATACTATTCCATAAATTAGATTCTTTTGAAGCTAAAATACAATTTAAGGCTAGAAAATTGTATTTTGTCCATCGTTTGTTACAGAAAAGAAAATGAACTGACCTTTCTACTCTGGAAATTCAAATGTGTTGCTTCTTTCCAACACAAACACTTCAAACCAGCAGAATTTAGATCTAATGTGAGAGAATCGTTGAAACATTTACAGTCGACTTTATTTTGCCTCTATTCTGGAATTTTAATGACGTCACATTTTTAAAGGGTCTATAGACTTTAAGAGAAAGAACAGCCCAAAAAACCTTTATATTCATCTTATTCCTGAAGTTGTCGTACACGCTGCCGTCTTGTTTCCGTTGTAGTTCACACGGAGCAGACGAGCTCAACAGAAAATAAGTTCTACTCGACTAAAAAGACGTTTTCACGAAATCGTTGCGTTGTGACTTGTTGTTGCTCGTGTTCATTAAACATTTTACACAAATCAATCTACTTTATGTAACATTTTAGCGGTGAGACTTTTCCCTCGTTCGACATTAGCTTTAACAGAGTTCTCGTCAAACGGAAGTGCGTTTACAACAAAAGTGCAAAAACGGCAGAAGTGGGCGGGGCAGAATAAGGTCAATAAAGACATAAACACAAATTAAAGGAAAAATATTATGCATTTTTCATATTGTTATTAACCTTTAAACATGCTCTTGAGTACCTTCAATGTGCCATCTTATGTTTTCAAACTAAACAAATGAACAAAATAAACTAAATGAACAGGTTTCTCTGCTGTCTGCCCTGAGTGTATGCAGCCAGTAGATGGCGCCTAGCACTTACACAATTTAGTTACGTTAGCACGTTAGACGCTATTTGACTGTGTGTAACGTTCGGCAGCTGCTCCTTCTATCGGCAAAGTCATTTCCGGTCCATGACTTTGTTGCTTTTCTCACCAGGACCCTTTACGTTGCACCAGCTCTCCAGAAGTGACAAGAAAAAAGGAAGTGTTCGTGAAAGCGGGTTATTAATAAAGGTTAGATAGCTCGGTTGTTTAAAATTTCTGCATGTTACTGCATCAGCAACACTAGCACTGCTCATTAGCATAGCCTACTTCCCCTCGTAGTTGTGGATGAAGCAGGAAAAGTACAATTTAAATCCCTTTTCTCGCCTACTCCAGGGAGCAGAAGAGAGGGAGCCACAAGTCGATGGACATCATTTATTGTCCTGGAGGCATCTGCAAAGCCAGACATAGTTGAGATTTTTGAGCTAAACGTATAGCATTACCCGGACTACAAACTGGACCGGAAATTAAAGCCTTTAGGTCGCGACGAACGCTATGCATAGAGTCAGTTATCCGTCCAGTATTAGAAGTGACTGTGTTTAGACCAGGGGTGTCCAAACTTTTTCCATCGAGGGCCGCTTATTGAAATACAGACCAATCAGAGTGCCACAAATCAATCGTAAAATGTTAAAAAAAGCTTCATTTATCTGATGTTTTAAGCTCCACCACATCTACATTCAGTCTCAGTGCCTTATTATCAGGTCTGTGTGGCACCAAAATGTTAGTTATTTAGGTTAGAATTGTAGAAAATGTGAAATTTGTTGTAAAAAGTACTTCTCAGGACAATGTGGGCCAATTCACCAGGAAGCCTGAGGGCCAAGAAAAATTGGTCTGAGGGCAGTATTTGGCCCCCGGGCCTTAGTTTGGACATGCCTGGTTTAGACAGAAGAAATGCTCAGTCTGTGATGATTTGAGGACTTAAAACAGCAGAGGATTCTCAGATAAATGACGTATGAAACCTGAAAAAATGTCACAAATCGAGGGAGTTCAGCAGGAAGTGTTTTTGACGCTCGGAGAGGAGAGGATTTTCTATAAACATTCCTCAAAACAGCGTGAATGAAGCTGAATGCAACTCCAGGTGTGTTTTTATGAAGAACACTGTTAGAATAATTGTTAATTCATCGATGATCACGATTATTTAAGTCACAAAATAATCGTAAGAACTAAAAATGATTAACCGTAACAACAAAAGCTAAATTAAGTCATTAAAATTCAGTCTGTGCGCCAAAGAAAATGAGTGCTTTTTATATGGCTGTTTATATCACACTAAATGTACTTTTGCCATTTTGATTTGACAAAGCTGGTTATACTTTTTATTGGAACAGTAATGTATTTAGGGATTTTGAGGTGTGTTATATCGTTACAGAAAATATCAGCATAAACGAAAACATCAAAACTTTACTTAATGTCACTCACAGCAGGAGAATCCCCCAGAAAAACTGTGCAATATTGTTAAAAACATGAGCAGCAATGAATAAATAGCGCTTTGAAACACTTTTGTATTTAGTTTTGGTCAATAATGAGTCATAAAAGTTACTCATTTCACTCAAATTTTATGAAAAAAAGAAAAGAAAAAGTCACAAAGATAAATATTGAACCCCAAATGGATTGTTTTTTCTGTCATATATTGAACGATAAGTCAATATAGTTTTATTTAATTCTCATGACAAGCCAAGCCATGTGTTAGAATGAAAAAAGATTAAGGATTTGATTTTGTGCCGTTTCTTTCTTTCATTGCTTTCTTTAACCAGAGCCCGTCTGTTGTGATTGATAAACTTCGTCCTTGCACGGTTTCTGCGTTTATTTATTTGCTCTGTTGCACTCTGTGGGATCCTCTCAAATCTGGTGATGTTTGTCTAACCGCGCGCCCTCAGAAGAACAGACAGCCCAGTCGTGTTTGCGGAGCGGAGGACCAGGCCAGAGAATCAAAACAAATAACTCAGAGGGAACTAGGACACTGCTGCGGTTTGTTTCACAGATACAGAAGCCGAACGACGAAGAGGAGCGCTCGGATGAAGCTTCATGAATGAAATCTAAATCGTGCCTGAATTATACTTTTTAATCCCGAGGCCGATGTCAATGATTCACAAAAAGATGTTGAGTGAGTCCCAGTTTAAATAGGACACTACTTCCTGTTTGTCGTCAGGTTTGTCTGCATTTATTTATTCCTTCTCTGCAAAGACTCTACGCCGTGTTTTAAAGCAGAACTTCATTGACAGAGCTCCCCCTGCAGCTCTTTTGTGAAAATAGACTAGACTTTTTAATTGTTATTGAAATAAGGAAGTACAATCACTTACAAAAACATTTCATGTCGCCAAATCTCAGGAGAGTTGTCTTCAGGTCGATGTTGCGGCTGGTTTTCCGCGCAGAGACAGCAGGGGGCGACGATGAGGGCTTCAAACGCCTGAAAATACCTTTGTAACTACCACACGGACTCACAAAGACGTTTAGTGATGTAAAAATGTTACTTAGTTTTGCTTTAACCTCGCTTTATGTAATGCATTGGCTTTGGATAACTTTAAGTATGAGTTTTGGGCTGGGAGCATGAAAACCAGAACAAAATGTTTGCACGAGTCGGAGAAATGTGAATTTGATTTGTGACGTGGTGCACGTTTGATCGGTGGAAGGCGAAATACAGTTAAGTACAAATAAGATGGATTGTAATATATTTTACAATAAAAGAACAACAAGTTTTGAAGAACCACAGGAAGCAACTGCCCCAGAATACTGAGTCACAAACAAAAGAGTGTGTTCTCTGCATCCGACCGAGAGCACATGAAGGCACAGGTCGAGTGAGCTCCGCCCTCAGAGGGACCTCCTGTCCGCCCCACACACAGACAGTACGGCACTTTAGACAAAGATCAAGTCAGCGTTTGGTGAGAAACATCTGTGTGTTTGGCCTGAGTCTGATCCAATCATCGGTGGAGCTCCTCCTGAGCTAAAGTCCACTCCTCTCAGAGGGCTCTGGAGGACGAGCCTCTCAGGGTCCACTCTGGACTTAAAGGGTGGAGACACGTCTTGATACATCCTGGGTCGCTCCAAAGCAAAGAACAAATGGAAATGAGCGTTTTTTGAAAAGGTTTCAAAGAACATTTGGACTGAGATTGACGATGATTGATCTCCACTTCAAAAACAGTGTCCAGATTTGTACATTTGACCCAGGGCTGCACAGAGGGCACAGAGGGCTCCAGCACAGGCTTTACTGCAAATGTATCACAATATTATTGTCTGATGCAATTATTGATATTGCAACAAACAAAATACACATTGTTTTAACATCAAGGTCCTTCATGTGACAGAAATGTGCTCTAAAATTAAAATGTGTTTTTAATTCAGCAAGATATTTACTTTGGTTCCTGTTGTCTGAAGTCATAGCCTTGATTTAATCTTGCTTTTGTCTCTGTTTAGTTTTGAGTCTGATTAAATAAAGACGTGCACATTATAGTTTCAGTAGAACTGACACTGGATTGTTGAAAACATAACACCACTGTGTCTTTATGACAGAGACAAACCTTGAGATCATAAACATCTGAGAGCAGAGTCCACTTCAGCTCCTGATAAGGAAATGTGAAACTACTGCATCTGCACTTCTAGAATCCACACGATACAAACAGGCTCTGGTTTTATTAATGGACTTTTGAGTTGTTTAATTACGAAGCAAAAATGAGTTTTAAAATGCAGTAAATACAAATAGAACGGCGTCTGAGTGGAATAATTTGGTATTAAATCAAAGCATGCACAAGATAAAATGCATTCAATAAATAAAGCACTTTTTGGACAAAGACACTAAACATCAGTCAAACCCTGCGCTGACTCTGGAGCCACGCTTGCCCCGGGGCAGACACACCACACTCATGTACTCATGCACTCATGTAACGCAATAGATCCATGTCCCAACACACTAAATATATCTCAAGAACATCAAGCTCCTTCATCACACAGATGTGCTGTTTTTAAAATGAAAATGCTTAAAAAAGACTGATTTTAGTCATGATTTTCCTTCTTCAATGTGAACCAGCCTTGATTTAGTCTTGGTTTGTCTGGTAAGTTTTTACTCGGTCAGAGTTTTAATGTTGAAAACATTCTTTTTTGTATTATGTATTTATTAGAGACGGTGCATATCAGTGAACATCTGTAACAGTGTCAATGTGACAGATTAAAGATGTTACTCTCCATCTGTTGTCCCTGTTTTAATTGAATTGAATTGATTGTTTCAAATATTGTATAATAATGTAGATTTTGCAGTAACAGCTGTACGTCAGTAAATGACCCTCTAACCAAAGACACACACTAATCCCACACTGCATTAATGAGAGGGCGGAGCTCCCAGAGCTCACACCAGCTTTAGAACCTTCACTTTATAAAATGTGACCTCTGTAGATCGAGTGCCACTGACCTCAGAGCTCCACTCTGTTCAGAATCGCTCCTGTGTGTGTCATATGTTTTTGTTGTGTGTTTGATTGTTCTCTTTGTGTTTCTTCACCAATCGCCTGCAGTAATTGTTCTGGTGGGATCGATAAAGTCTGAACTGGAGTGAGAGGCAGGCGCCTGTCACTGCAGCAGCACCCGGTGATGTGCTGCATCCTCTAACCATCGCGCCACCTCCGCCTCAAACCTGATCCTCCAGCGAGCGTTTCCCGTCCATGGTCCAGGCTCAGGATCCAGGCTCAGAGCTGAAGATGGTGCTCCACGCACAAAACATCTCACATGAGACCAGAATAATGAAGTCACAGGTATTTGATGGAAGCGATCTAAAAAATGTAGTAAAAATGATTCTGAGTTGGCACTTTTATTACAACTGAAACGATTAATCGACTAATGGTGACATGTCGACTTTTTTAGTAGTGTATTTTTATAATCATTATATTACTATATAGACTCTAAAACACATCCAAAAAGACCTTTATAACAAAGACAGTGGCATTGTTGAATCAAAACGTCAAAAAAGAATACGCAATTTTGGATTTTTATCAATATCATATTATGTATTTCTTCATAAATTATTGCCATGTTTCAACATTTATTTGGTGGAACGTATTGGAAATGTCTCAATACACAATAAAAACGATAGTCGACTATTAATTGTCAGTTGAGCCGTTGTGTGTTTGTCCCGTGTGACCTGCAGGAGCTTTCCTTTCTTTATTGATGTAAATGCATATGTCGACCTTTGACCTTTGACCTTTGTTCCTTTGTGTTTTCATGCTGTATATTTGTGCACTGACGCTCACAGACGTATGTAGGTAGAGCGTATATACTTATTTCTTGCGTGGTTCTGAATGTGACGTTCTGGGACAAAGGTTTGCACACACAGGGTTTGGGTCATCGCAGTGAACCGTCTGAACTCTGATCGATGGCTTTATCTGTGGCGACCCTCATGGAGCCTTTTACCTTTGTCCCACACAGACTTTTCCCCAATGAACTGTCAACTTTGGCCCACTTTTACTTTATGTTTTTATTAGTTTCCTTTGTTCAGAAATTCAGAAAACAGCAGCAGCTTCCAACGTGAAGGAGCAGTGTAAGAAACACAAATGTTCAAATAATTTAATGCTATCAACATATTTTTCACAATTTATGAGAAACTAGAATTATATCTAAACACAAAAGTAAAGACAATTTTGCTTTATATTCTTATTAGAAAGATTACACTGCGGATATCTGTTGTTTTTATTGATTTTTTTGAAGCTGTTTGACCATTTTCTCAAACAATGAATGTTCTTCTTCTGCATTTTTTTGTGATTATTATTTTTAAAAGGGTTCTTTTTTCAGACTAACCCTAGTTTATTTGTTTTAAACGTCTGACCGTTTCGATTGAGCTGGACATAATTGGGACAGAGGTCAACAAACATCACCGCTGGGAGCACCGGGGTAAAAGCTAACTGTGCGCAATTAACGTTAGCTTGTATTAAAACGTAAAATATAAAGAAGCAACCAATTAAAATTTAAAGTTAAATCTATTTGATTGATTTCATTTACAGATTACTTAATTTTGTTATTTTAATTATATTTTTAAAATATATATTTACTGTATTATTTATGCCCGAAAATTAGCATTAGCATTAGCATTGAGCAGTGGCGGAGAGTAACAAAGTAGTAAAAGCACTGTGCTTAAGTTGTTGTTTTTTTTTAGGTATCTGCACTTTACTTAAGTACATTTTACAGTAGATACTTTTTACTTTAACTTTTCTACATTTCTGAACTGGACTGAAAAGTAAAAGTATATCTTCTTTTTTTTCTACTCTTTTTCAAACAAAAAGCCTCTAAAGAGAAAAAATAACTTGGAAATTTGCCTTTAACGACCAAAAAAACTCAACAAAATAAATCAGTCAAGATTACAATGTGTTGCTTTTATAGTTCTCCAAACCAACTACTTTTTACTCTTAAAGTACATCTTTAAAGGAGAACTTTAACACTTCATCCGCCGCTGGCATCGAGACACAGACACCTCTCTTTCTAAACACAGAAGTGTCTTTGGGGAAGTGTTCTTCTCATTTCAGTGTGACTCAACTGAAACTTTATAGAATCACACAGGAAGTACAGACGCCAACACCATACCAACTTTATTTATACGGCACTTCAGAAATGTTCAAGTGCCACACACAAAACAAACAGGAAGTCACACAGTATTAAGAGCTAAGGAGAAAAGGTGCATTTTTAAGAGACTGCGCCCGCCTAATACTTTTGTAGATGCCCTGTTTTGGTTCTTGCATTTATTTATTGCTCTGTGTTGTTTAATGTGTTTAATTTTTTTGTCCTGTTTTCTGCAGCACATCCATGAACTCATAATGGCATGTTTTCCTTTCCACTTTTAATCAGTTACAGTTTAATCAGTTCAATCAGTTACATGATCGGCCAAAATCTCAATGTCAAGGTTTGATGAAAAATTGGCAGCCCTGCTCATCTCTAAAGGCCGTTTTTGGGACAAAAAGCTGCAGCTGATGTGACCTGAGGGCTCGAGAGGGGGCGGGGCATAAGAGTGGAACATATCAGAGAGGGACGAGAGGCCAAGGCCATTCAAACATTTAAAAGCAAATAAAATTATCTACTCCAAAATGCACCGGCAGCCAACAAAGTGAGGATAAAACAGGTGAAACATGATCGTATTTCCAGTTCTGTTAAAAGCCGTGCAGCAGCATTTTGGACGAGCAAAAGTGCAGCCTGATTAATGCCTGAGCAGAGCACGTTACAGTCGTCCAAACGAGTGTCACAAAAGCAAGTATGACCCTTTCAAACAGGTCCCTCGACGGCATGGGCTTCACTCGGGACAGTTGTAGAAGTAGAAAACGCTGGATCTGACCATGCCACTTATCAAACTGTAACCTTGATTGATTTATTCTGTTGAGTTTTGGTCGTTTTAGGCAACTTTACAGGTTATTTTTCTCTTTAGAGGTTTTTTGTTTGCTCAAAGGGAAATTGGCAAAAGAAAAACAGGCATAATGTTGCTACAAACGTGCTGAAAAATAAACCCCTCAGTCTTTTCAACATGTTTAAAACCTCAAGAAACTATACTTTTACTATGTTCTTTTCAAACTTTATGAAGTGGATTTGCTTCATTGTTTAGAGGCAGAAATGCTCAGAACGAGTTTAGCGATGATTTCATGACTTAAAATGGCGGAGGATTCTTGGATAAATGACGCAGTTGATCCAAAAATATGTCACAAAATCCAGGAAGTTCAGCAGGAAGTGTGTTTGACGGTCGGAGGTAGAGAATTTTCTAGTAAACATTCCTCAAAACAGCGTGAATGCAACTGAATGCTACTTCAGGTGTGTTTTTGATGATGAAACATTGTTAGAACAGGGTTAAAGCTCAAAAAAGTCAAAGAATACATGTCCTTTGATCAATAGTTTTGTTTGCCTGGCTCCATTCTAATCTCCATGTTTTATTCAATACTGTCATTAGTTTGGAGATGGCGCCACTTAATTTGACTTTAGGGGGGCGGGACAAACATGTGTCAATCAGACGGACAGCGGACGTGATGACAGCACCACGACACGGTTTATGAAAGAGAGAGCTGTGGTGTCCGTCCAGAATGGATTCCTCTGGTTGTGGTTTTAGCGACACGTCCTGCTCTTTTAAAACAGAGAAGCCCCAACATTCTCTCTGTCATGGACACCATCTTGCTTGTTATCGCTTGTAATCGCGGCACACGGATGTGACGTTCTCCTCTCGCGGCTCTGATTGGCTCGGTTGCTGCAAAATACAGGAAGTAGAGGGTTTAGCTCAGGCCCAAACATTTCAAAATTGAAAGATATTGAAAGATAGTGGGACTGACTGGTCAGGCTAGAGTTTTGTCTCAGTATGTTTTGAATATTGTTATACATTTGTACGTAGAAGTGTCCATTATCTCCATCTGCCCTTAGCAAACAAGCTAGCTAAACTCTGCACAGTCGGAGCAACAATGAGAAACTACTTTCATTTTACATTTTACTGTTTAAAGTTGATTTGAGTGGGAGAAAAAAGCTCCACGGACAATAATTAAGCCAAAGAAAAGAAAAGAAACTAATTTAATCAGACGTTCTTGTCATGTCCTGCATGGCCCCGCCTCCTTCGCGCTCCCCTCCCTTTCCTTCTCCCTGGGTGTGTGTGTGCTTGGGCGGGGTCTGCACCTGTAGCTCATCTGCAATCAAGCAGCTTTCAAATATCCAGCTCTCCTGCAAGACTATGCCAGACAGAGTATAATTAACAGTATATAGTTTGGTCGGTTCGGTTTCAGGTTGTGGGTTGTGTGTTTAATTTATTTATTTTATTTAATTATATTTTTTGTTTTTGTTTTTTTGTTTTTGTTTTTGTTATTAAAGCACAGTAGATTGTAAGCCTTGAGTCTGATCCATACTCCGGAACAGTAGGTGGCGGTAATGCTCCTTTAGTTGGTTGCCAACCGCCGTAAAACAAAAAGAAGAAGAAGACTCTGCCAGGAAATTTTTTTTGTGTGTTTTTTTTCCTTCCTCAATAAATACCATTAGAGTGTAAACTGAAGGCTATCACCCTGAGACACAGACCACCGTACAGTAGGTGGCGGCATGTACCTAACTCGATGGTTGGAGGAAGAAGAAGAAGAAGAAGAAGAAGGATTGTTGTCATCTTTCACACGGTGAACTTCCTGGCTACTCTGTTTCTGAGGTTTCTTTGGAGAATTTTTGTACTTACACAGTAAATTTGCCAGAGTAAATTTTACTCTAATTGAAGAAAATTTTACTCTGAAAAAGACTACATTTGGTCCCACTCTAAAAAGAGTAAATTTTACTCTTGCAAAAGAGTAAATAATTTAGAGTAATTTTTACTCCATATTGTGTATATGTTTTACCCTTATTGATTAAAGTATACTCTTATTTGAAGAGAAATAAAGTTACTCTACCAACATTCTCCACCAAGTAGAGTATTCTAAGTAGATGAATAAGGAATTTACTCTAGTCTCATTTTCCTCCAAATAAGAGGACCATTTTACTCTAACAAGAGGACTATTTTACTCTAACAAGAGGACTATTTTACTCTAACAAGAGGACTATTTTACTCTAACAAGAGGACTATTTTACTCTAACAAGAGGACTATTTTACTCTAACAAGAGGACTATTTTACTCTAACAAGAGGACTATTTTACTCTAACAAGAGGACTATTTTACTCTAACAAGAGGACTATTTTACTCTAACAAGAGGACTATTTTACTCTAACAAGAGGACTATTTTACTCAACGAGTAAAATTGTCCTCTTGTTAGAGTAAAATAGTCCTGTAAAAAGATGTCCATTTTACTCATCGGTATTTTACTCAGCATTACCCCGTACTAATCCAGTTCTAGAAGAAAAAACAATATCAGTAGAAATAACAGTTAAAACTTTATTCAATTGCACAAAGTGTAATAAATTCAGATTTCAATTGTGCATTTACAGTGTGTAGTTTGTGCAAGTCATAAGAAACAGTATGGGACAATGAACAAGTTTGAGTCATCACGGCTGTATGACATCTGTATATCAAATGCTTTAAAAGTGAAAAGATCTTTAACATCCACTAAATGTGGCCCGTCTGTTGTACATACAACTTTAAAAGCATTGAAATGTTCTTCAAGGCAAATGCAGTTTAAGGCAAAAGTGACAAAAAGCAGCCTCTGATTTGTAACAAAAACCTTATGTATTTTGTGAAAAACTGGCATCTCACAATCAACTGTTGAACACACCACTAAACCAGGGCGGTACATATTGCCATAATGTTTGGCCCATTTAACACTTAACACATTTGTACAACTGGGCACCTGAAGCAGTTCAGCCACCTCTGTGCCAAAATCCATCATATCCAAAGTTAACATTTCACCTGGACCAAGTACCAGCCTGCTGGGATCAAATGTTCTCCAAGTCCATGCCATTTGACTTTGGTGTTTTTTTGCCAGTGTTTTAGTGACATTTTTAAAGCATTTTAGTTGTTTTTTAAAGAAATTGTGCTTTGCTTCATAGCGCATGCACCAACTATGCAAGATGGGGCCAATTTTCAGAATGCATGTTGGGTAATGCACCATAAAATGATGCTTTGGTATCAGTTTTTTAGTAGGATATAACTGCTTGAACAACTGGTGGTGCTCAGCTATCAGGTATTTCAAATACACTGTGATACCTCTAGTAAGTTTAGGGGAGAATACAATGTTTACTATTTGAAGTAGGAGCAGTAGCAAATACCAGTGTGGGTCATTTGAAGGGATTAAATCTCCAAAAATGAGGGGCATATTTCGAAGTAAGCACCAGGATTGGATTGCATTTAACCCCAGGTCATTTGAGTCATCTCCCAGTTTAAGTGTGGGTGGCTTGTTATTTTGCTCCATAAAACCATAGTTGAAGCTTTTGACTCTCCTGTCTATTTCTTTTGTTGATAGGTACCTTTTTGTCATGTAGTGAAAAAGGAGTTTCATTTCATACTGTGCTACGCCCTCCAATATATCATGCATTATATCGACACAAAAGTTTTGACTAATATTGAAATACTGCAAGGAGTTTAGAATGCAACTGCGTTTAACACCCATCACATAAGGAAGACTTGGATTTAGTTCCATTTTACGGCAGTGTTCTGAATGAAGGGCTTGAGTGCGCTTCACTATCCTAGAGGAATCCTCATTAAATTCAGTCTGAAAATCCTCCTTCTCTGCCAGACAAAAACTACAGCAATATCGGGCACTAAATGATTCAACAAAACCAAAAAGACTATGAAGACCAAGGTTGTCACCTGTTACTTGGACAATTGTTCCATGCACTGGCTGATCATACAAGGAAACCTTAATTCCATCCCTCTCCAGTATTTTAATATCCTGCACAAGTGGATCAAGTATTTTTGAAAACCCATAGGTTTTAATGTCTTGAGCATGGAATAAAGAAACCAAGTGAATATTTTGTAGAATAGAGTTATACTTTGGAGCAAAGTTCCTCAGTGTGAAGTATAATGCACCCAGTTTATGTATTCCCCGTTTGGAGCCTAAAGGATTGGCTGTTTCAAATTCATCAAAGAATAGTTGAATCTGAATGGCATGTTTTTGTTTTGCCAATAGAGGATGTTTTTCGTAAAGTTCACCATCACAGAAATCTACAAGGTATTCTTTTGAACCAGACTCACTGTGCATCATGTCCTTTATTTTAGGGTGTTTGTAAATAAAATCAAGTGTTTTTAAAATTGGAACATACATAAATCTGTCTGTGACAACTATTTGGTCATAAGCTCCTGTTGTCCGATTGCGCAGGGTATCAAATCTAGTGCCCAGAACATGTTCTACTGGATCTACACTTCCCCATTTGCTTGTGAAGTATTGTCTTCTCCTACTTTCAGAATTAAGCACACTAAAAGGATTTTCAACTTTTTCCAAACACTGGTCAATTTTTGTGTCAATATAATTTTTAACAGGATCTTGTAGATTATCGTGTAGACAATTCTTCACTGCTTCTTTTGTTTGACTGTGGATGTCTGCAACAATTTCTTCTAGGGAATTAACCAAATAATTAATAGTTGTTACACCAACACCTGCCACTTTTAGTTCAGCTACTGTAGCAGCACAACTTTCAACAAGACTTTTGGCAACAGATTTACAAGGAGAACCACTGGACTCGGCTTCATCAAAATCACTTAACAGAACATCCTCTGTAGAGGGGCCTTCAACAGGAACATTTAAACAACTTTCATGTGATTTTTTGAGATGCTTTCTAAACCCGGAAAAAGTTCCATACACCTTTAAACAACCATCTTGACCACATTTAATCCTGAGTGTTTTTCCTGAACAAAGCCCATGAGCTACTTTTAAGTGCTTAGTCAAAGAATTGGCACTTGGTTGTGAGCCTTTACAAAGAAAGCAAATCATAGTACATTATTCTAACGAAGCATACGTGCCCTTAACTCTGCTACTCTGGGATTTACTTTAGTGTTCCCGACATCTATGTCATAAATGGTGGTCTGCAAGAAGTTGTACACATTTATCAGATCTTCGTTGTAGGAGGTGCCAAATACAAAATGAGCTTTAAAAAGCTCGTCAAAAGCAGCAAGAGAGTCCGGGGACTTACATGGTATTGCATGTCTGTCAATCATAATGTAGTACTTGTGAATCACGCTTTTTGTATTGCCACAGGCGAGCAGGTAGGGTTGACGACTTTCTTTGATGCGGTCCAGATGATCTTGAATGCTGGTCCCAGTCTAAGATAATAAAAAACATTACTCAGGCTGCATCTTACTTCCATACTTGTTGCATGCACAACTATATGGGTGAAAACTGTATTAAGATTAAGTACGACAATATATGACATGAATGAAATGATTTAGATAAGGAAGTAATAATTAATTAATGTATGATTTTTGAGAACTCACTTTGATGAACTTCACAAGGTGGTCACAGGCTTTTCTTGCTGACAGTTTCCCTGGCCTCTTGTGCCCATGAGGAGGTGGAGGCAGAAGGTGAAAAAGAACCAAAATAGATGACATATCGCCATCCCATCCTGAAAACAGAGACATTTCCTTAATCATTACACTGGCATATAAAATTATCACTATCCATTCACATAATAGAAGCAAACCTTCTTCAACTTCTGAGGTAGACTCCGCATTTAGAACCAGGTCTTGAAGCTCACAGGTTTGTGTAAGACCACGGCTTTGCTTCAGAACTTTTTGCTTGTAGACTGTTGGCCACTTCTCTAGGAATTTTGCTGAGGTTGCATCACCAAACATAAGTCTGAAGTCTTGTTCAATCTGTATCAAAACATTTAAATTACTATTTAAATGGAAAATATGTGATATATATATATATATATATATATATATATAAATGGTAGATAAATAAAAAATAAACTGTTTGGTGACAGAAGAACATACCAGTCCTGTTATGTCCAGAAATCTTGGGAACACAGTGAAGATATCTGAAGACTTCTCAGGGTCACGGACCATATTCTGACGGTAGTGAAAAGTCTGCTTCATCTTCTCTTTGATTACTCCTTCATCAGTTGTGTGCTTCATAAGTGCAATGGCTTCACAACACTGGCTTTCCGTCAGCACAGAGCCATTTCCATCTTGGATTGGATCCCGACCAGCCTTCGGACCACCTGTAAACATATTTATAACAGTTAAATTGATTCACTAGCAAGGACCACAACCTCAAGTTTGGATGCAGAAGTTTATTGGCGAACAAGAACGACAAAATGCATGAGAGTAGATGATAAATGCCGTTTTGCGGCTTCTAGCGATGAGGTCTGAGGCTCCCGGGCCTCGATACCCCCCGACTAAAGGATAAGACAGAACAATTAGAAGAGGGTGGGAGGGAGGGGCACGAAACAACAAACGCTGGTGTGTGTGACCGGGAAGCTTAAATAGAGTAGTCACCGGAAGGGGCGTGGATGAGGTGTGGTCCTGCTCCCGAACTTCAGATAACTACTTATCTCCTAATATCTAATATGATGCTTTAAAGTCACACAAAGAATTCTTGACAAAATACCCTTTGGTGAAGGAGTCTGACTCTTCCTTTTTTGCCCGCCTGATGCTTCCTTCTGAACAAACTTCAGTCTCCATGCCAGAAATCCAGTCCCTCCTCCTTCAGCACTGTAATAGTGCTCCTAAAATAAAACATGAATTTTTAGTGTAAAAGACAACAAATTTACAATGATCATTTTAAAATGTAAAAGGGTTTCTTGAATGAATAAAAACATAAATCCTATAGAGAACTGTACTTACAAAACCAAGCTTGCTCTTTGGATCTGCCAAGTTGGTAAACAAAGTAATGATTCCTTTGGCATATTCTTCTTTAACACGCCTCGAAGGCCTCGTTCTAAAAACAAAGAAAAAATATTTAATTATAGAATATCACAAAATTCTATTCTCTGTACTTTAAAACTGAGCAGTTAAGAATTCTATGGTATAATTCACTGTTTAACTACAAGATTGCAGATTTGTTGACCTGAGTTCATTTTCTCAGTAAGCATAAATGAACAAAGGTTAAATAATTTGTTTAGCTCCAGAAAGTGATTGTTGACAGTTTAAAGGACTTTAAAGAATAAGATTAATATGACAAGTTTGTGGAGCCAATCCAAAACAAATAATGATAAAGTTCAACATTTGAGTATTTCTGCTTTTTAAAAGATTACTTTTAAAAACAGTAAATCTCCAATTGAGTTAAGTAGTCCCTTGCCCACCATCCGATATTATAACATCAAATTGTACAACGTGAACACAACCCATTTAATTAGCACATTTTTACCCATGTTCACTTGTCATGTGTGCAACCAAGATGTTGACCATATCACGTCTCCTGCCATCTGTGAGGCTATTTGTTCGAGCATACTCGCTTAGGACTCGATCGCCGCCTGGTTTGTTTTTTAAGATGCTCTCAATCATCTGCAGACATACCACAAAAAAAATCCCTATGCTCCACAATAGTTCTGGATAATACATTGGTAGTAGCTGATAACATGGATAATTAGTTGAGCTTACATGTGAGAGGCGAGCATCCTCAATTCTCTTAACTGAAGCAGGGCTCCGCTGCAGTATAATCGTGTCATCAGAGTCACCATTGTAGTCTCCACTGTTGCTTGCAAAGGAGCTGTTTGTTGAAGAGCTCAAACCATCTGCAATAAATTATTCCTAGTTAGTGAAATTAGTAGTACGCAGGTAAGGAAAAGTAAAGTTACAAACCATCTTCATTTGGAGAACAAATCTCTCTGATCTCTAGTACACCCAAATCTTGTTTTTTGAGGAGAAATGCAAACACATCCTCATCAACTTCTGTCTTTGAGTCATCATATACTTTCAAATCCAACGTTGGAATATCAAATCTTTTAGCAACTGCACACAAAAAAATACTTGTAGTTTACAATGCTCAAAGATGATCAAACATGAAGATATTTTGAGAAGTGAGAACATATCGTAGACAGTGTTTCAAAGGTAGTCATCTGGACACCGTTTTAAAACTCATGTTTTGACTTCCATCCGAAAGTCCTTTTCAATCAAATGGAAAATGACTTGGATGTAAGAAGTGCACATGTGTACTGTTATGCCCTTATTATGCCCTTTTATTTTAATATAATACACCCGCTTCTAAGCATGACATTATCCATAAAAATAAATAAAATACACATCTATATATCTTGTATCCAATTTAAATAGACTTACCACATTCCAGAAATGAAGGAAAGCTTAGTTGCCCTTCATAGCAAATGTACTTCTGGCGATCTTTGTACTTCACTCTTACTGCTTGCATCCTGAGGAGAAAAAAGAATTTGTACAGGTAGCACAGCAAGCTAAATAGCACAACAATAAAATCTGAACAATCTGAATAAAATGTGTTTGTTCTATGAACCATAACATCTAACAGTTACTCCTTAATACTCAAATTATCTATACCATGATCTTTAAAAATGCTAAAGAGAAATGCATTACACAACATAAAGTCAAGATGCACCTATTGCACAGATGTGTGCTCCAAGTAGCAAAACTAGATCGCTAAAAACACTCAGAGTAACATACATGTGCTCCGCGTCATTACTAAAGCTAAAAGAGCTACAACACTCTCACTCAGAGTAACATACATGTGCTCCGTGTCATTACTAAAGCTAAAAGAGCTACAACACTCTCACTCAGAGTAACATACATGTGCTCCGTGTCATTACTAAAGCTAAAAGAGCTACAACACTCTCAGTCAGAGTAACATACATGTGCTCCGTCATTACTAAAGCTAAAAGAGCTACAACACTCTCACTCAGAGTAACATACATGTGCTCCGTCATTACTAAAGCTAAAAGAGCTACAACACTCTCAGTCAGAGTAACATACATGTGCTCCGTCATTACTAAAGCTAAAAGAGCTACAACACTCTCAGTCAGAGTAACATACATGTGCTCCGTCATTACTAAAGCTAAAAGAGCTACAACACTCTCAGTCAGAGTAACATACATGTGCTCCGTCATCACTAAAGCTAAAAGAGCTACAACACTCTCAGTCAGAGTAACATACATGTGCTCCGTCATTACTAAAGCTAAAAGAGCTACAACACTCTCAGTCAGAGTAACATACATGTGCTCCGTCATTACTAAAGCTAAAAGAGCTACAACACTCTCAGTCAGAGTAACATACATGTGCTCCGTCATTACTAAAGCTAATAGAGCTACAACACTCTCAGTCAGAGTAACATACATGTGCTCCGTCATTACTAAAGCTAAAAGAGCTACAACACTCTCAGTCAGAGTAACATACATGTGCTCCGTCATTACTAAAGCTAAAAGAGCTACAACACTCTCAGTCAGAGTAACATACATGTGCTCCGTCATTACTAAAGCTAAAAGAGCTACAACACTCTCAGTCAGAGTAACATACATGTGCTCCGTCATTACTAAAGCTAAAAGAGCTACAACACTCTCAGTCAGAGTAACATACATGTGCACCGCACAGTCGCCGAGGCGCTAAAAACACTCTCTTTCAGAGTCAAGTACATGTGCTAAACGCAGAAAACATACAATTATAACCCAATAAATATTAAGAATTAGAATTGTGGTGTAATTGGTAAAATGCACATGATTGACTAACCTACCTACTATTAACATTAGCACTTGACTTCAATTTAACAATTGAATTAACCAAAGTTCAAGCTAACATTAATTAGATGACTAACCTTGATATAAGCAGACAGTTTTAATTTAATAGATTCCAAAGCTTGTTTTCACACACCGAACTATGGTGTAGATTTGAACAGCACTGCACTAACTTATAAAATTACGACAAAAACTTGTTAGCACAGAGCTAAAGAACTAAAACATTAGCGTCGGACACCTGGCCTCCTCCCAACATTACACCACACAGACAGAAAAACGCATTTAGTTTATATAATTTAGAAAATCACAGTCATAAATCACTAGTTGAATACTCACCTTGCATCCTTTAGACCACAAATAAAGTAGAAATATAATCCTGTCCACGCTCCGTGTGTCTTGTTAGTGATTTTACCGAGAGACTGTCATGGCGGCTGAACCGAAACTCAAGCACAATTTGGTGGGCGGAGCCTCAGATACTCTGATTGAGGAGATTCAAAGCTATTCTGTAGAAACACTCTCACTCTAGAGGTGGTGAGAAGTAATTGCACTCTTAAACGTTTAAATGTTACTCATTTTGAGGAAAAAAAAAATTACCCTCGAAAATTTACTCTACCAGTTTTACTGTGTACCTGTTTTTTGCCTCCAGTTGTGGTTTTTGTCCTGCACCAGCCCTGCACCAGCCCTGCTCCAGCCCTGCACCAGCCCTGCACCAGCCCTGCTCCAGCCCTGCACCAGCCCTGCACCAGCCCTGCTCCAGCCCTGCACCAGCCCTGCACCAGCCCTGCTCCAGCCCTGCACCAGCCCTGCACCAGCCCTGCACCAGCCCTGCTCCAGCCCTGCACCAGCCCTGCACCAGCCCTGCTCCAGCCCTGCACCAGCCCTGCTCCAGTTTGCTCCTGCCCTGCTCCAGTTTGCTCCTGCCTACTCCACTTCATCTGCCTCCAACAGCTAATAAAACATTTTTACTTTTGATTTGGTCGTTGTGTCCGTTTTTGGGTCCCTCCACTGAAGCCGTAACAGTTCTGCATAAACCTGCTGCTCAAGTCGGTCGAATAAAAGAGTCTCTGCGTAACCTTTATTCACAAACAGTGAAATCCTTCATTCAACATTGTCTACTACAGTGTTTTTTGAGTCACGGCACACTGTTGGGGTGAAAATATTCCTCGGCACACACCTCCTTCTAAAATATTATCAGATCACACCTTTTAGGGAGTGAAAATAGCAAATATTGTACATGTATTGGGCGTGGGGATTGTTTTACTTTCTTTCTGGGTGAAGATGTTGCTCAGGACACTGCAAAATAACAAACGATTCAAAAAAATCCAAGAATCTGACATTTTTTCAAGACACGCCTGGCATTCCTCCAAGGCACCCTGGTGTTTCACGCAACACGCTGGAAAAAAGTCTAATAAATCAGCATTTGTCTGTAATGTGTCCGGCTTTGTGAGATCAATCTGAATAAAAAACAACAAGAGTCAGAAGTCAGAGAGTATTTCTTAGTTTTACAGTTATATAATGACCTGAAAAATCATTAACCAAACATTAAAAGCTGAATGAAACACGTAAGTCCTGAAATTACGTCAACTGTTACTTGTTCAACACTTAATACTGCAATAAATTAACCAAGATTACACATTTGCACAAAGAAAAAGCAAGATAAATGTGAGTTTGACCTGCTCCTGTTTGTGGTCCTCGTCAGCAGCCGTGCTTGAGGTGTAAATAATATTAATAAAAATAATATTGTAAAAATACATTTTGAGGGAAGGACCCCCAAAACCCCCTGTTTAAAGCTGTTTAGAACATAAGCTGTTCACTTCGCTCACTTACCACCCAAATGTATGAACTTAAAAAACAAAAAAACAAAACTGAAACAACAAAAAACCCAAAAGCTTCTTTTAAAATAAAATAAAACAAGATTAATACATTTGGAAAATTGTGTTTGAAATCATTACCTGATTCAGAAAACTATTTTCTCCACAATTCTGCATAAAAACAGCAGGTTGGTTTATAGTTAGTCGGGAGCGATGGATCAAAGCTGTTGTTTTTCTGCAGGGGTTTAACCAGAGCGGGTCTGAGACGTGTGGGAAAGACCCGCCTGCAGTGAGTTATTTACTGTGTTCAATCTAAAAGACATAAAGGCGATTTAAACATGGATGTAGGGTTGGGATTTTAACAAAACAAGTGGCTTTTAATTGTTAAATAACTTCAAGACTCAGATAAATATTGAACCCAAAACATAATGATCTAGGGCTGGGCGATACTGACAAAAAGTGTTCACAAAAATCTCAATCAATTCACCTTATTCTGCCCCGCCCACTTTTGCCGTTTTTTGCACTTTTTCGTTGTAAACGCACTTCTGTTTGACGAGAACTCTGTTAAAGCTAATGACGAACGAGGGAAAAGTCTCGCCGCTAAAATGTGAAAAAGTGGTAGAATGATTTGTGTAAAATGTTTAATGAACACGAGAAACAACAAGTCACAACGCAATGATTTCCTGAAAACGTCTTTTTAGTCGAGTAGAACTTATTTTCTGTTGAGCTCGTCTGCTCCGTGTGAACTACAACGGAAACAAGACGGCGGTGCGTACGACAACTTCAGGAATAAGGTGAATAGTGATTTGGACTTTCCTAATGATGTTATTCAGTCACTATTATGTCAACACAACAGAAATGTGTGTTTAAACGTATTATTTGAGGATTAATTATCAACAAATGTGAAATGTCCGTAAAACCAATCACAAAAGAATATCAGAAAATATCACATCATCTTCTTTATTTGAAAGTTCACATCACTTTTTTCATTTTTTATTTTTAATCATGTGTTTTTGTTGCATTTTTACTATAAACGATAAAACTCACTGTAGTATTCACTCAAAGTTCTGCCTTATTCATTAATTTTCACGACACACAGCACACAGGGACCTTCTCGCTGTGAGGCTTTAGTGCTCCGTGCTGTGGTGGTTGTTCTAAAGTGAGTGAGTGGTTTATAGGATGTGCTTTCTGTGTAAAATAAGGAAAAAGAAGAAAAGTCCTGCTCTAACCAGAAGGGTCTCACTGTCAGATAAAATGCAAACGTGACCTTTTCTTGCATAATGAGACTTACCGCTGTTGTGTCCTCGAGCAAGACACAAGCCTCACGTTTAAATAAGTGTCACGTCTGTTTATTATTGTCCACACCAAACATAAACACAACAAATAAAAGGAGGACATTCCCCAAGTCTGATTATACATTATGTCTTAAAGCAGGCATGTCCAAACTAAGGCCCGGGGGCCAAAAGCGGCCCGCAGACCAACTTTTCTTGGCCCTCAAGCTTCCTGGTGAACTGGCCCACATTGTCCTAAGACATACTTTTTACAGCAAATTTCAGATTTTCTACTATTATAACCTAAATCACTAACATTCTGGTGTGAGGCAGACCTGATATTAAAGCACTGAGACTGAATGTAGATGTGGTGGAGCTTTAAAAATCAGATTAATGCAACTTTTTTGAACGTTTCACGATTTAATTGTGGCCCTCCGTTTGGTCTAAATTTCAGTATGTGGCCCTCGATGGAAAAAGTTTGGAAAAATATTCTGCATTTTTCATATTGTGATTATCCTTTAAACATGCTCTTGTGCCTTAAATTTGCATCTCATGTTTTAAAACAAACAAGAAAGTTTATTATGGACTAAATTAAAGGATTTCTCAGCTGTGTGCAATGACACTTACTGAGTGCAGTAAGTGCTGTACACAATTTAGTTATTTTAGCTCTTTAAAGCACACATATCCTGCTACACTGACTTTTTTTAACTTTAAACTCTGTTCAAACAATGTTCTGCATCAAAAACACCCCTGAAGTAGCATTTAGCTTCATTCACACTGTTTTGAGGAATGTTTATTAGAAAATCCTCTCCCTCCGAGCGCCAAACACGCTTCCGTCTGAACTTCCTTGTTTCTGGGACGTATTTTCAGACTTCATACGTCATTTATCTGAGAATCTTTCGCTGTTTAAGTCCTTAAATCATCACAGATTCAATCTGAGCATTTCTGCCTCTAAACACGATCACTGCTGCTGCTCACCCACACCTTAATGTTGGTTGGCAGCTAACGTAATGAGAACTTGTGAGTGTTAGGCGCCATCTAGGGGCTGAATGCACTCAATAAGTGTCTTTTGCTATTCATTTATAGTCATTTATAGAACAATAAACTTTTTTTTGTTTCAAAACATGAGATGCAAATTTAAGGTGCTCAAGAGCATGTTTAAAGGCTAAAAACAACATGAAAAATGCAGAATATTTTTCCTTTAAGAGGATTAGCCTAGCAATAGCAGTGAACAGTCTCCCCGAAGATGTGAGACAGGCCTCCACTCTGACAATGTTTAAATCCAGGCTAAAAACAGTTCTGTTTAGACGTGCAAACGACTGAAAGATCTGCACTCTTCTCTTTTAAAGCACTTTATTTTAAAATTATTTTAAAATGATTTTAAGATGATTCTGTGTGTCTTTTTGTGTTTTGTGATTTTAATGCAACTTTTCCTGTTTATGTAAAGCACTTTGAATGGCCTTGTGTACGAATTGTGCTCTACAAATAAACTTGCCTTGCCTTGCCTTGCCTTGATCGTGTATAGAGGCAGAAATTATCAGAACGAGTCTGGTGATGATTTAAGGACTAAAAACAGGAGAAGATTCTCAGATAAATGATATATATGTTCTGAAAAACGTGTCACAGATTGAGAGAGTTCAGCAGGAAGTGTTTTTGATGCTCGGAGGGAGAGGATTTTCTAATAAACATTCCTCAAAACAGTATGAATGCAGCTGAATGCTACTCCAGAACAAGAACATTCTTAGAACAGGGTTAAAAGCTTAAAAACTCACTGTAGCAGAAGATGTGTCCTTTAACAATTGAATATTTCTTGGATTTCTTTGGTGACTGAACATGTCTGAGCTGCTCTCGTCGTCTGAAGTGTCACTGGTGTCACTGGGATGTTAGTTTGACGTGTTTTTCAGATGATTTAGACACGTTTGTTGGATCAGCGAGGCCTTTGCGATCCAGAAACACAACAGCTACTCGTGTTCATGGCTGACCCATTAACCGAGTCACTGTCGCCAAAGCTTAACCTTTTGACAAATTAGACAAATCAAAAGGAAAACCAAAACAATCCAGTTTAACCCGGGAACCTTTAAGAGTATCACAGACTCACTCTGGATTAAAGCTGCCAAGAACATCGTCAGTGCCTCGATTATGTCCCACGTCTGATTGTGTCACGGCTGGACCCAGGCCAAAGACTCAGGCCAAAGGCGTCATACAATCTGTCACAGTTTGTTCAATGGGTTTTCAAGATTGTCCACGATCCTCCTCGTCCAGTTAAAGCGAGACTCTACAGGCAAAACTCATTTTCTTCAATTTTGTGTTTTTCTGGTCAGTTTTCTCTCTCACATATCGACTTTCATGTGGAAACAACAAACATGTCCAATCTGCTCCTAAAGATGTTTTATTCTTCCATTGATTCCACTTCATCCATAGATTTCTCTGGGACATTGTAACTTCAAAGGCCGTTTTCTTAAAATGCATTTTTGTCCCTCGAGACATAAAGATCAGCCTTAAAGTAGATCCTACACCAAACTGTACAATCTGGACTCAACAAGATTTAGACAGACCTGACACAATATTTGATTAAATGTGACAAAATGGTGACTAACAGTGACAAAAATGCAGCTGAAAACAACAAAAACGTGACTAAAAGTGACAAAAAAAGCAACTATAAGCGACAAAAGCATCAACAACGTGACGATAGGTGACGAAAATGTGACGAAAAGTGTCAAAAAGCGACAAAAACAAAACTAAAAGCAACTAAATGCCCATCAGGTTCCTCCATTTATTTTTTAGTTCACTTTTTTGTTCACTTTTTACATAGTTTTGGCTAATGTTTCTCTGTTAGTTTAACACACAGCTGCAAACATGGCGGGTTTCCATGGCAACGGCTGTTTTTGACGTTCTATCCCGAGCTCTATGGTGCTGGACCTGATTTTTACTGTTTTGAAATGTGAAAAACAGAACTAGTTGGTGTTAAAGTCATCAGTCTCATGTATCGCTTTAACGCAGCCCCAGCAACACCTCCTTGAGTTTAAAGGTCCCATATTCTGCTCTTTTCCCCTTCACACAGTCTATTCTAAGGGCTTTGTTGATAAATGTTTGCGTTGTGTAATATCCATAACATAACAGTTTATAAAAAACACCCATTTCTTGGACTGGCCCCCCTCCTGCAAAAGCAAACGGCTCACTCTGAGATCTGACCCCCCCGAACAGAGAGGAGGCTGCCTCCCCCGCCCAACCCGCGACGAAGCCTAGAGCGGAGATGGTGCATGCGCCGTGTGCTCCGGTAAACAGCGATACACAAACACTGAATAAACATTTTCTCGTCCTGACGGTGTGTCGTGCTGAGTCCTACGTCCTGGATCTGACCTGGAGTTTGACGTGCTCCAGGGCCTCAACGACGGACGTGTCCGTTTGGTAAATAACAAGCTAACTCTTCTATCTGTCGTATCCATCGTGTAATTACTGTGTAGCATTAGCATTAGCTGTTTTTATTCTGCGGCTGTGCGCTTCCTGGAGGCGTGGCTTAAACACCGCGTCATCTTAGTGAGGAGCCCCCGTCTGCTGCTCAGCCGAGGGGGACGGAAAAGACAGTTCTCTAGTGAAAACATGAGGGAATCAATCAAAAAACCACTTTGGGCACAACATACGAGGCCCAAATAGCACTGGAGGAAGGTTAAAACCTCTGAAAAGTCCATTTTGCAGGATATGGGACCTTTAAAGCACTTTTCCTGCTTCTCGTGGAATAAAACCCCAAACGAGAAACGCTTCACACAGACTTGACTTCATCACGTCACAAAATCGAGCACATCAGCCGGCTCAGTTTTTCACGTTTCATCAGGTACAGCCCCCCCTGTAGTTTGCCGTTGTGCCTGCAGTTTGCCGGTGTGCCTGTAGTTTGCCGGTGTGCCTGTAGTTTGCCGTTGTTCCTGTAGTTTGCCGTTGTGCCTGTAGTTTGCCGTTGTGCCTGTAGTTTGCCGGAGTGCCTGCAGTTTGCCGGTGTGCCTGCAGTTTGCCGGTGTGCCTGCAGTTTGCCGTTGTGCCTGTAGTTTGCCGTTGTGCCTGTAGTTTGCCGTTGTGCCTGTAGTTTGCCGTTGTGCCTGCAGTTTGCCGGTGTGCCTGCAGTTTGCCGGTGTGCCTGTAGTTTGCCGGTGTGCCTGTAGTTTGCCGGTGTGCCTGTAGTTTGCCGGAGTGCCTGCAGTTTGCCGGTGTGCCTGTAGTTTGCCGGAGTGCCTGCAGTTTGCCGGAGTGCCTGTAGTTTGCCGGAGTGCCTGCAGTTTGCCGGAGTGCCTGTAGTTTGCCGGAGTGCCTGCAGTTTGCCGGAGTGCCTGTAGTTTGCCGGAGTGCCTGCAGTTTGCCGGAGTGCCTGTAGTTTGCGGAGTGCCTGTAGTTTGCGGTAGTGCCTGTAGTTTGCCGTTGTGCCTGTAGTTTGCCGGAGTGCCTGCAGTTTGCCGGTGTGCCTGTAGTTTGCCGGAGTGCCTGCAGTTTGCCGGAGTGCCTGTAGTTTGCCGTTGTGCCTGTAGTTTGCCGGAGTGCCTGCAGTTTGCCGGTGTGCCTGTAGTTTGCCGGAGTGCCTGCAGTTTGCCGGAGTGCCTGTAGTTTGCCGTTGTGCCTGTAGTTTGCCGGTGTGCCTGTAGTTTGCCGTAGTGCCTGTAGTTTGCCGGTGTGCCTGTAGTTTGCCGTAGTGCCTGTAGTTTGCCGGTGCGTCTGTAGTTTGCTGTTGTGCCTGTAGTTTGCCGTTGTGCCTGCAGTTTGCCGGTGTGCCTGCAGTTTGCCGTTGTGCCTGTAGTTTGCCGTTGTGCCTGTAGTTTGCCGTTGTGCCTGTAGTTTGCCGTTGTGCCTGCAGTTTGCCGGTGTGCCTGCAGTTTGCCGGTGTGCCTGTAGTTTGCCGGTGTGCCTGTAGTTTGCCGGTGTGCCTGTAGTTTGCCGGAGTGCCTGCAGTTTGCCGGTGTGCCTGTAGTTTGCCGGAGTGCCTGCAGTTTGCGGAGTGCCTGTAGTTTGCGGAGTGCCTGCAGTTTGCCGGAGTGCCTGTAGTTTGCCGGAGTGCCTGCAGTTTGCCGGAGTGCCTGTAGTTTGCCGGAGTGCCTGCAGTTTGCCGGAGTGCCTGTAGTTTGCCGTTGTGCCTGTAGTTTGCCGGAGTGCCTGCAGTTTGCCGGTGTGCCTGTAGTTTGCCGGAGTGCCTGCAGTTTGCCGGAGTGCCTGTAGTTTGCCGTTGTGCCTGTAGTTTGCCGGAGTGCCTGCAGTTTGCCGGTGTGCCTGTAGTTTGCCGGAGTGCCTGCAGTTTGCTGGAGTGCCTGTAGTTTGCCGTTGTGCCTGTAGTTTGCCGGTGTGCCTGTAGTTTGCCGTAGTGCCTGTAGTTTGCCGGTGTGCCTGTAGTTTGCCGTAGTGCCTGTAGTTTGCCGGTGCGTCTGTAGTTTGCTGTTGTGCCTGTAGTTTGCCGTTGTGCCTGCAGTTTGCCGTTGTGCCTGCAGTTTGCCGTTGTGCCTGTAGTTTGCCGTTGTGCCTGCAGTTTGCCGTTGTGCCTGCAGTTTGCCGGAGTGCCTGTAGTTTGCCGGTGTGTCTGTAGTTTGCCGGTGTGCCTGTAGTTTGCCGGTGTGCCTGCAGTTTGCCGGAGTGCCTGCAGTTTGCCGGTGTGCCTGTAGTTTGCCGGTGTGCCTGTAGTTTGCCGGAGTGCCTGTAGTTTGCCGGAGTGCCTGCAGTTTGCCGGTGTGCCTGTAGTTTGCCGGTGTGCCTGCAGTTTGCCGGAGTGCCTGTAGTTTGCCGGAGTGCCTGCAGTTTGCCGGAGTGCCTGTAGTTTGCCGGAGTGCCTGCAGTTTGCCGGAGTGCCTGTAGTTTGCCGGAGTGCCTGCAGTTTGCCGGAGTGCCTGTAGTTTGCCGGAGTGCCTGCAGTTTGCCGGAGTGCCTGTAGTTTGCCGTTGTGCCTGTAGTTTGCCGTTGTGCCTGCAGTTTGCCGGTGTGCCTGTAGTTTGCCGGAGTGCCTGCAGTTTGCCGGAGTGCCTGTAGTTTGCCGTTGTGCCTGTAGTTTGCCGGAGTGCCTGCAGTTTGCCGGTGTGCCTGTAGTTTGCCGGAGTGCCTGCAGTTTGCTGGAGTGCCTGTAGTTTGCCGTTGTGCCTGTAGTTTGCCGGTGTGCCTGTAGTTTGCCGTAGTGCCTGTAGTTTGCCGGTGTGCCTGTAGTTTGCCGTAGTGCCTGTAGTTTGCCGGTGTGCCTGTAGTTTGCCGTAGTGCCTGTAGTTTGCCGGTGCGTCTGTAGTTTGCTGTTGTGCCTGTAGTTTGCCGGAGCGCCTGTAGTTTGCCGTTGTGCCTGCAGTTTGCCGTTGTGCCTGTAGTTTGCCGTTGTGCCTGTAGTTTGCCGTTGTGCCTGTAGTTTGCCGTTGTGCCTGCAGTTTGCCGTTGTGCCTGCAGTTTGCCGTTGTGCCTGTAGTTTGCCGTTGTGCCTGTAGTTTGCCGTTGTGCCTGCAGTTTGCCGTTGTGCCTGCAGTTTGCCGGTGTGCCTGCAGTTTGCTGGTGTGTCTGTAGTTTGCCGTTGTGCCTGTAGTTTGCCAGTGTGCCTGCAGGGGTCCTCGCGCCGCGGCTTGAGAAGCACAGACTGCGGCGCGGGGGTCACGCCCTGATCCATCGGGCTCTGTGATTGGAGCAGAGCGGGGAGGACACACATGTGGCTTTGATTTGCTCCAAACGACACAAACTGTTTGGGATCGAGAATCTGAGGCGTTTGGAAAGAACAGAGAGCACTTTTACTGTTTACGACGTCCCCGGGATTTAGGGTTTGATTATTGACTAAGAAAGTTTTCACTATTATAGACCGACTCTCTCTCTTCTCTTCCCTTTTCTCTCTCTTTCTCTCTTCCCTCCTCTCTCACCCCGTCTCTCCCCCACCTTTCTCTCTCTCTCTCTCTCTCTCTCTCTCTCTTATAGCCTCTCTCTCTTCAACTCTCTCACTATCTTCTCTCTCACTTTCTCTCTAACTCCCCTTTCTCACCCCCCCTGTCTCTCTTCCTCTTTCTCTAGCCCTCCCCTCTCTCTCTCTCGATCTCTCTCCTAGCCTCCACCTCTTCACTCTCTCTTTCTCTTCCCCTCTCTCTCTCTCTCTCCTAGCCTCCCTCTCTTCACTCTCTCTTTCTCTCCCCCTATCTGTCTCTCTTCCTCTTTCTCTTCCCTCCTCTCTCTCTCTCTGTGCTATTCCTCCTCTGTCTCTCTCTATGTCTCTCTCTCTCTCTCTCTCTCTCCTAGCCTCTCTCTTCCCCTCTCTCTGTCATCCCTCCTCTGTCTCTCTATGTCTCTCTTTCTCTCTCTCTCCTAGCCTCCCTCTCTTCCTCTCTCTCTCTTCCTCTCTCTATGTCTCTCTCTCTCTTCTCTCTCCTAATCTACCTCTCTTCCTCTCTCTCTCTCTCTCTCTCTCTCTCTGTCTCTCTCTCCTAGCCTCCCTCTCTTCCTCTCTCTCTCTTTTACTTTTGCTTGTTCATCCTCACGGCTGTTTTACGGGACGTCACCGGGTTTTAGGGTTTTGATTATTGACAAGGTTTCACAATTATAAACCGACTCTCTCTCTCTGTCATCCCTCCTCTCTCTCTTTTCTCATTCGTCCTCTCTCTCTTCCCCTCTTCTCTCTCGCTTTACCCCCTCTCTCTCCCCATCTGTCTCTCTTCCTCTCTCTTTCTCTTCCCTCCTCTCTCTCTCTCACTCTCTCTCTCTCTCTTCTAGCCTCTTTCTTTTCCACTCTCTCACTATCTTCTTTCTCGCTTTCTCTCTACCGCCCCTTTCTCTCCCCCCTCTCTGTCTTTCTTTCTTTTTCTCTAGCCCTCCTTTCTCTCTCTCTCTTTCTCTGTGCCATCCCTCCTCTGTCTTTCTATGTCTCTCTCTCTCCTAACCTCTCTCTTCCCCTCTCTTTCTGTCATCCCTCCTCTGTCTCTCTCTTTCTCTTCCCTCCTCTGTCTCTCTCTCCTAGCCTCCCTCTCTTCCTCTCTCTCTCTCTCTGTCTCTCTCTCCTAGCCTCCCTCTCTTCCTCTCTCTCTCTTTTACTTTTGCTTGTTCATCCTCACGGCTGTTTTACGGGACGTCACCGGGTTCTAGGGTTTTGATTATTGACAAGGTTTCACAATTATAAACCGACTCTCTCTGTGTCATCCCTCCTCTCTCTCTTTTCTCATTCGTCCTCTCTCTCTTCCCCTCTTCTCTCTCGCTTTACCCCCTCTCTCTCCCCATCTGTCTCTCTTCCTCTCTCTTTCTCTTCCCTCCTCTCTCTCTCTCACTCTCTCTCTCTCTCTTCTAGCCTCTTTCTTTTCCACTCTCTCACTATCTTCTTTCTCGCTTTCTCTCTACCGCCCCTTTCTCTCCCCCCTCTCTGTCTTTCTTTCTTTTTCTCTAGCCCTCCTTTCTCTCTCTCTCTTTCTCTGTGCCATCCCTCCTCTGTCTTTCTATGTCTCTCTCTCTCCTAACCTCTCTCTTCCCCTCTCTTTCTGTCATCCCTCCTCTGTCTCTCTCTTTCTCTTCCCTCCTCTGTCTCTCTCTCCTAGCCTCCCTCTCTTCCTCTCTCTCTCGCTCTCCGTCTCTCTCACCTAGCCTCCCTCTCTTCCTCTCTCTCTCTCTCTCTGTCTCTCTCTCCTAGCCTCCCTCTCTCTCTCTGTCTCTCTCTGTCTCTCTGTCTCCTAGCCTCCCTCTCTTCCTCTCTCTCTCTCTCTGTCTCTCTGTTCTAGCCTCCCTCTCTGTCTCTCTCTCTCTCTCTCCTAGCCTCCCTCTCTCTGTCTCTCTCTCTCTCTCCTAGGCCTCCCTCTCTTCCTCTCTCTCCCTCTTTTACTCCGACAGGGGGTTTGTTCATCCACACAGCTGTTTACGCCCGAGACGTTTTTGGGATGTTTTGGGGTTTTGATTATTGACAGAAACTTTTTACAATTATATTGACTGACTCTCACTCTTCTCTTCCCTCCTCTCTCTCTCTTTCTCTCTTCCCCTCTTCTCTCCCCTCCTCTGTCTCTATATGTCTCTCTCTCTCTCTCTCTCTCTCTCTCTCTCTCTCCTAGCCTCCCTCTCCTCTCTCCCTCTCTCTGTCATCCCTCCTCTGTCTCTCTCTTCCTCTTCCCTCCTCTCCCTCTCTGTCTCTCTCTCCTAGCCTCCCTCTCTTCCTCTCTCTCTCTCTGTCTCTCTCTCTCTCTGTCTCTCTCTTCCTCTCTCTCTCTCTGTCTCTCTCTCTCTCTGTCTCTCTCTTCCTTTCTCTCCTAGCCTCCCTCTCTTCCCCCTCTCTCTTTCTCTGTCTTCCTCTCTCTTTGTCTCTCTCTTTGTCTCTGTCTCTCTCTCTAATTTATCTTTCTGTCTCTCTCTCTCTTTCTCTCCTAGCCTCCCTCTCTCTCTCCTAGCCTCCCTCTTTTCCTCTCTCTCTCTTTGTGTCTCTCTCTTTGTCTCTTTCTCTCTTTCCTAGCTTCCCTCTCTTCCCCTCTGTCTGTCATTCCACCTCTGTCTCTCTCTCTCTCCTAGCCTCCCTCTTTTTCTCTCTCTTTCTCTCTCTCTCTCCTAGCCTCCCTCTCTTCCTCTCTCTCTCTCTCTCTATCTCTCTCCTAGCCTCCCTCGCTTCCTCTCTCTCTCTTTTACTCCGATGGGGGTTTGTTCATCCACACAGCTGTTTATACCAAGAACCTCACCATGTTTTTGTTTTTGTGTTTTGAAACTTTTCACAATTATAGACTGACTCTGACTCATCCCTCCTCTGTCTCTCTGTCTCTCTTCCCTCCTCTCTCACCCCTCTCTCTCCCTATCTGTCTCTCTTCCTCTCTCTCTTTCTCTTCCCTCCTCTATCTCTTCCATCTTCTCTCTCTCTTTCTCTCTTGTCCCTCTCTTTCTCACCTGTCTCCCTTTCCCCTCTCTCTCCCCCCTCTCTCTCCTCCTCACTTCCTCCCTCTCCCTCTTTCACCCTATCTCTCTCTCTTCTCCCTCTCTCTCTCCCTGACTCTCTCCCCCCTTCTCTCTTTCTCTCTCTCCTCCCCCCTCTCTCTCTCCCCTGACACCCCCTTTCCTTCCTTCCCTCTCTCTCCCTCTCTCTTTCTTTTCACTCTCTCTCTCTCTCTCTTTCTCTCTCTCTCCCCTCACTGTCTCTTTCTCTGCCTCCCCTCACCCCCCCCCACCCCCCCACCCCACACCACACTCTCCCTCTTTTGTTCGTGTCTGGAATGTAACGCACACATTTGACCCTGAAGTTCTTCGTCCGTGACATTTGTGAACCACATGTTTAACCCCTCACAAGGACCCTCAAGATCAAGTCTGAACCAGGACTAAACCCGGACTGAACCCGGACCAAACCTGGACTAAACCAGGTCTAAACTTAGTCTTAACCCAGGGATAAAACAGAACTAAACCAGGATAAAACCAGGAGTAAATCAGGACTAAACCCGGTCTGATCCAGGACTGAACTCGGTCTGCTCCAGGACTGAACCCGGTCTGATCCAGGACTGAACCCGGTCTGCTCCAGGACTAAACCTGGTCTGCTCCAGGACTAAACCTGGTCTGCTCCAGGACTAAACCTGGTCTGCTCCAGGACTAAACCCGGTCTGCTCCAGGACTAAACCTGGTCTGATCAGGACTAAACCTGGTCTGCTCCAGGACTAAACCTGGTCTGCTCCAGGACTAAACCCGGTCTGCTCCAGGACTAAACCCGGTCTGCTCCAGGACTAAACCTGGTCTGATCAGGACTAAACCTGGTCTGATCAGGACTAAACCTGGTCTGATCCAGGACTAAACTTGGTCTGCTCCAGGACTAAACCCGGTCTGATCAGGACTGAACCCGGTCTGCTCCAGGACTAAACCCGGTCTGCTCCAGGACTAAACTCGGTCTGCTCCAGGACTAAACCTGGTCTGCTCCAGGACTAAACCCGGTCTGCTCCAGGACTAAACCCGGTCTGATCAGGACTAAACCCGGTCTGATCAGGACTAAACCTGGTCTGCTCCAGGACTAAACCTGGTCTGATCCAGGACTGAACCCGGTCTGATCAGGACTAAACCCGGTCTGATCAGGACATGATTTGTGGGCCACGTGTGGACTCTACACCTCAGAACATGAAGAAGTGTCAGAGCCTGAAGCAGCCGCCGAGAATGTCACGACTCTCAAGTGTCAGACGTTCTGTGACAACGATACACACATAAACACTAAACACACACAGAACACACACACACACACACACACACACTTCTTAGTCCAGTGGGAGGGCACCTGTGGTAAATACGTATCATAATGTTACACTCATTTATTTGCAGTTTGTGGAGAATTTTAAATAAAAAAATCATTTCAAAGTATAATTCAAAGTGAGTTAAAAGTGAATGTTCCTTTGGTTCCACTGAAGGAAATAAGCAGAGCATTTGAATAAAGTCAGATATAACAGGAAGTGCTTACATTTACATTAATATTTATAGACACAGTATATTTAGATTTGTTGAGATTTTGTGCTGATTTTGAGGCGTTTTGTGAAACAGTGTCTTGTTTTTATGGATGAAAAAATGGCATCATCATCATGAAATAAACAATACAGACTTTAAAAAACTGTCCCGATTCTTCCTCGAAAATCTGAAAAACACAATGTCTTTCCTGTGAACCTCCTTAAATAGGTTTTTTTAGTAAAATAATTCATAAATACTTGTTATTGTTGTTGTTATTGTTGTTCTCCAGTGAAGGATTGACTCTAAAAATAGAAGAGAACAAAGAGGTCTAAACCAGGACTGAACCAGGACTGAACCAGGACTGAACCAGGACTAAATGGGATCAAATCAAGCCAGGAAACTTAGTCTAAAACAAAATTTAACTGAGACTAAATCAAAATCAAAACCAAATCCAAACTGGACAGGACTAAACCAGGTCTGTTTGGTTCAGCATCAGTTCTGGACCAAAGAGACAGGACTAAAACTAGACTAAACCAGGACTAAACCTTGGCTAAAACTTTAATAAAATAGGACTAAAACTTGATTAAAATAGGTCTAAACCTTGTCTAAACCAGGACTAAAACTTGACTAAACCAGGACTTAACCTAGACTAAACCAGGACTAAACTTCGGCTAAAACTTTAATAAAATAGGACTAAAACGTGACTAAACCAGGACTAAAACCTGACAAAAACAAGACTTAACTTTGTCTAAACCAGGACTAAAACTTGATTAAAATAGAACTAAAACTTGACTAAACCAGGACTAAACTTGACTAAACCAGGACTAAAACTTGTCTAAACCAGAACTAAACCTTTTCTCAAACAGGACTAACCTAAGTTATCTGGGACTAAACCTTGACTAAACCAGGAGAGCACTAAACAAGGCCTAGACCTGACCCAGGACAAAACCCTGCCTGAACCAGGACTAAATCAGGTCTAAACCAGGACCAAACCAGGACTAAATCAGGTCTAAACAAGGACTAAATCAGGACCAAACCAGGACTAATTCAGGTCTAAACCAGTACTAAATCAGGTCTAAACCAGGACCAAACCAGGACTAAATCAGGTCTAAACCAGGACTAAATCAGGTCTAAACCAGCACTAAACTAGATCTAAACCAGGACTAAATCAGGTCTAAACCAGGACCAAACCAGGACTAAATCAGGTCTAAACCAGGACTAAATCAGGTGTAAACCAGGACCAAACCAGGACTAAATGAGGTCTAAACAAGGACCAAACCAGGACTAAATCAGGTCTAAACAAGGACCAAACCAGGACTAAATCAGGTCTAAACCAGGACTAAATCAGGTCTAAACAAGGACCAAACCAGGACTAAATCAGGTCTAAATCAGGTCTAAAGATAAAATCACAGAAGCCAGAGTCTTAAACCAGGACTAAACCAGAACTTAAGTCTAAATCAGGACTCAGGCAAAACTAAACCAGGTCTAAATATGGTCCAGCAACAATCCTGAACTTCTGAACCGGGACTAAACACGTGACTCCAAAGTCAAACAGAGCAAAGTGACGCAGGCGCATTTGTTGTCTCTGTGCGCCCTCTAGTGACTGCTTTTATAAACACAAAACGGACAAATCCAGCTGCGCCCAAACACAGAAGTAATAAATAGGTTTTTAAATCTGTCAGTTATTCTAATAAAAAAAAAATAAATAAATAAATAAATAAATAAATAAATAAATAAATAAATAAATAAATAAATAAATAAATAAATAAATAAATAAATAAATAAATGTCTAGATAAAATCGTCGTTCGTTAAAATATGAATCGTTCTTGTGAAAAAAGAGTCAACAATAAAAAAAATAAAAAAATAATAATTAGGCCAAATCACATATTGATAAAACGGTTATCTGGACTAAACAGACTCTAAAACAAACACAAAAATACAACAACAAAGACAGTGACATTATTAAATCAAAACATCAAAAAATAATAAACTACTTCCGATTTTCCTCAATAATACACTTTATTTGTAAATATTCTCCATTTAGAAGACTTTAGTCGCCATATTTCAATCTGTATTTGGTTAAAAATGTATCTTAAAAAAGTCTATGTACGTGAAATAATTGTTTGTTTGTCGATAACTTAAATAAAAGCGCTGTATTCCACTTCTATAGCGCCCTCTGCTGGACGACTGGACATGAGACAGAGAAGAAGAAGAGCTTGATTAGAAGGTTTGAGCTGAGTTTGTACGATTAAACTCTTTTCACTTCGTAGACATTGTTTAAAGGACAAATATTATGCATTTTTCATATTATTATTTGCCTTTAAGGATAAATATTATGTAAAATAGTCTTTGTTGAGCTTTTTTCCATGTTCTAACATTGTTTCGTCTCAAAAACACACCTGGAGTTTGGAGCTAATTTAATGACACATGTATTTGCAAAGAAAATAATAGTTTTGTGCACTTATCTAAAGGAGGAGGAGCTAAAAACAAATGCGAGCAGGAAAATCAGGTTTGCAAATATAAAATGTGTAATGATGTGTATATATTTTGCACACAAAAAAAAGTCTGCAGAAATGAATAATTTTTCAAAGAAATAACTTTATTTTTCACTCAAGAAAAAATATATTTGTGAGGAAAATTCATTGACACAACTCTAGTGTTCCTGTGTAATAGCCATTATTGACTTGCGCTGCTCCCTTGTTTCTTTGCGGAGCATGTTTTCTTTCCTCTTCACTTTTTTCTTGCTTTTGGCCCTGTCTTTGCGCGGGGGGAGGAGTCAGGTGATTGACAGGTGAAAGGCGGGATCAGACATCCCCTCTTGCTACGTCATCGGCTCGCGTCTCACAGTCAGCAATTAGAGCAATTATTGATAATATAATAATAATAATAATGATTATTGATTGACAAATACATGTGTCATTAAATTAGCTCCATATAGATGATGATGTCATTTATCCCAGAATCCTTTGCTGTTTTAAGTCCTTAAAGGGCCCCTGACAGGTTGAACTACTTGTTTGACAGAAATGCAGTAAACATAAATATATTTCAAATTTGGCTAAAATACTAAACACATTTTTTCACAGTTTAGCATTTTTTTAGTTTTACTTCCTGGTTGTAAATGAAGCTCTATTAAAGACAACAGAAAAACACAAAGTGAACATGAATCGGGATCAAATCTAAAACTCGACTTGATCCCATTGAGTCTTTCGTAAACATAAAGCGTTGTGGACTTTCTTTTGGACTGAGCCATGGTTTATAAAATGTAAACACCGGAGCAGGTTGTGAAAGACTCGCAGACGTGTTCGATTTGTACAAACAAGTTCTGAAACAAGCAACAAAAGCGTGACCAAAAGTGATAAAAATGTGTTTAAAAGCAAGAAAAACGCACCAACAAACAACAAACACGACTCAATGCAGCAAAACTTGACAAAACCAAAAATGAAAAAAACGCAACTAAAAATGACAAAGACACGTTTAAATATGACAAACACAACTGAACCTGACAAAAACATGACTAACAGCAACAAAACATGACTAAAAGTGACAGAAACATGACTAAAAGTGACAAAAACATGACTAAAAGTGACAAAAACATGACTAAAAGTGACAGAAACATGACTAAAAGTGACAAAAACATGACTAAAAGTGACAAAAACATGACTAAAAGTGACAGAAACATGACTAAAAACGACAAGAACATGACTAAAAGTGACAGAAACATGTCTAAAAGTGACAGAAACATGACTAAAAACGACAAAAACATGACTAAAAGTGACAGAAACATGACTAAAAGTGACAGAAACATGACTAAAAGTGACAGAAACATGACTAAAAGTGACAGAAACATGACTAAAAGTGACAGAAACATGACTAAAAACGACATGAACATGACTAAAAGTGACAGAAACATGACTAAAAGTGACAGAAACATGACTAAAAGTGACAGAAACATGACTAAAAACGACAAGAACATGACTAAAAGTGACAGAAACATGTCTAAAAGTGACAGAAACATGACTAAAAACGACAAAAACATGACTAAAAGTGACAGAAACATGACTAAAAGTGACAAAAACATGACTAACAGCAACAAAACATGACTAAAAGTGACAGAAACATGACTAAAAGTGACAAAAACATGACTAAAAGTGACAAAAACATGACTAAAAGTGACAGAAACATGACTAAAAACGACAAGAACATGACTAAAAGTGACAGAAACATGACTAAAAGTGACAGAAACATGACTAAAAGCGACAAAAACATGACTAAAAGTGACAGAAACATGACTAAAAGTGACAGAAACATGACTAAAAGTGACAGAAACATGACTAAAAACGACAAGAACATGACTAAAAGTGACAGAAGCATGACTAAAAGTGACAGAAACATGACTAAAAGTGACAAAGACATGACTAAAAGTGACAAAGACATGACTAAAAGTGACAGAAACATGACTAAAAGACATGACAAAGACATGACTAAAAGTGACAGAAACATGACTAAAAGTGACAGAAACATGACTAAAAGTGACAGAAACATGACTGAAAGCGACAGAAACATGACTAAAAGTGACAAAAACGTGACTAAAAGCGACAGAAACATGACTAAAAGTGACAGAAACATGACTAAAAGTGACAAAAACGTGACTAAAAGTGACAGAAACATGACTAAAAGTGACAGAAACATGACTAAAAGTGACAAAGACATGACTAAAAGTGACAAAGACATGACTAAAAGTGACAGAAACATGACTAAAAGACATGACAAAGACATGACTAAAAGTGACAGAAACATGACTAAAAGTGACAGAAACATGACTAAAAGTGACAGAAACATGACTAAAAGTGACAAAAACGTGACTAAAAGTGACAGAAACATGACTAAAAGTGACAAAGACATGACTAAAAGTGACAAAGACATGACTAAAAGTGACAGAAACATGACTAAAAGTGACAAAGACATGACTAAAAGTGACAAAGACATGACTAAAAGTGACAGAAACATGACTAAAAGTGACAAAGACATGACTAAAAGTGACAAAGACATGACTAAAAGTGACAGAAACATGACTAAAAGACATGACAAAGACATGACTAAAAGTGACAGAAACATGACTAAAAGTGACAGAAACATGACTAAAAGTGACAAAGACATGACTAAAAGTGACAAAGACATGACTAAAAGTGACAGAAACATGACTAAAAGACATGACAAAGACATGACTAAAAGTGACAGAAACATGACTAAAAGTGACAGAAACATGACTAAAAGTGACAGAAACATGACTAAAAGTGACAGAAACATGACTAAAAGTGACAAAAACGTGACTAAAAGTGACAGAAACGTGACTAAAAGTGACAGAAACATGACTAAAAGTGACAGAAACATGACTAAAAGTGACAAAGACATGACTAAAAGTGACAGAAACATGACTAAAAGTTACAGAAACATGACTAAAAGTGACAAAAACGTGACTAAAAGTGACAGAAACATGACTAAAAGTGACAGAAACGTGACTAAAAGCGACAGAAACATGACTAAAAGTGACAAAAACATGACTAAAAGTGACAGAAACATGACTAAAAACGACAAGAACATGACTAAAAGTGACAGAAGCATGACTAAAAGTGACAGAAACATGACTAAAAGTGACAAAGACATGACTAAAAGTGACAAAGACATGACTAAAAGTGACAGAAACATGACTAAAAGACATGACAAAGACATGACTAAAAGTGACAGAAACATGACTAAAAGTGACAGAAACATGACTAAAAGCGACAGAAACATGACTAAAAGCGACAGAAACATGACTAAAAGTGACAGAAACATGACTAAAAGTGACAGAAACATGACTAAAAGTGACAAAGACACATTTAAATATGATAAACACAACTGAATGTGATAAAAAACGTGACTAAAAGCGACAAATTTGTGTTTAAAATGTGAATTTGAACTGAATCCTTTTATTAAAACATAAATCTAACCACAATCGCACTGATCAGAAACATCACAATTAGACATTTTTGTAAATGGTGCAGCTCTATTAAAGACAATAGAAAAACACAAAGTGAACATGAATCAAATCTAAAACTTGCGACTTGGACTCGATCCCATTGAGTCTTTCGTAAACATAGAGCTTTGTGGACTTTCTTTTTGTTTGTAAAATGTAAACACTGCTCGGTTGTGTAAGACTCGCAGACGTGTTCGATCAGGACGTTACTCTTTGTGCAAATGTTTTCACGTCGTCACCGTTGAACCTCTGCCAGAGTCTGCAGCCGAGCGCCGACTGTCGTGGGCTCCAAACCGTCCCGTCCCGGTTTGGGTCGTTCGTTTATTTGAGAGGTTTGATAAACAAGTCGATGTCGCTTTCACAAATCAAACTTTCAGAGCTCAGAGATGGAGAAAACACCGGGCTAAAGGAGAATCTGGACCAAAAAGATGACGTTTATAAACCTTTTTGAGCATTTTAAAGGTTTGACTCACAGCCAGAAGGTGCTGGGGTCAAGTCCCAGGTCAGCGGGGGCTTTTACTGTGAAGTTTGTCTGTTCTCCTCGTGTCTAAACCAGGATTAAACCAGGATTAAACCGGAATAAACCACAATTAAACCAGGATTAAACCACGATGACTAAATGAGTACTAAACCAAGGCTAAACCAGATCTAAATCAGGACTGAACCAGGACTAAACCAAGACTAAACCAGATCTAAATCAGGACTGAACCAGGACTAAACCAAGGCTAAACCAGATCTAAATCAGGACTGAACCAGGACTAAACCAAGACTAAACCAGATCTAAATCAGGACTGAACCAGGACTAAACCAAGACTAAACCAGATCTAAATCAGGACTGAACCAGGACTAATCCAGGGTTAAACCAGGTCTAAACCTTGATGACTAAACAAGTTCTAAACCATGACTAAACATGGATTAAAGCAGGTCTCAACTCAGACTAAACCAAGTCTAAACCAGGACCAAACAAGGACTAAACCAGGACTAAACCCTGACAAGTCTAAACCAGGACTGAACAAGGATTTAACTAGATCTAAACCTGGACTAAACCAGATCAAAACCAGGAACAAACAAGGACTAAACTAGATCTAAACCTGGGCTAAATCGCATATAAAGCAGGTCTAAACTGAGAATAAACCAGGAATAAACTAAGACTAAAGCATGTCCAAACCAGGACTAAACTAGCACTAAACCAGTGCTAAACCAGAACTAAACCAGGACTAAATCAGGTCTAAACCAGGACTAAACCAGGACTAAACTAGGACAAACCCAGGACAAACCCAAGACAAAACCAGGACAAAACCAGGACAAAACCAGGACTAAACCAAGACTAAACTAGGATTAAGACTAGTCTAGCCTAGCCTATGTCTAAATCAGATCTAAACCAGAACTAAACCAGGTCTAAACCTTGTCTAAACCAGCACTAAACCAGGTCTAAACTCTGCCTGGGTTCACTGCACGTTTAACCCAGCGCCAATGAATGGGTCAAATGCAGAGGACTCGTGTGAAACACTCCTGACTTTCCTCATGTTTAGTTCCAGGCCTGAGGTCACGGTTACTCATGTTTAGTTTCAGGTCTGAGGTCACGGCTCCTCATGTTTAGTTCCAGGTCTGAGGTCATGGTTCCTCATGTTTAGTCTCAGGTCTGAGGTCACGGTTCCTCATGTTTAGTTTCAGGTCTGAGGTCACGGTTCCTCATGTTTAGTCTCTGGTCTGAGGTCACAGTTCCTCATGTTTAGTTCCAGGTCTGAGGTCACAGTTCCTCATGTTTAGTTCCAGGTCTGTGGTCACGGTTCCTCATGTTTAGTCTCTGGTCTGAGGTCACGGTTCCTCATGTTTAGTTTCAGATCTGAGGTCACGGTTCTTCATGTTTAGTTTCAGGTCTGAGGTCACAGTTCCTCATGTTTAGTCTCTGGTCTGAGGTCACGGTTCCTCATGTTTAGTTCCAGGTCTGAGGTCACGGTTCCTCATGTTTAGTCTCTGGTCTGAGGTCACAGTTCCTCATGTTTAGTTCCAGGTCTGAGGTCACGGTTCCTCATGTTTAGTTTCAGGTCTGAGGTCACGGTTCCTCATGTTTAGTCTCTGGTCTGAGGTCACGGTTCCTCATGTTTAGTTCCAGGTCTGAGGTCACGGTTCCTCATGTTTAGTCTCTGGTCTGAGGTCACAGTTCCTCATGTTTAGTTCCAGGTCTGAGGTCACGGTTCCTCATGTTTAGTTTCAGTTCTGAGGTCACAGTTCCTCATGTTTAGTTTTTGGTCTGAGGTCACGGTTCCTCATGTTTAGGTTCAGGTCTGAGGTCACGGTTCCTCATGTTTAGTCTCTGGTCTGAGGTCACAGTTCCTCATGTTTAGTTCCAGGTCTGAGGTCACGGTTCCTCATGTTTAGTCTCTGGTCTGAGGTCACAGTTCCTCATGTTTAGTTCCAGGTCTGAGGTCACGGTTCCTCATGTTTAGTTTCAGGTCTGAGGTCACGGTTCCTCATGTTTAGTCTCTGGTCTGAGGTCACGGTTCCTCATGTTTAGTTCCAGGTCTGAGGTCACGGTTCCTCATGTTTAGTCTCTGGTCTGAGGTCACAGTTCCTCATGTTTAGTTCCAGGTCTGAGGTCACGGTTCCTCATGTTTAGTTTCAGTTCTGAGGTCACAGTTCCTCATGTTTAGTTTTTGGTCTGAGGTCACGGTTCCTCATGTTTAGGTTCAGGTCTGAGGTCACGGTTCCTCATGTTTAGTCTCTGGTCTGAGGTCACAGTTCCTCATGTTTAGTTCCAGGTCTGAGGTCACGGTTCCTCATGTTTAGTCTCTGGTCTGAGGTCACAGTTCCTCATGTTTAGTTCCAGGTCTGAGGTCACGGTTCCTCATGTTTAGTTTCAGTTCTGAGGTCACAGTTCCTCATGTTTAGTCTCTGGTCTGAGGTCACAGTTCCTCATGTTTAGTTCCAGGTCTGAGGTCACGGTTCCTCATGTTTAGTTTCAGTTCTGAGGTCACAGTTCCTCATGTTTAGTTCCAGGTCTGAGGTCACGGTTCCTCATGTTTAGGTTCAGGTCTGAGGTCACGGTTCCTCATGTTTAGTCTCTGGTCTGAGGTCACAGTTCCTCATGTTTAGTTTCTGGTCTGAGGTCACGGTTCCTCATGTTTAGTTTCAGGTCTGAGGTCACGGTTCCTCATGTTTAGTTTCAGGTCTGAGGTCACGGTTCCTCATGTTTAGTTTCTGGTCTGAGGTCACGGTTCCTCATGTTTAGTTTCAGATCTGAGGTCACGGTTCCTCATGTTTAGTCTCTGGTCTGAGGCCACGCTTCCTCATGTTTAGTTTCAGGTTTGAGGTCACGGTTCCTCATGTTTAGTTCCAGGTCTGAGGTCACGGTTCCTCATGTTTAGTCTTTGGTCTGAGGTCACGGTTCCTCATGTTTAGTCTCTTGTCTGAGGTCACGGTTCCTCATGTTTAGTTTCAGGTCTGAGGTCACGGTTCCTCATGTTTAGTCTCTGGTCCTTGGTCACGGTTCCTCATGTTTAGTTTCAGGTCTGAGGTCATGGTTCCTCATGTTTAGGTTCAGGTCTGAGGTCACGGTTCCTCATGTTTAGTTCCAGATCTGGTTCCCGTGGCGTGTGTTTGAGTCACGTCTCGCTCGTCTGTGAGTAACACGTCTGACACTGAACCTTGTCCAGGACGCAGGATTCTCACGCCTTTCAACACGTCAGAAACACCTCAGGCTTTTTCTAATATTTGACACGGAAACACCAGCAGAGGGCGCTGACCAGCCCCACATGTCGTTAAAGCTCCTCTGACAGGTTGGACTCATTGAACTCATTCAACCAAAACACAGTGAAGATGAATATATTTAAAATTTTGCTAAAATTCTTTACAAATTTTATCCCAGTTTTAATCATGGATGTAATAATGAACTGGATAAGCCCCGCCCCCTCTGTCTGTGTTCCAGATTGATTAGTGGTCGTGTGAGGTACTGCAGCCTCTTGGGCCCAGCCTTTTTCTATAATGTCACATTATAATCACAGACAGGACTGAATTATTATCAGTATTTTAATAAAATAGAAGGAAATGTTCTTTTCTACCGTTTCTAAAATCACCAAAATTACCGTTTTTATCTGAAGTGACGTCACACAAACATGTGCGAGTCACGTGAACGAGCGTCGGACGATACAAACAGAAGCTCGTGGAAAAGGCTCGACTAGAGACACCTGTAAGTTGTATTTTATTTCATTTCAGACGCTTCACGTGTGTCTAACATGAAGAACACAATTACAATCACACAAGCTAACGCTGACACAAAAATGTACAAACAGCGTGATCGCTCCCTCAAAGCATCATGGGGGATTGTGGTCACGTGGTGCCCCTAAAGCAAAGATGGCCGCCTCCGTATCAGGAAGTAACGCGGAAGTAAGACATTTTTTTGGGTCATGCACCAATGAGCTCAGGCCACAGGGAGGAACAGGGCGTCATTTTGGGTTCATCTCCCAGTTTTAATTATAGTTCTATGGTTTTAACAGTTTTAATTGTACTTCCTGGTTGTAAATGATGACATCACACTGGGAAATTAAGAAGCAACCGCACTGTACACGGCACCAAAACTCATCAAATGTCACAGATTTTTTTTACTTGATAAATAAAAATACATACAACACCTTTATTTTGTTGAATCAATGTTTAAAGGGTCAAAAAAGTAGTTTATTTTGTATAAATTATGCTTAACCTTTGTCTCCCCAGTGTGATGTCATCAGTTTGTTTACTTCCTGTAATTTTCAACTGATTTTTCAACTTTTCTCCACGAACAGCTCCTCATTGGTGTAAAACTATAATTTATATTTACAACAGATATTAATGCACTGAATAAAGTCAAAATTAGAAAATGATAAAAACCTGTCATACGCACTTTAAACTTCGGCTGTAAAGTAGATTTTGACCAAATTAATCCTGAGCAGCCGATGAACTTTGTCATTATTTTGCTGCTGAATATGTTCATTTTAATAATTTCCTCCCAAAATTAATAGAAACGTTCTTTATACATCCACTGTACGCAACAGAAAAATACAAATAGGACTAAACCAGGACTAAACCAGGTCTAAACCAGGTCTAAACCAGGTCTAAACCAGGACTAAACCAGGTCTAAACCAGGTCTAAACCAGGACTAAACCAGGACTAAACCAGATCTTAACCAAGTCTAAACCTGGACTAAACCAGGTCTAAACCAGGTCTAAACCAGGTCTAAACCAGGACTAAACCAGGACTAAACAAGCACTAAACAAGGTCTAAACCACGAAATACCAAGGAATATATCAAGGACTAAACTAGAGCTAAACCTGGGCTGAATCAAATCTAAAGCAGGTCTAAACTGAGACTAAACCAGGAACAAACCAAGACTAAAGCACGTCCAAACCAGGACTAAACCAGCACTAAACCAGAACAAAACTAGCGCTAAACCAGATCTAAATCAGGACAAAACCAAGACAAAACAGGGATAAACCAGGATTAAATCAGGACTAAACTAGGACTAAAACCAGCACTAAACTAGATCTAAACCAGGACTAAATCAGAACTAAACCAGGACTAAACTAGGACAAAACCAGGACTACACCAGGGATGAACCAGGGCTAAACCGGGACTAAACCAGGACTAAACTAGAGCTAAACCAGGACTAAACCAGCACTAAACTAGATCTAAACCAGGACTAAATCAGGACTAAATCAGGACTAAACCAGGACTAAACCAGGTCTAAACCAGGACTAAATCAGATCTAAATCAGGACAAAACCACCATTAGGACTAAAACCAGCACTAAACTAGATCTAAACCAGGACTAAATCAGGACTAAACCAGGACTAAACCAGCACTAAACTAGATCTAAACCAGGACTAAACTAGGAAAAAAACAGGACTACACCAGGGATGAACCAGGGCTAAACCGGGACTAAACCAGATCTAAACCAGGATTAAATCAGGACTAAACCAGGTTTAAACCAGGACTAAACAAAGTCCAAACCAGGACTAAACCAGATCTAAATCAGGACAAAACCAGGACTAAACCAGCACTAAACCAGATCTAAACCAGCACTAAACCAGCACTAAACCAGCACTAAACCAGGACTAAACCAGGACTAAACCAGATCTAAATCAGGACAAAACCAGGACTAAACCAGGGATGAACCAGGGCTAAACCAGATCTAAACCAGGATTAAATCAGGACGAAACCAGGTTTAAACCAGGACTAAACAAAGTCTAAACCAGGACTAAACTAGAACTAAACCAGACCTAAACCATGTCCAGGTCTAATTTTTAATTAAATGACACTGAGTTTAGTGTCAGTCCAGATTACAACACAACTTGATACAATCACACAATAAACGATAATAATTAAACCTCTTTAGTCCCAAAAAACTGTTGTAAATGTGCAATATCAATAAAAACATACATAAATTGAACATTGAAGCACTTTTTTCATTTATTTGTGTCAATATTGCGTCATAAAAGTTACGTATTTCCTTCTCTGCAGCTCAAATCTCAAAAAAATATCCTTAAAATTCTAGAAAACACACACTGAGCCTCAAATAGATCGTTCTTTCCGCCATTTTTCGAGCGATAAATCAATATTTTAATTTTCGTGACGGGAATTTTTGCCAAAGACTCTGAGAACATGTTTTTTTAGACGTCTGACATTTAATAAATCGTATGAAAAACAGAAGGCGCTGAATTAAACAGACCGTACTCTGTGTTTGAGGAATGTCTCATGAGTCGGAGCTTGTTCTGTTGATGTTGCTCAACGTTCAACAAGTTCAAACTCCTCTGGTTCAAACTCAGAAAAGAAAAAGAAAAAGGGGATTTCACTCGGATTCGAAACACAGTCGGAAGAAAATGGATTTGATTTAGTGACAGGAACTGGTTTTGATATTGTCCTTTCTTATTATCTGCGCTCGAGTGAGAA
>CM033624.1:36595266-36620266 GCA_019453435.1 Rhinogobius similis | reverse complement strand
GAAACAACAAACGTGTCCAATCTGCTCCTAAAGATGTTTTATTCTTCCATTGAATCCACTTCATCCATAGATTTCTCTGGGACATTGTAACTTCAAAGGACGTTTTCTTAAAATGCATTTTTGTCCCTCGAGACATAAAGATCAGCCTTAAAGTAGATCCCACACCAAACTGTACAATCTGGACTCAATGAGATTTAGAGGATTTGACTAAAATTGACAAAAACACGACTAAAAACAAGAAAAACGCAACTAAAGGCGACAAAAACTTGACTAAAAGTAACAAAACTGAAGTAAAATCAACAAAAACATGACTAGTGACAAACTCCAAAGATTTGTTGAAGGATTTGTTAAAATCTAATTCTGAAACTGATTTATTGAAGTTTTAAGTAAAAAAAATGAGGCAAAATTAGACTTTTTAGGACAAATTTAAGTCCAATCTAGTTTATTTAAAAACTAAATAATAAATTCAAAATCCCCTCATTTTTATGCCTAACATGTTACAAAATGAACCAAGAAATTTAAACCTGGTTCTGTTCATTTTTCAGATTTAAATGTCACAAATATGTAAAGTTTTGGCCATTTTTTCACATAAAATGCCTTATTTCTACATGAAAACATGACATGATGAAACACTTGTAATACATTTTTTTCTTACATTTATGTGAGTAAACTACAGGAGAAGTTTAACATTGATATCTTTAAATTTAACATTTTTTCCTGTTGTCCTTAAATTCCATAGAACTATAATAAAACCTGGAAGATGAACCCAAGATGGCCGTCCTGTTTATCCCTATGGAGAGTGCTCATTGGTTCATGACCCCAAAAAAGTTTCTTACTTCCGCATTTACTTCCTGATACGAAGGCTGACATCTTTGCTTTCCCCCATGATGCTTTGAGCGACGTGAACGACCACGCAGCTTGCAAGTTTTTGTGTTAGCGTTAGCTTGTGTGATTGTAATTGTGTTCTTCATGTTAGAGCACACCTGAAAGCGTCTGAAATGAAATAAAATACAACTTACAGGTATCGCTAGTCGAGCCTTTTCCACGTGCTTCTGTTTATATCGTCCGACGCGTGCTGCTCACGTGACTCGCATGTTTGCGGTGACGCTACTTAATATAAAAACGGTAATTTCGGTGATTTTAGAAACGGTAGAAAAGAACATTTCCTTCTATTTTATTTAAATACTGATAATAATTCAGTACTGTCTGCAATTATAATGTGCAATTTTAGAAAATGGCTGGTTCCAAGAGGCTGCAGTACCTCGCATGGCCACTAATCAATCTGGGACCACAGACAGAGGGGCCGTACCTTATCCAGTTCTTTTAATACATCCATGTTAAATTCCCTCAGATCGTCTCACATTCTCAGCCCAAACGCCCCTCTTTCTTTCCTCGTTTCTGATTGGACCGGAGCCCGTTCATCGCCAGGTGGAGGTGAGTGCCGCACTGTGATTGGCCCAGAGCGGCGCCCAGGCCCCGCCCCCTTCCCGGTCGGTTCAAAAGGCGGGGCGGAGCGAGCGGCTGCAGTTTGACCCGAGACCAGCTCCAGACGAGAGGCGTTTGAGCCGCAGCAGCAGCAGCAGCAGCAGCAGCAGCAGCAGCAGCAGCAGCAGCAGCAGCAGGAGGAGCAGCAGGAGGAGCAGCAGGAGGAGCAGCAGGAGGAGCAGCAGGACAGCCACACGTGAGTCCAAAAGCACTCACACCACCGAGTCTGGTGCGTTTGGTGAAATATTTGGGATTCTTTTACTCTGTTTGGTCAAATCTGTCAAGTTTTTATCTGGTTTACTGCACTTTTTAGTGGAAAGTATTCGTTTTTAAGTTGTGTACACTGAAAGATACACGGAATTTTAACATATTCAGCTTCGTTTTGGTAAATTTTCAAGTTTTCTTGTGACAAATTTGACTTGAAATGTTTAAGTTTGATGTTATTTGATTTTTTAGTGAAACATTATTGTCTCGTTTTATTATACAGTTGCTAGACACACTTTGGCTTTGACTTTTTAAAATAATTTAGAATAAAAATTTAATAGTTTTTAGAATGTTTACAGTGAAATATTCCCCACATATTATATTCTTGGACACAAAACTGATGAATTATATTGTTTGGGCTAATTTTGGTAGTTTTTTCTCGTTTTCTTGTGACAAATTTGACTTGAAATGTTTAAGTTTGATGTTATTTGAGTTTTAAGTCTAACATTATTGTCTTGTTTTATACAGTTGCTAGATACATTTTGGCTTTGACTTTTTTTTAACAATTTAGAATCAAAATTGAACCAAATTATTTAAAGTTAACCTGTGCTTTGACGTGGCTTTTTCTAGTTTTTCTCGTCACAAATTTGACTTGAAATGTTTAAGTTTGATGTTTGAGCTCAAAAGTCGAACATTGATCACATTATTGTCTTGTTTTAATCATATTCTTGGATTCTTTTACTCTGTTTGGTCAAATCAGTCAAGTTTTTATCTGGTTTAGTGCACTTTTTATTGGAAAGTGTTTGTTTTTAAGTTGTATACACTGAAAGATACACAAAAATTTAAAATATCCAACTTCGTTTTGGTAAATTTTCAAGTTTTCTCCTCACAGATTTGAATTTAAATGTTAAAGTTTGATGTTGTTTCAGCTCAAAACCTGAACATTGATCACTTTATTGTCTTGTTTTAATCATATTCTTGCTCGATTAGTTTTGGTTTTTGCTTCTTGGTAGTTTTTTCCATCTTTCTAACAAATCTGAATTAAAAATCAAACCTAAATATTTAAAGTTAAGGGCTCGGAAGATGCATTTTTTTGGCTTTTCTACTTTTCTTGAGACAAATTTAACCAAAATATTTAAGTTAACCTGTGCTTTGTCTTTGCTTTTCTAGTTTTTTTTTTAGTTTAGTTATTGAATAATATTAGTTTTTAGAATGTTTACAGTGAAATATTCCCCACATTTTAATATTCTTGGACACAAAACTGAGGAACTGTATTGTTTGGGCTAATTTTGGTCGTTTTTTCTTGTTTTCTTGTGACAAATTTGACTTGAAATGTTTAAGTTTGATGTCATTTGAGTTTTAAGTTTAACATTATTGTCTTGTTTCATTATAGATATGTTTTGGCTTTGAATTCTTGGCAGTTTTTCTAAACAATTTTGAATCGAAATTTCACCAAATAATTTAAAGTTAACCCGTGCTTTGACGTGCTTTTTGAAGTTTCTTGGCTTTTATAATTTTCTCGTCACAAATTTAAATAGAAACGTTGATCACTTTATCGTCTTTTTGCCAGATTTAGTTTGTTTTTGCTCCTGCACCTTCTTGATATTTTGTTTTCTTCACAACAAATTAAATAAATGGTAAATGGTCACATTTATATAGCGCTTTTCTACCTTTTTTAAGGCACTCAAAGCGCTTTACATCAAGGAACCAGTCACCCATCCACTCACACATTCATACACCAGTGTACACAGACACTGGGGGCAAGGTGGGTTAAGTGTCCTGCCCAAGGACACAACGGCATTATTCATCTGAAGGAGCTGCAATCGCACCACCAACCTGCAGGTCAGAGGATCTGACCACTCAACTACTCCATGTCTGGAGTGGGATTCGAACCGCCGACCTTTGGATCAGAAGGCGCCCACTCTACCTACTGCGCTACTGCCGCCCCAATTAGAAATTAACTGTCTAATTTTGAAGACGTACAAAATGAAATATACCTTACGTTTTTACACACTTGGACACAAAACCTATAAATTATGTTGTTGTTTGGGCTAATTTTAGTATTTTTCTAGTTTTCTCGTCACTAATTTGAATTTAAATGTTATTTGAGCTAAAAGTTGAATATCTGATCACTTTATCGTCTTGTTTTGATCATATTATTGTTGTATTGTAGATTAGTTTTGTTTTTTGCTTCTTGGCAGTTTTTACAAATTTTAATTAAATATCAAATCTAAATATTTAAAGTTAATGTGTTGTTTGAGCTCTGAAGATGCATTTTATGACGCAGTTGTATATTTTTTGCTAAAAGAGTCTTGGTTGTTGGTGTTTTTTTGGCTTTTTTAGTTTAAAAATTCAAATGGAAATGTTTCAGTTTGATAGATTTGATAGATTTGATCAAATTATTGAGAGGTTCGTTTTGGCTTTGGCTTCTTTGGCTGTTTTGGCTAATTTGAGCTGAAATTTAACCTAAATATTTAAACTTCTTTGATTTCTAAAGATAATTATAATTTGTATGACTTTATTGCTTTGTTGCTAAATCTCTCATTCATTTTGGTTTTATAAAGTTTACAGTTTCTTGGTTTTGGTTTTTTTGTTTTCCCCGAAACAAATTTGAATTGAAATGAAAGTTAAATATTTCCAGTTCTTTGACCTCTTTGACCTCTGAAGCTGAATAGATATCATCAATATCATAATTTTTCAACATTTCTTCCACATCTACAGCTCCAGAAGAACTGCTTTAGTCCTGGTTTGGTTCCTTGTTTAGTCCCAGGTTTAGTGTTTAGTCCTGGTGTAGTCTTAGATCTGGTTTCCCTGGTTTGGTCTTGCTTTGGTCTTTTATTTAGGTTCTGGTTTATCCCTGGTTTTAGGCCCTGCTTTAGTCCCTGGTTTGGTCTTTATTAGTTCTGGTGTATATTCTTCGTTATTCCTGGTTTAGTCCTCATTTAGGTCCTGGTTTTAGTCCTGGTTTAAGTCCTGGTTTAGTCCTCATTTAGACCCTGGTTTAGTCCTCATTTAGACCCTGGTTTAGTCCTCATTTAGACCCTGGTTTAGTCCTCATTTAGACCCTGGTTTAGTCCTCATTTAGACCCTGGTTTAATCCTCATTTAGACCCTGGTTTAGTCCTCATTTAGACCCTGGTTTAGTCCTCATTTAGACCCTGGTTTAGTCCTCATTTAGACCCTGGTTTAGTCCTCATTTAGACCCTGGTTTAATCCTCATTTAGACCCTGGTTTAGTCCTCATTTAGACCCTGGTTTAGTCCTCATTTAGACCCTGGTTTAGTCCTCATTTAGACCCTGGTTTAGTCCTCATTTAGGTCCTGGTTTTAGTCCTGGTTTAGGTCCTGGTTTAGTCCTCATTTAGACCCTGGTTTAGTCCTCATTTAGACCCTGGTTTAGTCCTCATTTAGACCCTGGTTTAGTCCTCATTTAGACCCTGGTTTAGTCCTCATTTAGACCCTGGTTTAATCCTCATAGACCCTGGTTTAGTCCTCATTTAGGTCCTGGTTTTAGTCCTGGTTTAAGTCCTGGTTTAGTCCTCATTTAGACCCTGATTTAGTCCTCATTTAGACCCTGGTTTAATCCTCATTTAGACCCTGATTTAGTCCTCATTTAGACCCTGGTTTAGTCCTCATTTAGACCCTGGTTTAGTCCTCATTTAGACCCTGGTTTAGTCCTCATTTAGACCCTGGTTTAGTCCTCATTTAGACCCTGGTTTAGTCCTCATTTAGACCCTGGTTTAATCCTCATTTAGACCCTGGTTTAGTCCTCATTTAGACCCTGGTTTAGTCCTCATTTAGACCCTGGTTTAGTCCTCATTTAGACCCTGGTTTAGTCCTCATTTAGACCCTGGTTTAGTCCTCATTTAGACCCTGGTTTAGTCCTCATTTAGACCCTGGTTTAGTCCTCATTTAGACCCTGGTTTAATCCTCATTTAGACCCTGGTTTTTTAGTCCTGGTTTAGTCCTCATAGACCCTGGTTTTAGTCCTGGTTTAGACCCTGGTTTAGTCCTGGTTTAGACCCTGGTTTAGTCCTCATTTAGACCCTGGTTTAGTCCTCATTTAGACCCTGGTTTAGTCCTCATTTAGACCCTGGTTTAGTCCTCATTTAGACCCTGGTTTAATCCTCATTTAGACCCTGGTTTTAGTCCTGGTTTAATCCTCATTTAGACCCTGGTTTTAGTCCTGGTTTAGTCCTCATTTAGGTCCTGGTTTTAGTCCTGGTTTAAGTCCTCATTTAGGTCCTGGTTTTAGTCCTGGTTTAAGTCCTGGTTTAGTCCTCATTTAGACCCTGATTTAGTCCTCATTTAGACCCTGGTTTAGTCCTCATTTAGACCCTGATTTAGTCCTCATTTAGACCCTGATTTAGTCCTCATAGACCCTGGTTTTAGTCCTCATTTAGACCCTGGTTTAGTCCTCATTTAGACCCTGGTTTAATCCTCATTTAGACCCTGGTTTAATCCTCATTTAGACCCTGGTTTAGTCCTCATTTAGACCCTGGTTTAGTCCTCATTTAGACCCTGGTTTAGTCCTCATTTAGACCCTGGTTTAGTCCTCATTTAGACCCTGGTTTAGTCCTCATTTAGACCCTGGTTTTAGTCCTCATTTAGACCCTGGTTTTATCCTCATTTAGACCCTGGTTTTAGTCCTCATTTAGACCCTGGTTTAGTCCTCATTTAGACCCTGTTTTAGTCCTCATTTAGACCCTGGTTTAGTCCTCATTTAGACCCTGGTTTAGTCCTCATTTAGACCCTGGTTTAGTCCTCATTTAGACCCTGGTTTAGTCCTCATTTAGACCCTGGTTTTAGTCCTCATTTAGACCCTGGTTTAATCCTCATTTAGACCCTGGTTTAGTCCTCATTTAGACCCTGGTTTAGTCCTCATTTAGACCCTGGTTTAGTCCTCATTTAGACCCTGGTTTAGTCCTCATTTAGACCCTGGTTTAGTCCTCATTTAGACCCTGGTTTAGTCCTCATTTAGACCCTGGTTTAGTCCTCATTTAGACCCTGGTTTTAGTCCTCATTTAGACCCTGGTTTAGTCCTCATTTAGACCCTGGTTTTAGTCCTGGTTTAGACCTGGTTTATGGTTAGTCCTCATTTAGACCCTGGTTTAGTCCTCATTTAGACCCTGGTTTAGTCCTCATTTAGACCCTGGATTTAGTCCTCATTTAGACCCTGGTTTAGTCCTCATTTAGACCCTGGTTTAGTCCTCATTTAGACCCTGGTTTAGTCCTCATTTAGACCCTGGTTTTAGTCCTCATTTAGACCCTGGTTTTAGTCCTCATTTAGACCCTGGTTTTAGTCCTCATTTAGACCCTGGTTTTAGTCCTGGTTTAGTCCTCATTTAGGTCCTGGTTTAAGTCCTGGTTTAGTCCTCATTTAGACCCTGGTTTTAGTCCTCATTTAGACCCTGGTTTAGTCCTCATTTAGACCCTGGTTTAGTCCTCATTTAGACCCTGGTTTAGTCCTCATTTAGACCCTGGTTTAGTCCTCATTTAGACCCTGGTTTAGTCCTCATTTAGACCCTGGTTTAGTCCTCATTTAGACCCTGGTTTAGTCCTCATTTAGACCCTGGTTTTAGTCCTCATTTAGACCCTGGTTTAGTCCTCATTTAGACCCTGGTTTAGTCCTCATTTAGACCCTGGTTTTAGTCCTCATTTAGACCCTGGTTTTAGTCCTCATTTAGACCCTGGTTTAGTCCTCATTTAGACCCTGGTTTAGTCCTCATTTAGACCCTGGTTTAGTCCTCATTTAGACCCTGGTTTAGTCCTCATTTAGCTCCTGGTTTAGTCCTCATTTAGACCCTGGTTTAGTCCTCATTTAGACCCTGGTTTTATTCCCAATTAAGACCCTGGTTTTAGTCTGGTTTTAGACCCTGGTTTAGTCCTCATTTAGACCCTGGTTTAGTCCTCATTTAGACCCTGGTTTTAGTCCTCATTTAGACCCTGGTTTAGTCCCTCATTTAGACCCTGGTTTTAGTCCTCATTTAGACCCTGGTTTAAGTCCACATTAAGACCCTGGTTTAGTCCTCATTTAGACCCTGGTTTAGTCCTCATTTAGACCCTGGTTTTAGTCCTGGTTTATCCTCATTTAGGTCCTGGTTTAAGTCCCTGGTTTAGTCCTCATTTAGACCCTGGTTTTAGTCCTCATTTAGACCCTGGTTTAGTCCTCATTTAGACCCTGGTTTAGTCCTCATTTAGACCCTGGTTTTAGTCCTCATTTAGACCCTGGTTTTAGTCCTCATTTAGACCCTGGTTTAGTCCTCATTTAGACCCTGGTTTAGTCCTCATTTAGACCCTGGTTTTAGTCCCCTCATTTAGACCCTGGTTTAGTCCTCATTTAGACCCTGGTTTAGTCCTCATTTAGACCCTGGTTTAGTCCTCATTTAGACCCTGGTTTAGTCCTCATTTAGACCCTGGTTTAGTCCTCATTTAGACCCTGGTTTAGTCCTCATTTAGACCCTGGTTTACGTCCTGGTTTAGTCCTCATTTAGGTCCTGGTTTAAGTCCTGGTTTAGTCCTCATTTAGACCCTGGTTTAGTCCTCATTTAGACCCTGGTTTAGTCCTCATTTAGACCCTGGTTTAGTCCTCATTTAGACCCTGGTTTAGTCCTCATTTAGACCCTGGTTTAGTCCTCATTTAGACCCTGGTTTAGTCCTCATTTAGACCCTGGTTTAGTCCTCATTTAGACCCTGGTTTAGTCCTCATTTAGACCCTGGTTTTAGTCCTGGTTTAGTCCTCATTTAGACCCTGGTTTTAGTCCTGGTTTAGTCCTCATTTAGACCCTGGTTTTAGTCCTGGTTTAGTCCTCATTTAGACCCTGGTTTTAGTCCTGGTTTAGTCCTCATTTAGACCCTGGTTTTAGTCCTGGTTTAGTCCTCATTTAGACCCTGGTTTTAGTCCTGGTTTAGTCCTCATTTAGACCCTGGTTTTAGTCCTCATTTAGACCCTGGTTTAATCCTCATTTAGACCCTGGTTTTAGTCCTGGTTTAAGTCCTGGTTTAGTCCTCATTTAGACCCTGGTTTAGTCCTCATTTAGACCCTGGTTTTAGTCCTCATTTAGACCCTGGTTTTAGTCCTCATTTAGACCCTGGTTTTAGTCCTCATTTAGACCCTGGTTTTAGTCCTGGTTTAGTCCTCATTTAGGTCCTGGTTTAAGTCCTGATTTAGTCCTCATTTAGACCCTGGTTTAGTCCTCATTTAGACCCTGGTTTAATCCTCATTTAGACCCTGGTTTAGTCCTCATTTAGACCCTGGTTTAGTCCTCATTTAGACCCTGGTTTAGTCCTCATTTAGACCCTGGTTTAGTCCTCATTTAGACCCTGGTTTTAGTCCTCATTTAGACCCTGGTTTTAGTCCTCATTTAGACCCTGGTTTTAGTCCTCATTTAGACCCTGGTTTAATCCTCATTTAGACCCTGGTTTAGTCCTCATTTAGACCCTGGTTTAGTCCTCATTTAGACCCTGGTTTAGTCCTCATTTAGACCCTGGTTTAGTCCTCATTTAGACCCTGGTTTAGTCCTCATTTAGACCCTGGTTTAGTCCTCATTTAGACCCTGGTTTACGTCCTGGTTTAGTCCTCATTTAGGTCCTGGTTTAAGTCCTGGTTTAGTCCTCATTTAGACCCTGGTTTAGTCCTCATTTAGACCCTGGTTTAGTCCTCATTTAGACCCTGGTTTAGTCCTCATTTAGACCCTGGTTTAGTCCTCATTTAGACCCTGGTTTAGTCCTCATTTAGACCCTGGTTTAGTCCTCATTTAGACCCTGGTTTAGTCCTCATTTAGACCCTGGTTTAGTCCTCATTTAGACCCTGGTTTAGTCCTCATTTAGACCCTGGTTTAGTCCTCATTTAGACCCTGGTTTAGTCCTCATTTAGACCCTGGTTTAGTCCTCATTTAGACCCTGGTTTAGTCCTCATTTAGACCCTGGTTTAGTCCTCATTTAGACCCTGGTTTAGTCCTCATTTAGACCCTGGTTTAGTCCTCATTTAGACCCTGGTTTTAGTCCTGGTTTAGTCCTCATTTAGACCCTGGTTTTAGTCCTGGTTTAGTCCTCATTTAGACCCTGGTTTTAGTCCTCATTTAGACCCTGGTTTTAGTACTCATTTAGACCCTGGTTTTAGTCCTGGTTTAGTCCTCATTTAGACCCTGGTTTAGTCCTCATTTAGACCCTGGTTTAGTCCTCATTTAGACCCTGGTTTAGTCCTCATTTAGACCCTGGTTTAGTCCTCATTTAGACCCTGGTTTAGTCCTCATTTAGACCCTGGTTTTAGTCCTCATTTAGACCCTGGTTTTAGTCCCCATTTAGACCCTGGTTTTAGTCCCCATTTAGACCCTGGTTTTAGTCCTCATTTAGACCCTGGTTTAATCCTCATTTAGACCCTGGTTTTAGTCCTGGTTTAAGTCCTGGTTTAGTCCTCATTTAGACCCTGGTTTAGTCCTCATTTAGACCCTGGTTTTAGTCCTCATTTAGACCCTGGTTTTAGTCCTGGTTTAAGTCCTGGTTTAGTCCTCATTTAGACCCTGGTTTAGTCCTCATTTAGACCCTGGTTTAATCCTCATTTAGACCCTGGTTTTAGTCCTGGTTTAAGTCCTGGTTTAATCCTCATTTAGACCCTGGTTTAGTCCTCATTTAGACCCTGGTTTAGTCCTCATTTAGACCCTGGTTTAGTCCTCATTTAGACCCTGGTTTTAGTCCTCATTTAGACCCTGGTTTTAGTCCTCATTTAGACCCTGGTTTAGTCCTCATTTAGACCCTGGTTTAGTCCTCATTTAGACCCTGGTTTTAGTCCTCATTTAGACCCTGGTTTTAGTCCTCATTTAGACCCTGGTTTAGTCCTCATTTAGACCCTGGTTTAGTCCTCATTTAGACCCTGGTTTAGTCCTCATTTAGACCCTGGTTTAGTCCTCATTTAGACCCTGGTTTAGTCCTCATTTAGGTCCTGGTTTAGTCCTCATTTAGGTCCTGGTTTTAGTCCTGGTTTTAGTCCTCATTTAGACCCTGGTTTTAGTCCTCATTTAGACCCTGGTTTAGTCCTCATTTAGACCCTGGTTTAATCCTCATTTAGACCCTGGTTTAATCCTCATTTAGACCCTGGTTTAATCCTCATTTAGACCCTGGTTTAGTCCTCATAGACCCTGGTTTAGTCCTCATTTAGACCCTGGTTTAGTCATTTATTTAGACCCTGGTTTTAGTCCTCATTTAGACCCTGGTTTAATCCTCATTTAGACCCTGGTTTTAGTCCTGGTTTAATCCTCATTTAGACCCTGGTTTTAGTCCTGGTTTAGTCCTCATTTAGGTCCTGGTTTTAGTCCTGGTTTTAGTCCTGGTTTAATCCTCATTTAGACCCTGGTTTTAGTCCTGGTTTAATCCTCATTTAGACCCTGGTTTTAGTCCTGGTTTAGTCCTCATTTAGACCCTGGTTTAGTCCTCATTTAGACCCTGGTTTAGTCCTCATTTAGACCCTGGTTTAGTCCTCATTTAGACCCTGGTTTAGTCCTCATTTAGACCCTGGTTTAGTCCTCATTTAGACGCTGATTTAGTCCTCATTTAGACCCTGGTTTTAGTCCTCATTTAGACCCTGGTTTAGTCCTCATTTAGACCCTGGTTTAATCCTCATTTAGACCCTGGTTTAGTCCTCATTTAGACCCTGGTTTAGTCCTCATTTAGACCCTGGTTTAGTCCTCATTTAGACCCTGGTTTAGTCCTCATTTAGACCCTGGTTTAGTCCTCATTTAGACCCTGGTTTAATCCTCATTTAGACCCTGGTTTAATCCTCATTTAGACCCTGGTTTTAGTCCTGGTTTAGTCCTCATTTAGACCCTGGTTCTTTTTTTCTTACTCTTGACTGAGTTCTGACTGATATTTTTACTAATTTCTTGCAAAAATATTTTCTTTCTTGAGACTGAATCATGTCTCAAACTTTTTCTCTCTTGTTCTTGTTAAATCCAGTTTCTTTTACAAATGTGTTCAAACAAGCCCTGTATTCTAACATTGAGTAAATAATGATGTAATGTAGCCTGTCCTGGTTTGTCCCAGACGTTCAGGTCGTGTCGGCTCCTGCTCTCATTTGCATGTTCTCCCTGTGTCATGCGTCCGATAAAGTCTGTGTCATTGACAGAACGTTCTGACGTCTGAGCCCCGAGGGACGGGACCAGACCGGGACTTTACCCTGAGTCACTGCAAAGGAAACCCGGCTTTAGTCCTACTTTAGCCCTGCTTTAGTCCTGCTTTGGTCCTGCTTTGGTCCTGCTTTGGTCCTGCTTTGGTCCTGCTTTGGTCCTGCTTTGGTCCTGCTTTGGTCCTGCTTTAGTCCTGCTTTAGTCCTGCTTTAGTCCTGCTTTAGTCCTGCTTTAGTCCTGCTTTAGTCCTGCTTTAGTCCTGCTTTAGTCCTGCTTTGGTCCTGCTTTGGTCCTGCTTTGGCCCTGCTTTGGCCCTGCTTTGGCCCTGCTTTGGCCCTGCTTTGGCCCTGCTTTGGCCCTGCTTTGGCCCTGCTTTGGCCCTGCTTTGGCCCTGCTTTGGCCCTGCTTTGGCCCTGCTTTGGCCCTGCTTTGGCCCTGCTTTGGCCCTGCTTTGGCCCTGCTTTGGCCCTGCTTTGGCCCTGCTTTGGCCCTGCTTTGGCCCTGCTTTGGCCCTGCTTTGGCCCTGCTTTGGCCCTGCTTTGGCCCTGCTTTGGCCCTGCTTTGGCCCTGCTTTGGCCCTGCTTTGGCCCTGCTTTGGCCCTGCTTTGGCCCTGCTTTGGCCCTGCTTTGGCCCTGCTTTGGCCCTGCTTTGGCCCTGCTTTGGCCCTGCTTTGGCCCTGCTTTGGCCCTGCTTTGGCCCTGCTTTAGTCCTGCTTTGGTCCTGCTTTAGTCCTGCTTTTAGTCCTGCTATAGTCCCGCTTTAGCCCCGCTTTGGCCCTGCTTTAGTCCTGCTTTAGTCCTGCTTTAGTCCTGCTTTAGTCCTGCTTTGGCCCTGCGTTAGTCCTGCTTTGGCCCTGCGTTAGTCCTGCTTTAGTCCTGCTTTAGTCCTGCTTTAGTCCCGCTTTTAGTCCCGCTTTTAGTCCCGCTTTTAGTCCCGCTTTTAGTCCCGCTTTTAGTCCCGCTTTTAGTCCCGCTTTTAGTCCCGCTTTTAGTCCCGCTTTTAGTCCCGCTTTTAGTCCCGCTTTTAGTCCCGCTTTTGTCCCTGTTTTAGTGCTGCTTTAGTTCCCACTTTTAGTCATTGTTTTAGTCCCTGGGCCAACGAGGTTCATTTGGTCGTCTTATTGTTTAATTTTAAAGGTTCTTATGTCAGACCAGTGTTTGTTTGTTTGTACAGTTTGGACGCTCACTCACAGTTTACATCGTGGTTTGTGCGGTTTTCTTTCCGGTGGAGCAGGACGACACCGTTGTCTGCTGTTGCTGTCTTGGTTTATTCCCACTTTAATCCTCATTTAGTCCCCGCTTTGTCCTGGTTGAGTCCTGGTTCAAGCAGAGACAGACAGACAAGACAGTGACGTCATTAAATCAAAATGTTAAAAAGAATAAACTATTTCTGATTTTTGTGAATAAAACAGTTGACCGTTCACCTTCTTGCCCTGTTCTGGTCCTTGTCTGGTCCTTGTCTGGTCCTTGTCTGGTCCTTGTCTGGTCCTTGTCTGGTCCTGGTCCCTGGTCCTTGTCTGGTCCTGGTCCCTGGTCCTTGTCTGATCCTGGTCCCTGGTCCTTGTCTGATCCTGGTCCCTGGTCTTTGTCTGATCCTGGTCCCTGGTCTTTGTCTGATCCTGGTCCCTGGTCTTTGTCTGATCCTGGTCCCTGGTCTTGTTCCCTCGTCCTGGCCCGGTCCTAGTCTTGGTTTTGGTCCTGGTCCTAGTCCCTGGTCGTTGTCCCTGGGCCCTGGTCCTGGTCCTGGTCCTGGTCACAGAGCTCATCCGGTCGATGCGGCTCTGACAGTTTTATCGACTCAGACAAACACGACTCTGAGCTGGACTTTAGGATGTTTTTGCCGCTGAAGAGCGTCGTTTATATCAGAACAAGGTGTTTAAGATCATTAAAGTCCCTCTGACAGGCTGGAATACTCACGTAACATTAAGATAAATATATTTCAAATTCTCATCAAATCTTTACAAATTTTACCCCAGTTTAGCCATTTTTTTTGGTTTTCAATTTCACTTCCTGGTTGTAAATGATGACATCACACTGAGAAATTAATTAGACCCAAGAAAATCGTGATCATATTTTTTTCCAGACCTATTTACAGTTTTAGTTCATTTTCGACGCAAACAGAACAGAAATGCAGCTGGGTCTGGCTCTGGTCTCTGGGTTTGGTCCTGGGTCTGGTCTGGTCTGGTCGTTGTCCTGGTTTGGTCTCTGGGTCTGGTCTGGTCTGGTCGTTGTCCTGGTCCCTGGTTCCTGGCCCTGGTCTGGTCCTGATCCCTGGTTCCTCTGGTCCCTGGTCCTGGTCTCTGTCGGTCCCTGGCCTCTGGTCTGGTCATGGTCCCTGGTCCCAGTCCAAAGGTGTTTAAGACCATTAAAGTCCCTCTGACAGGCTGGAATACTCACATAACTAACATTAAGATGAATAGATTTCAAATTCTGATCAAATCTTTACAAATTTTACCCCACTTTAGCCATTTTTTTATGTTTTCAATTTCACTTCCTGGTTGTAAATGATGACGTCACACTGAGAAATTAATTGGACCCAAGAAAATCGTGATCATATTTTTTTCCAGACCTATTTACAGTTTTAGTTCATTTCCGACGCGAACAGAACAGAAATGCAGCTGGGTCTGGCTCTGGTCTCTGGGTCTGGTCTCTGGGTCTGGCTCTGGTCTCTGGGTTTGGTCCTGGGTCTGGTCGTTGTCCTGGTCCCTGGTTCCTGGCCCTGGTCTGGTCCTGATCCCTGGTTCCTCTGGTCCCTGGTCCTGGTCTCTGTCGGTCCCTGGCCCCTGGTCCCGCTTTCTGGTCTGGTTTGGTCGTTGTCCCTGGTCCCTGGTCCTGGTCCTGGTCCTGGTCCCGGTCCAAAGGTGTTTAAGATCATTAAAGTCCCTCTGACCGGCTGGAATACTCACATAACTAACATTAAGATAAATAGATTTCAAATTCTGATCAAATCTTCACAAATTTTACTCCAGTTTAGCCATTTTTTTTTAGTTTTCAATTCCACTTCCTGGTTGTAAATGATGACATCACACTGAGAAATTAATTAGACCCAAGAAAATTGTGATAATATTTTTTTTCCAGACCTATTTACAGTTTTAGTTCATTTCCGACGTGAACAGTTGATGAAATGTAGCACAAACTCTGGGCCTGTCGTGTTAAAGGGTCCGGCGCAGATGAAATGGCCGTGTTCTGCTGACGGCGCAAATGTGTTTTCCCAAAGTATTGATCGTCGGCTGCAGCTGAAAGCACAGAGTGACATCGACGGAAAAGTAAACAGCAGCAGCAGAGGTTCAGCTGTGTCTGTGCGAGGATCTGTACGAGCGCAGAACGCACTTTTACTTCATGATTACCGTCTTTAAATTGACAGGTTTGAACAGTTTTGATTTATTTGGTTTGTTAAAGGAAACGTATTCAGTGTTTTTCATATTGTTGTAGCCTTTAAAGGGCCCATGACAGGTTATAATACTCATGTGACTAAAATACAGGGAAGATAAATATATTTAAAGTTTTGCTAAACATTATTATAAAGTTTATCTTTTTAGCATTTTGTTTTAATTTTGTAAATCACTTCCTGGTTGTAAACAATGACATCACACTAGGAAATTACTTTGTGCACTGGGCTAAAACTCGGCTAATGTCACAGATTTATTTTGTCTGACAAATCTGAATACATGTGAACACCTTTATTTTGTTGAATTCATGTTTTAAGGGTAAAATAAGTTGTTTATTTTGGGTAAATCATGCAAACTTTGGGTGGAATGAGTCTCCCCCAGTGTGATGCATAGAACTATAATAAAACCTGGAAGATGAATCCAAAATGGCCGCCCTGTTCCTCCCTGTGGCCTGAGCTCATTGGTGCATGACCCCAAAAAAGTTTCTTACTTCCACATTTACTTCCTGATACGGAGGCGGCCATCTTTGTTTTACTTCCTGATACGGAGGCGGCCATCTTTGTTTTACTTCCTGATACGGAGGCGGCCATCTTTGCTTAAGGGCGCAACATGACGACAATCCCCCAGTTCATATAAAAACGGTAATTTCTGTGATTTTAGAAACGGTAGAAAAGAACATTTCCTTCTATTTTATTTAAATAACGATAATAATTCAGTCCTGTCTGCAATTATAATGAACAATTTTAGAAAAAGGCTGGGCCCAAGAGGCTGCAGTACCTCACACGACCACTAATTAATCAATCTGGGATACGGACAGAGGGGGCGTGTCTTATCCAGTTCTTTTAATACATCCATGGTGTGATGTCATCAGTTTTTTATTTCCTGTAATTTTAAACAGATTTTTCAACTTTTCTCCAAAAACTACAACTTGATTGGTGTAAAACTAGATTTTTTAATGTACAACAGGTATTAATTCACCAAATAAAATCATAAAAATCTGTCACACGCACTTCAAACATGTTCTCGAGTGCCTTAAATGTGTATCTCATGTTTTAAAACAAAAATAAAGTTGACCTGTGTTATCAGTCACTAGAAATGACACTGAGTGCATCCAGCAGATGGCGCCAGCGCTGTATACAATCTAATAAAGTTAGCGCTGAAAAGATGTCATTGTGTGGATTTGCTGCAGCAGTTATCGAGTTTAGAGGCAGAAATGAACAGGACGAGTTTAGCCATGATTTAAGGACTTAAGGATTCTCAGATAATTCAGTTGTATTTATTTTTTAGCGTTTCCTAAAAAAAAGTTTCCTCAATGGGCCACAGGTAGAAAGCAGTTCAAATAAACAATGTTCAAGAGAATTTAGCAGTGGATAAATGTCCCGGAGCACCCCCTGTCCTTGACACTCCTTCTGTCAAGGAAAAACAAAAAAAACCTGTGGGAAAAAGTATAAACCTGGAGGAGAACCACATGAAGGAGAGATCCTACTAAGTGACGTAGATGACAGCAGGAAGTGTGTTTGATGGTCGGAGGGGGAGGATTTTCTGATGAACATTCCTCAAAACGGCGTGAATGCAGCTGAATGCAACTCCAGATGTGTTTTTTGATGAAGAACATTGTTAGAACAGGGTTAAAAGCTCAAAGAAGTCACTGGAGCAGAATATTTGTCCTTTTAATACCTTTAATTGTAAATACAAACTCTCTTTTTACACCAATCAAGTAGTTTGTGGAAGAAAAGTTGAATAATCTGTGTAAAATGACTCTGGACAGACACAGAACAGCCCAATCACCAGAAAAAGACGTACATAATTTATGTTTTTACTATTCTATTTACGTAGTTATTGTACGTTTTTGTTGTCAAAATATGTACAAGTGTCTGTGAAAATGTACAGATTTTACTTTTTTTTTTTTTTTTTTTAATTCTGCTGCATGAGTACAACGGAAAATGTACAGATTTCACGTTTTGCAAATTATATTACAAAAGAATGTCAATCCAAAACGTATGCATTTTAGAGTTTATTAATAATAATCTCTAACGCCAACGACTCTAGTTTTTCTTTTGTAAATGAGGGTTACTCATTTGAGCAAGTATCGATAATGAAAAAACTCAAACACATATTTGACTTTTTTGAGCTTTTAACCCTGTTTTAACAATGTTCCATCATCAAAAACACCTGTTTTCTGTCGCATTTAGCTTCATCCACACTAGTTTGATGAATCCTGGTTAGAAAATCCTCTCCCTCCGACCGTCAAAAACACTCCAGTTTGAGTTTTCTCGACGTAACGAGGCTCAAAGAATCTCATTTTAATACAAATAGCTGCTTTTACGGTGCATTTGTGCTGGAGCCAAACTGATTTTACTTTATTACGTGAAAAAACTGGTACAGCCCCTTTAAGTTGCTGGTTTTAAGTCTCTGGTGCCGTGTTTCGTTTGTTCTTTTTGCAGATCTTTGAGAGACTTTCAGACCCAGACTCTAGAACAATATGAGACTATGAGGCGTTTATATTGGTCTTGTTTTTTCCACAGACTCGACCGGCGCAGACCTGACCTTCCCAAGATGGCGTCCATGGCTCCGTTCTCGCGCAGACAGTGGTCGTCTCAGTCTGTACGAGTCACGGCCAAAGAACTGTCCATCGTCCGAGGAAAGAACAGCTCCATCGCAGAACGATTCAACAAGTAACGGCCTTTTGTCACATTTAAACAAACGATTCAACAAGTAACGGCCTTTTGTCACATTTAAACAAACGATTCAACAAGTAACGGCCTTTTGTCACATTTAAACAAACGATTCAACAAGTAACGGCCTTTTGTCACATTTAAACAAACGATTCAACAAGTAACGGCCTTTTCTCACATTTAAACAAACGATTCAACAAGTAACGGCCTTTTGTCACATTTAAACAAACGATTCAACAAGTAACGGCCTTTTGTCACATTTAAACAAACGATTCAACAAGTAACGGCCTTTTGTCACATTTAAACAAACGATTCAACAAGTAACGGCCTTTTCTCACATTTAAACAAACGATTCAAACACTTCAGCTGCTGCGATCAAAAACAAACTAATACAAGACGGTTTTAGGGAGGATCTAGGTGACATAAAATCCAAGAAAAAATGTTGACATTAATTTGTAAAAATGTGAAAAAAATTAATATAATTATAATAATTATAATAATTATTATAATTATTAGACTTATTATTATTATAATAATAATGAGTCAGATAAAAAAATAATTAAAAACAAAAAAAATAATAATTAAAAAATAATATAAAATTATCAAACTATATAAGAATAAAAAATAATAAGAATAATATATTTAAAATAAATACAAATAATTTAAAAATAAAATAATAATGAATAATTTAAAATAATAGTAATAAAAATGTATTAATAAATAAATGCATGTAAGTAAAGTTTATTTATATAGCACCTTTCTCAGACAAAACAGTCAACAAAAGAGTTAAAATACAGAAAAATAACACATACAACAAAGACAGTAAAATCAGTCCTAAATCTGCTGTGAGCAAAATGCTTGAGCAAAAAAAGTTTTAAATTTGCTTTTGAAAGTTACGCTTAGTAACAATAAGTAGATTAATTTGACCCGTTGTGTTAAATTAATGTTCACTGACCACTTTCTTACGCCATAAAAAAACATCTGCTGCTTAAAATAAATTAAAATAGAAATGAAATACGTGTTTTTAAAATGCCTTGAATTTAGAATTAATTTAGTTTTAAACTGTTTGTTTAGTTTAGATTTATTTAATTCATAATAAAGACAAAATGTTGACTTTTCACTGTGTTTCTGAGCGTTCTGTTACAAGAGAATAAAATGTAATTGAAGGAAAAAAGTTGAGTTAAAAAACCGGACCGAATGAAACAAAAACATCCTAAACCTGACTTTATTGATCCACAAGAAAAATAACTACCATTGTGGATCAATAAATGTGTTTAGATTTTCAACTTTGACTCATTTTCATTGAAACAAGACTAAACTGCTCAGAAAACGATGTAAAAAGTCCAAAAAACACAAGATTAATCAAAAACTCATATTTTTTGCAGTGCAGTGATCTTGTAGTTCTCATTCCGACCACTGGGAGGCGACGGTTTAGAAGGTTCTGGTTTTGTTCTAATTCAATGAAACAACAATTCCTGAAGCCTTTAAAGAACTATTGTGAACAAATTACTCTCGTTTCTAGAAGTTTGTGAATTAAATTAACACTTTATTTTGTGAAATGTCCTTTTGAAACATGGATGTGAAAAAATGGTTTAGAAGTGGATTATTCCTTTTTATTTATGCGTTTTTATTTTGTATTTGTGTGTTTTATCGTTTTATATAATGTTTTTTCTGCTCTTCAGGTATCAGATGGCGGCAGAAGAGGGAAATGCAGAGAAAAGGAAAGCTGTGAGTACAAATGTAGCTTTTGACTTTATTCAGTGCATTAATACCTGTTGTATTAATATAAATTATAGTTTTACACCGATCAGGATCTGGTGAAAATTACAGGAAATAAACAAATTGATGACATCACACTGAGGAGACAAAGGTTATGAATAATTTACGCAAAAGAATCTTCTTAAAGGACTTACCTGGGGTCAGATTGGTAAAGATTTAAGCTGAATCTTAAGGTGAGACTCTGCAGGTGAACGGGAAAAAATCTTAAATTTAAAGATATCAATGTTAAACTTCTACTGTAGTTTTTCATCATGTCATGTTTTCATGTAGAAATAAAGCATTTTATCAGTAAAAATTGACAAAATTACACATATTTGGGACATTTAAAACTGAAAAATGGACAGAACCAGGTTTAAATTTCTTTTTGTACAAACATTGGTTATAAAATGTACAGAAGGGGTTTTGGATTTATTATTTAGTTTTTGAGTAAACTAAATTGGACTGAAAATGGTCCTAAAAATTCAAATTTCACCAGATTTTTTTTTTTTTACTTAAAACTTCAATAAATCAGTTTTAGAATTAGATATCAACAAATCCTTGTGTGTTTGGTCTAAATCTTGTTGAGTCCAGATTGTACAGTTTGGTGTAGGATCTACTTTAAGGCTGATCTTTATGTCTCGAGGGACAAAAATGCATTTTAAGAAAACGTCCTTTGAAGTTAGTTGCTTTTAGTCGTGTTTTTGTCACTTATAATCACTTTTTTGTCACTTTTTTTTACGCTTTTAGTCATTTTTTTTGACGTATTTTGTCCTGTTTTTATCACTTATAGTTGCGTTTTTGTCACCTTTAAACACATTTTTGTTGCTTTTAGTCAAATCCTTGTTTGGTCTAAATCTTGAGTCCAGATTGTACAGTTTGGTGTAGGATCTACTTTAAGGCTGATCTTTATGTCTCGAGGGACAAAAATGTATTTTAAGAAAACAGACTTTGAAGTTACAATGTCCCAGAGAAATCTATGGATGAAGTGGATTCAATGGAAGAATATAGAAATAGAAATGTATTTGCATATTTCAAAACTGAAGCCGTTTTTAAAGTGCATTGTTTACTTGTTACTTGAATATTCTACTTTATTGAATATTTTGGCAGTGAGACTTTTCTCTAGTTCTCCATTGAAATGAATAGAATTCTCGTTTAAAGTCTATAGGACAGTTTAGACGACACATTTCACTGAAACGTACTGAACATGATTCTACTAAAGATTTTACTAAACATTTTTCCTGTTTGTCCCCAGTTTGACAGTTTGTGTAAAGTTTATAACGTCACTTCCTGGTTGGACATGAGCACAAATATGACACAGTTAGAGGTGATTCTACAGCTGTTACCATAGCAACCAGACTGTAAACAAGGGCCAACATCCACATACATCACACAATAGTTATGATCTGACAAAGAATAATACCAAACAACAGCTGTATTTTGTTGAATGACCGTTTAAACCAGGCACGTCCAAACTCAGGCCCGGGGGCCAAATGCGGCCCTCAGACCAATTTTTCTTGGCCCTCAGTCTTCCTGGTGAACTGGCCCACATTGTCCTGATAAGTACTATTTACAGCACATTTCAGATTTTCTACAATTCCAACCTAAATAACTAACATTTTGGTGCAGCACAGACCTGATATTAAGGCACTGAGACTGAATGTAGATGTGACGGCGCTTATAAAATCAGATAAATGCAGCTTTTTTTAACGTTTCGTGATTGATTTGTGGCCCTCCGCTTGGTCTATATTTCAATATGTGGCCCTCGATGGAAAAAGTTTGGACACCCCTGGTCTAAACTGTAAAAAAATGGTGTCTTTTGTCTGTAAGTTGTCTTGTATTTACAACGGCACGTCGCTTTTTGATGACATCACAGAGGAATTCCGTTTTAGAATCCAGCACTACTTCCGTCATTTTAAACTTTTATTTTTCAAAATTTACGGATATAAAACTATAATAAATATTTACCACAGGTGCCCTCAAACCAAACTTTGTCATAATTAGAACATTTTGAGCACCTGTCACAGACTTTAAGCGGAAATGCGACAGACAATGGAAGTGAAACGTAAAAAAATGAACCAGTTCATGTGCTCAATTTTTTTTTTGCATGTAATAAAGTCAAATCTGTGTTGCTGCTGCACAGATATTCGGGTGAAAATGAGACCACAGCACTTTCTCTGCATCTGTTTATAGTGCGTTTTATTCTGCGAGAAATAAATGTGCTGTTAGCATGCTAATGTTTGTTAGCTTTAGCGCTCTGGACTCAGACTGGTGAAAAGTGCTTCTAAACTCATGGAGGTGAATATTTATGATGCTGGGACTGCATTAAAGTGAGAGATACATGTGACTGATATAAAGACTTTAAGATCAACCAGTTCTGTTTTTCACGTTTCAAAACTGTAAAAACTCAGGTGCAGCTCCTTTAAAGTGTTGAGCTCTAAGTGTGGAGCTCTAAAGTGTGTTCAGACTCGTGCAGAGTGGATCAGGTGTGTGTCCTCTGCTGCTGTAGCTGGACTCCTGTGTCCTGCCTGATCCGCGCTCATAGACACAAATACATCAGATGCGTGTCCTGCCTGATCCGTGCTCATAGACACAGATCAGGCGCGTGTCCTGCCTGATCCACGCTCATAGACACAGATCAGGCGTGTGTCCTGCCTGATCCGCGCTCATAGACACAGATCAGGCGTGTGTCCTGCCTGATCCGTGCTCATAGACACACACAGATCAGGTGCGTGTCCTGCCTGATCCGCGCTCATAGACACAGATCAGGCGCGTGTCCTGCCTGATCCGCGCTCATAGACACACACAGGGGACAGATCAGGCATGTGCCCTCTGCTGGACTCCTGTGTCCTGCCTGATCCGCGCTCATAGACACACACACAGATCAGGCGCGTGTCCTGCCTGATCCGCGCTCATAGACACAGATCAGGCGTGTGTCCTGCCTGATCCGTGCTCATAGACACACACAGATCAGGTGCGTGTCCTGCCTGATCCGCGCTCATAGACACAGATCAGGCGCGTGTCCTGCCTGATCCGCGCTCATAGACACAGATCAGGCGCGTGTCCTGCCTGATCCGCGCTCATAGACACAGATCAGGCGTGTGTCCTGCCTGATCCGTGCTCATAGACACACACAGATCAGGCGCGTGTCCTGTCTGATCCGCGCTCATAGACACAGATCAGGCGCGTGTCCTGCCTGATCCGCGCTCATAGACACAGATCAGGCGCGTGTCCTGCCTGATCCGCGCTCATAGACACACACAGGGGACAGATCAGGCATGTGCCCTCTGCTGGACTCCTGTGTCCTGCCTGATCCGCGCTCATAGACACACATAGATCAGGCGCGTGTCCTGCCTGATCCGCGCTCATAGACACAGATTAGGCGTGTGTCCTGCCTGATCCGTGCTCATAGACACACACAGATCAGGTGCGTGTCCTGCCTGATCCGCGCTCATAGACACTGATCAGGCGCTTGTCCTGCCTGATCCGCGCTCATAGACACAGATCAGGCGCGTGTCCTGCCTGATCCGCGCTCATAGACACAGATCAGGCGTGTGTCCTGTCTGATCCGCGCTCATAGACACAGATCAGGCGCGTGTCCTGCCTGATCCGCGCTCATAGACACACACAGGGGACAGATCAGGCATGTGCCCTCTGCTGGACTCCTGTGTCCTGCCTGATCCGCGCTCATAGACACACACAGGAGGACGGATCAGGCGCGTGTCCTGCCTGATCCGCGCTCATAGACACAGATCAGGCGCGTGTCCTGCCTGATCAGTGCTCATAGACACAGATCAGGCGCGTGTCCTGCCTGATCAGTGCTCATAGACACAGATCAGGCGCGTGTCCTGCCTGATCCGCGCTCATAGACACAGATCAGGCGCGTGTCCTGCCTGATCCGCGCTCATAGACACACACAGATCAGGCGCGTGTCCTGCCTGATCCGCGCTCATAGACACAGATCAGGTGCGTGTCCTGCCTGATCCGTGCTCATAGACACACAGGAGGACAGATCAGGCGTGTGTCCTGCCTGATCCACGCTCATAGACACACACGGGACAGATCAGGCGTGTGTCCTGCCTGATCCGCGCTCATAGACACACACAGGGGACAGATCAGGCGTGTGCCCTCTGCTGGACTCCTGTGTCCTGCCTGATCCGCGCTCATAGACACACAGGGGACGGTTCAGGCGCGTGTCCTGCCTGATCCGCGCTCATAGACACACATAGATCAGGCGCGTGTCCTGCCTGATCCACGCTCATAGACACAGATCAGGCGCGTGTCCTGCCTGATCCGTGCTCATAGACACACACAGATCAGGTGCGTGTCCTGCCTGATCCACGCTCATAGACACAGATCAGGCGCGTGTCCTGCCTGATCCGTGCTCATAGACACACACAGGGGACGGATCAGGCGCAGGGAACGTGCAGCTCTCTCTTTATTGATTTGGTGTGAAGGTTTCAGGCTCGTCTCTGGGATTAATCCTCGCTCGATAACAAACGGTATCAGCTCACGTTCTGCAGTTTTTAATCTGAAAAGAGACTGTTGTGTGTCGTGTAAAAATGTAAAGATGGTAATTATTAGTGATATGTCATGGAATAATAACAAAATATGAAGTTTTGTTCTATGTAAAAGTTGCTTTTAAACTCACTTTGAGTTTAAACATGAATATTTTGAGTTTAGTGAAAATTTTCAGTTTAAAAGTGAAAATTTTGAGTTTAAAGAGTTTTATGTTTAAAAGTGAGTGAAAAGTATGAGTTTGAAAGTAACTTTTGAGTTTCAACTAAATTGTGATTTATAAACTTGAAATTTTGGCTTTTAAACTCATAATTATGACTTTTAAAGTAAAAATTCGAGATTAAAACTTGAAATTCTGACTTCCTGCAAGGCTTTTATTTATTTCTTCCCGATGGAAATGAGCTTCCATAGTCACCTCCATAGTTTAGACTTTTGCAAATGCATTTATTAGTTCAGCAGTTCAGATGTAACGATATGCAAATCTCACATTATCACAAAATACACTTCACCGAACAACTGACCCTTTAAAAATGTAAATACAAACAAAAAACTTTCAGAATGAAAACAAAAGTGAAGTGGAGCATGATGTGATTTCACTGAGAAACTGGGATTAACCTCAGAATGTCACAGAATATGACAAATGCGTGTGTTTTTGCCTCAGACTCGTGTGAGTGACGTCAGAACACGTTTAACTCTGAATCTCATTTAAAAACTGCAAATGCAGTAAAATCCAGACACACATTTTACATTTTCGATGAAGCCCACAATAGTTTGTACAAACTCGAACACAAACGATGGCTCTGAGTTTGACCCTGCTGTCGCTCGCCCACTGCACCTCATTTCCTGGACTTGCATT